>CM077081.1:166147305-166637439 GCA_039513925.1 Platanthera zijinensis | reverse complement strand
TACCCCGAGAGGCCATCGAGAAAACAATAAAAGCTATGGCCGGAGAAACGTTCTAAAATCTGGTCGATAAACGTAGAGGAAAGTGGTCCTTACGGTGGCGTTATTTAACTTACGGTAATCTATGCACATACGCCAACCCGTCACCGTCCGTGTCGGGAATTAATTCCATTATCTCATTACTAATTACGGTTATCCCTCCCTTTTTTGGAACTACCTGAACGGGGCTAACCCACTTACAGTCCGATATAGGGTAGATAATTCCTGGTCTAATAGTTTCATAACCTCGCCCTTAACTACTTCTTTCATATTCGGGTTTATAACGCGCTGAGTTTGGATAGAGTTACTCGAATTATCTTCCATTAAAATTTTATGTGTACAGAAAGATGGGCTTATGCCCTTGATATCAAGAAATTTCCAAGCAATAGCCCGGCGATGCTTACGTAGAACTAGAAGAAGTTTATATCGTTTCTGCGTATCCGTGAGGTAGGCCGAAACGATAACTGGTAACTTGGAGTCTTTTTCTAAGAAAGCATACTTAAGGTGTTCGGGAAGTTCTTAAGTTCTAGGGTAGGGGGTTCTTCATAAGAGGATTTTGAGATTCTTTCTTTTTCAAAAATATAATCTTCAAAACTTTTTTATAAGGAACGTAATAAGGGTGGGGCTAGCAGCCAAGACGGCTTCTTGTAGAGATTCAGTGGGAAGAAAAGAGGAAGAACAAAAATTAGAAAACTCTTTTTCAAACTCAGAAAGACAATAAGAAGATTCATCACTTCCTTGCAGTGATTCTGTTGTAAAGAAGAGGAGCAAAAAGTAGAAAATTCTTTTCAAGGTCGGAGAGGCAGTAGGAAGAATCATCACTCACGGCGTCTACGAAAAAACATGAGTCATCGTTCGCTAAGGTGTTCTTCGTCGAAGGGGTGATCGGAAATGTGACTTCGTCGTCGCCTACTCGAAGAAGAGCTTACCATTGCTTACGTCAATGATGGCTCGGGAGGGTGGCAAGAAAGGGCCGGCCAAGGATCAGGGGAACCTCGACGTCTTCTTCGATGTCCAAAATGACAAAGTCCACCGGGAAGATGAACTTGTCGACTTTCACCAGAACGTCCTCCACTATTCCTAACGGGTACTTGACGGATCTATCGGCTAGCTGATACTCATACGCGTGGGGTTAAGGCTACCAATCCCTAACTTTTTGAACAACGAAAAGGGCATCAGTTTATACTTGCGCCTAAGTCGGCTAACGCGTGTTTAACAAAGAGATCACCGAAGACATACGGGATAGAGAAACTACCCGGGTCACGATGATTTCTTCGGCAACAAACCGTTTGTTAAAACGCGAGCACTACTCGTCGTTAAGCGTGACGTGCGAAAGATTCTCTATCTTCTTCTTGTTTGTGAGATGTCTTTAAGATATTTGGCGTATTTCGTCATTTGCGAAATAGCCTCGTGGAAGGGAAGATTAATGTGGATTTGTTTGAAGATTTCTAAGAAGCGGGAGTACTGATCATCTTGACGTTGTCTATTAAGTTCAGAGGGGTATGGAGGAGTTGAATTATTTTTGAAGATGGGTGGTGGAGTGAGATTATTTTCTAAAATGGGGGTGATTACTTCTTCAGCAGAGGGTGGAACAACGGAGCGGAGCTTTGATTTTTAAAAGCAGGAGCGGAGCTTTGATTTTTAAAAGCAGGAGCGGAGCTTGCCTCGGGCTCTTCACTTACCATACCGGAGACTTGCTTCCCACTCCGAAGAGTTATAGCTTTCGCTTGCTCTCTCGGGTTGGGTTCGGTATTGGAAGGAAGAGACCCTGCGGGTCGCTCAGAAATTATTTTCGCGAGCTGTCCTACCTGATTTTCTAAACTTTTTACGCTTCCGGTTAAAGTTCTTATGGTAGCGTCATTTGTGGTGATATATTTAGAAAGTAATTCCTTCAAGCTCGGAGGTTTTGGGTAATTTTGAAGGAGTGGTGGTGGTGGTGGTGGTTGTGCAGAAAAATCATTTTGCGGAGGTGGGCGCATCGCATTCGATGGATTACTCCATGAAAAGTTCGGGTGATTTCTTAAAGCGGGGTTATAACTATTCGGAAAATTAAAACCAGGCGGATGAAAATTCGCAGCAGAAAAATTATTAAAAGCAGTTCTAGGCAAATTATTAACATAATCTAAATGTTCTGGAGTAGGGGTTGCAGATTCCCATACCAGAGGGGCGGAGGCAGCAGTCATCTCTGTGATTTTTTTTGCTTAGGATTTCTACTTGCAGAGCGAGCTGGGAGACGTTGTCCACTTCATAGATACCTGCAGGCTTGTTCGGGCGGGACCTAGGCACATTCCACTGATAAGTGTTCATGGCCATATCCTCAAAAAGCTCAAGAGCGGCTTCCGGGGTCTTATGATTTAAAGTACCGCCAGAAGCTGCGTCTATCATTTGCTTCGTGCTTTGATTTAGCCCGTTATAAAACGTCTGCACTTGTAACCATACAGGCAGCGCGTGATGTGGGCATCGTCTTAATAATTCTTTAAATCTCTCCCAGGTTTCGTAAAGGGTTTCAGAGTCTATTTGTCCAAAGGCAGAGATGTCGTTCCTAAGTTTTGCAGTTTTAGCTGGCGGAAAATACTTCGCCAAAAATTTTTCAGTTAATTCATTCCAAGTGGTTATGCTATTTTTCGGAAGTGTGTTAAGCCACTGCTTAGCTTTAGTTCTTAGAGAGAAGGGGAAGAGTCTTAGCCTGATCGCATCATTTGTGACACCATTTATCTTGAAGGTGTCACAAATTTCAAGAAAGCTAGCTATATGTGCGTTCGGATCTTCATCTTGAAGTCCGTCAAATTGCACATATTGCTGCACCATTTGAATTATGCTAGGCTTTAGTTCAAAGTTATTATTTGCTATAGTAGGACGGACTATACTCGATTCTGTTCCCTCAAGGTTCGGTCGTGCATAATAGGACATAGTCCTTTGCACGGCCTCATCTACGTTGGGTTCTTCCATTCTTAAAGTATTAAATGACTCGGAGTCCTCAACCGGCACTTGGATAGTAGGACCTTGAAATCGTGATCTTCTCCGAAGAGTACGCTCAATTTCGTGGTCCAAGTCCAAAATAACCGACGGACTCCCGCGGGTCATGCACTAAAAGAACAGAAAAGAAGAAGAGAAAGAGAAAAAGGATAAACTAGAAAGAAAAACTAGATTTAGAAAATTAAATTAAAATTTTTTTTTTCTTTTTGAAATAGATTTTTTTTTTATAGATTAACTCCCGAACTTCCCAAGGACTACCCCGTGAAGGGTTCGCAAGGTACTAGACAAGACAGTGGCGCTTAAAGCCCTTTGCCCTTTTCAAGAGAATTAGGTGGCGTAGAAAAATTGGGAGGTTGGTTTCTATTAAGAGCGGTGATAATTTTTTTGATTTTTTTTTAAAACTTTAAAGAAGAGGGGATGAGAAAGAGAAGAGATAAAATTAATAGGTTCGTGTTTTCAAAATATCAACGGAAGTTGGGTCCCCGGCAACGGCGCCAAAAACTTGTTGCGCGCTAGGGTTCGAAGAAAATAAACGCAACCGAACTAGCAACCCGATGAGGCAAGTATACCTATCGAATTGTAGCAAGGGGACACAAGTGTCGTATTAAGATCCGGGAACTGTTGGCTAAGCTTACTCACACGAACGCTATTATCTTATCGACGAAAAACTAGGGTTTTAGAAAATCTAAGTGCAGGGGAGAAAATAAAGCTATTCTAGAAAAAGAAACACTGCAATTAAGAGGGCTATTAAGTAAACAACTAAGCTAGAAAGGAAACTACTGCAGTTAATTAAAGAGCACAAGGCAGGTGATTACTACGAAAGGTAGAAAATATGAAATGGAAATGCACCCGATCAAGATTCACCTCGGCTAAAGACGGTTAAGAAAATGCGATAAAAATCTAAACTTAATAGGATAAGGGTCCTTGACCGTGGAGGTTCCTAAAGCTTGAACACGCTTCTCTCGAAGTCGTGCCCAACTGAATTTAGGAAGGTCCGACCGACTCTCGTCTAAATCGGAGGCCTAAGACTCGCTTTACGCGGTGAACCCCACTATTGGATTTTACTCCAATCCGGGAGATTTGGACGTCTGCCTCTCTCGAGGGGTGCGTACAACTCCCTTTACTCTTGAATGCTCACTTCATTCTTTCGGCCACTCGGCTAGCCCAGAATGAAAGCAAAGGCGGAGAGTATATATCGAAAATATACCTCCGACCCGTGATAAATCAAGAGTAATTCAAGGCCCTAACCTAAAAAGAAAAGATTAATTAAAACATCATAACATAATTGCTCTAACCTCGGATCATCAAGATCGAGTACAAGGAGGATTAGTTAATCATAATGGAGTGGAGGGGGAGATGAGTAGAAAAGCATAAGAAGAACACAAGCTAAACAAGAACACTTTTATTAATAAAAAGGGCAAGTTACACTATTGAAAATTAAAGTTACAAGTGCATGAAAATTAAACCCTATTCTAGCCCTACATTAAGCACTAAGCAAGAAGAAAATTACATTAAAAGCTAGCACAAACTAAGATTAAACTAGGGTTAACCAAAAACTACAAAGAGAGGGGGAGAGAGAGAGAGAGAAAGCATGAAAAAGGATCAAGAAACAAAGGGGCAGCACCTCCCCCACTCAACCAAAGCTTGCTGAAATGGGGGGGAGGGGGGCTCAATTTATAGATTTTTTCTCGGGTTGGTCACGCCCTCGGACACGCCCTAGGGGGGGCGTGTCAGGGGGCGTGACAGGTACGGATTTGACCTCGGGCTCTGGATTCTGGCGGGAGGGATGATTGCTTCGGTACGTCGGTGGTCACGCCCTAGGTCACGCCCGTGACAGGGGGGCGTGACAGGCATGTCATGCCCAAATCATTGGTCGGAAATCCGTCAGTCGCTGAAAAAGGAGGGTGTCACGCCCATGTCACGGGCGTGACATGGGGCGTGACAGTACTATTTGCGTGCTGAGGCGGATGGGCATTTAATGCGGCGGCAGCTTTGCGGCAGAGGGCGACACGCCCCTGGTCACGCCCGGTGACACGCCCAGGGAGGGCGTGACAGGGGGGCGTGACAGCGGTTTTGACCGTTTTCTGTCCCTTCCAACAGGTGTCCTCGGGATCGGGTGACACGCCCTAGGTCACGCCCAAGGAGGGCGTGACAGGGGGGCGTGACAGGCCATTTTGGCGATTTTTCTGAAAACCTGCAAAAAGACAGGAAAAAGTTAGTGGCAATAAAATTTACATAAAAAGGATAAAAATAAACTAATAATAGACATAATTTGTATAATATAAAATATAAAATACGATAATAGTTTAGGCTACAAAACGTATTATCATGCATCAAGTTGGAGAACTTTTTGCACAGTTTGGGATCAGTGGAGCCAAAAATAATATCATCTACATACACCTGAACTAACAGGATTGTATCCTTGTGATGCTTGACAAAAAGGGTTCTATCAACTACTCCCCTAGTAAAGTTGTGCTCTAACAGGAAACTAGCTAAGGTCTCATACCAGGCCCTAGGAGCTTGCTTTAGTCCATAAAGAGCTTTCTGCAACTTAAAAACATGAGAAGGCTGAGTTGAAGAAACAAACCCTGGTGGTTGTTCAACAAACACCTCTTCCTTAAGCTCACCATTTAGGAATGCACTTTTGACATCCATTTGGAACACCTTAAACTTCATGTAGGCTGCATAGGCCAAGAAGATCCTTATTGCTTCTAGCCTTGCAATAGGAGCAAAGGTTTGGTCATAGTCTATACCTTCCTCCTGTCAGTAACCCTGAGCTACAAGCCTAGCTTTATTCCTTACTATAATTCCATTTGCATCTAACTTGTTTCTATACACCCACTTGGTGCCTATGATCAGTTGGCCTTTAGGTCTTGGAACCAAAGTCCAAACTTTACATCTCTCAAACTGATTGAGCTCCTCTTGCATTGCAATGATCCAGTGGGGATCTAGCTCTGCATCTTTAAAGGTGAGGGGCTCAACCTGTGAGAGGAAACAAGCATGCATCACATCCTGTCTTAATTGATGTTTTGTTTGCACACCAGCTGATATGTCTCCAATCACTTGAGATGTGGGGTGATCTCTAAGTGTGACAATATCAGCAGGTGGGATGTGATCTTCAGCAATAGTTGGGATTAATTCCTCAGGAGGAATTTGATCTACTGTTGGTGGTACAACAACAGCTTCAACAGCTTCAGCAATGTCTTCATCACTGTCTGATTCAGTGATCTGAAGAGTTGATAGTTGAAGAATTTCTTGAGGGGCATCAGGTACCTGCAAAGAACTGGAGGAAGGAGAATTTTCTTTCTCCTTGTAAAACATCTGAGACTCATCAAAAGTCACATGCACAGATTCTTCTATCTTACAGGTAGATTTGTTATAAACCCTATAAGCTTTGCTTACTTGGGAATATCCAAGCATAATTCCCATTGAAGCTTTTGCTTCAAATTTTCTAATATATTATTTATTATTATTATGAATATAAACAATACAGCCAAAAACTCTAAAGTAATTAATTTTTGGTTTCTTTCCTTTAAGCAACTCATAAGGAGTTTTACACTTAAGTTTGTGTATCAAACTTCTATTCAAGACATAGTTGGCTGTACTAACAGCTTCTGCCCAATAGGATAGAGGCATGTTAGCATCTGCCAACAATGTACTAGCAGCTTCAATGAGTGTTCTATTCTTCCTTTCAACTACCCCATTTTGTTGGGGAGTTCTAGGAGCTGAGAAGCTATGTTTGATACCTTCTCTCTCACAGAATTCTTGCATGAGAAGAGAGTCAAACTCAGTACCATGATCACTTCTGATCAAGGCCACATGAGTAGAGTACTCAGTCTGCACACAAAGTAGAAAGTCTGTAAGGGCTTTGAAGTTATCAGACTTAGTTCTCAAAAAGAAAACCCAACTGAACCTAGAGAAGTCATCTACAATTACTAAAGTGTAATACTTCCCTCCTAAACTCTGTACATTTATTGGGCCAAAAAGGTCCAAATGTAATAAATACAGGATTCTAGGTGAATCACTTTTATTTACAGATTTAAAAGAATTCTTGGTTTGCTTGCCTAGCTGACAAGCCTTGCATAGGCTCTCCTTCTTGTAGGGGCAAGAAGGTAAACCTCTAACAAGGTTGTGCTTAGATAACCTAGATATATTTTTAAGGTTTACATGACTAAGCCTTTTATGCCATAGGGAATTATTATTAAGGGTTACTTCATTAAACAAGCAGATTTCAGAATGAGATGAATTGAAATCTACTAAATAAATATTACCTATTCTAATACCTACTAAAACAACATTATTATTTAAAGTAATATTGCAAGAGAAATTAGAAAATGAAACCTGGTAGCCAGTATCACATAGCTGGCTGACAGAAATCAGATTATGCTTCAGTCCATTGACATAAGCAACTCTCTTGAAAGTAACTGCTCCAATTGTGATCTTGCCATAGCCTTCTGTCTGACCACAGCTGGAGTCGCCAAAGATAACCTTTGGGCCAAGCTTAGCTTTGAACTTTGACAGTAGATATTTATTTCCTGTCATATGCTTAGAGCATCCACTATCCAAATACCACTTATTTTGAGTGATTGGATAGGCCTTCACCTGCAAGACAGTTATTTAGACAGAGTGGACCCAGGTAACCTTGGGTCCCTTGTTTTTCACATAAGAAAAACTGGAAATATATGAGAATGCAGGCTGAGGGTGATAACCTAGTGGGTGAGATCTTCTAGGTGGGATTATCCATGCTGATGATGGGTCAACAAACCTAGGGTTTCTATTCTCATTTAGGTTTCTATGGAATTGATTATGATTTTGAAAATCATATTGAAATCGTCGATCGACGTTCGACGATGGGCGCTCAGATCGTCGAGCTTCGTTCGACCATGGAGCTTCCGATCGTCGAGCGGCGTTCGACGCTCTTTGCATTTCTTTAAAGAACTTCTTTCTCTTTTCTCTCTTAGCTTTATTTAAGGTTTTATTAACTAGATTTACTTGCTCAGTGTTCTTCTTTCCACTAGCTGAAATGAAGTTCACTGGAGTTGAAAGATTATTTTTAAGAAGGACTGGGGGTTCACTGGGAGAAGCTCCTAAGCCTATTTTATCATTACCTGACCTAGTGTTAGTCATGCTGGTAATTTCTAACAGCTTAAGGCTTCTACCATTAAGGGATTCTTCTAATCTCTTAGACTTAGCTAACTCTATTTTAAGAAATTTAATTTCTTCACTACAAGTAGTGAGATCTTCCTTTAACCTAATGTTTTCAGAGGCTATTGATTCTGAGTCAGCTAACCTATTTCTAAGTTCTTTTATTTCCTTTTCTGAGCTAATTAAATCTAAACATAAAGATTTAAATTCTAATTTAAATTTTTCTGAAGTAAAATCATAAGAAGAAAGTACCTCATCTTCAGTAGGCATCTCTTCATCAGAATCAGAACTCTCTGCAGCAGAGTGATTGCTGCAGGCATCTATTGCCATTAGGCAAACTTCTTTTGCCTTCTTCTCTTCCTCATCTTCACTGGAGCTTGATGAGGAGGATTCTTCATCAGAATCACTCCAGGTTTCAGCAATGAAACCTCTCTCCTTCTTCTTGTTTTTGTAGGAGGATGGCTTGGAGTGCTTCCTGTGTTGTTCTTTTTCTTTTCTCTTTTCTTTGTTCTTCTCCTATGGACATTCTGGCAAGATATGTCCAGGCTTCCTGCAACCATAACAAATGATTTCTTTAGCGGGAGAGCGATCATACCTTGGTTTGTCTTCATAGCGTGAAGACTTCTTTCTGAACTCCTTTCTCCCCATCTTGAGAAACCTCTTGGCAAACAATGCCATTAGTTCCTCATTAGATTGGCTGCCTTCAGAAACATCTGCAGCCTTAAGAGCTAGAGATTGCTCTTTTCTTGTTGGAGTGGGGGTCTTGGCTTCAGCTTCTGCTTCTCTGGTCTTCAGCACTTGCTCAAAAGACTTGAGCTTGCCGAGGAGAGCTTCAGTTGAGATCTCATTAGTACTTCTGACTTCCTTGATGGGCCAGATTCTTAGATCCCATGTACTAGGGAAGCACATAGGAATCTTATCATTGACCTCTGTCAATGATATGTCCTTGTCCAGGGTCCTCAGCTCATTGATGATTGAGCTGAGCCTGGTGTACATAGCTTCAACTGATTCAGCATCAGTTTTCTTAAAGTTCTCATACTGAGAGATCAGGTTGGACCTTCTGTCCTTCCTTTCATCAGCTGAACCAGCTACAATCTGGTTCAGTGTGTCCCACATGGCCTTTGCTGAGGAGCAGTCAGCCACCTTCTGGAACACCTCATCAGACATTGTCTGAGCCAGTATGTTCATTGCCTTGGCATCTGCAATTTTGGCCTTCTTGTATTCATCATTGTAATCTGGAGGAGGCACTGCACTCATATCAGATGATGAGGCAGTGGCAGCAGCAGGTGCTCTTGGGGGACCTGACAAAATAGAAGCAAAGATGCTTTCATCAATAGAGTTCATATATAATTTAATCCTTGCCTTCCAGATGCCAAACTTTGCTAAGTTGCATGCTGGAGGTCTGGTACTAGAATAATCATTGGACTGGGCCATGATAGTGAATATCTATAAGCTCTTGGTATCTATCAGGATCTTGTGACTTAGGTGTTAGCCTATTCAGTCAGTCAACCTCCCTCTGTTACCAATTGAAAGTGAAGGGATAGATACTACTCTAGAGGGGGGGTGAATAGAGTTATCAAATTTTGCACAGACAAAACTTAATAGTCTACCCAACTCCCTTGGAGTGAAGTGCGGAATGAAAAGATTATAGATATAAAATTAACCCTAAAGCCTAACACAAGTGATGTGTACAAACACAAGCTAACTGTAATTACAGTTAAGCTTGGAAAACCTAATCAGCAACTAGCAACCTAGTTATATCTAATCACAGCCACAATACAGGAATTAAACAATGGAATCCAGATGACACAAGGAAATTTATAGTGGTTCCCCAAACAACTTGGGTACGTCCACTCTTCTACCCACACGGTAGGAATCCACTCAGGTTTTTGATCAGGTGCCCTGCCACCAACAGGATTTGCTTCAGGTAGATCCAGAAACCCTTTAGACTTTTGATCAGGTGTCTAAAAAACCAAGCACAGGTTTTTGATCAGGTGCCCTGCCACCAAGGGATACTTTTAAAGGGAGTAATAACCCTGTACAGGAGGGGGAAGAAGGTTAAGATGTCTTCTCTATTTTACAAAGATTAGAGAAGCACAAAAGCTTGCACTGAGCTAGAATGCTCTAAAGAATCAAGGCTCCCCCTGGCTCAAAGATGTCCAGGTGAAGTCTTGCTTCAGTGCAGAAAGACTCTTCAGAAAGTTCTGAAGGAAAAGCTACAGGAAGAAAGTAAATAATAAAATCAAAGATCTTCAAGCAGCTATCTTCTTCTTCTTCTTCTTCAAAGGAACTCTGAGTTTGAACTTCCTGAAAGCAGGAGAACTCAGGTGAAGAAGAGATGAAGATCTTAACACTTCTCAGTTAGATGGAAAATTGCTGAGAGCAGAAAGCTTTTTCTTGATGAAGGCTTGAAAGCTTGAATGAACAACTGGTTAGCTATTAGCTAACTTGAATCCTTCTTCAAAGGGTCCTTTATATAACATCAGCAAGCAACGGCTCTCTTCCATTTGAATTATTTGTCTTCTTCTGAGCCTTGAGACCTGGCTGTAAATATCAAGAAGACAAAAACATTTCTGCAGCAAAACATTCTATAAAAGGAGTAAACCTCTTTCTAAGAAGCTGCAGGCTTAAATCAAATAACAGAAGGACTAAATAAAGTCACATCAGAAATAATCTCTTTATAGCAAAAAGAAGACTTTTTAGTCTAACGGCTATAAAGGGCTGACAATAGATAAAGTAATTTATAATGACAGCTAATAAGACAAACAACTTTATCTTAAAAAGATTTGACTCAGGCAAAAAGAATAGAGCAGATATTGCCTGGTAATTTTATCACACAGCTTAAAACAATGTGCCAGAAAATGTATTAATTAATTAAATATAATAAATAAATACAAAATACAAAGGCAGACAGAAAGCGTCGAACGACCCTCGAAGATCGTCGAATGACGCACGGAGATCATCGAACTATCGGGCAGATAGTCGAACAATCCAGATAGTCGACCTATCGAAGAAGATAGTCGAACTACCCCGGCAGATAGTCGAACTATCAGAGTAGATAGTCGAACTATTAGATAGTCGATCTATCTTGGACAGATAGTCGAACTATCAAGCGCACAGAGATAGTCGACCTATCAAGCAGATAGTCGACCTACCTCAGAAAATAGATAGTCGATCTATCAACAGATAGTCGAACTATCAAAACAAACCAGATAGTCGAACTATCAGCAGATAGTCGAACTATCAGATAGTCGAACTATCAGGACAGATAGTCGAACTATCAAAGACAACAGATAGTCGAACTATCAACAGATAGTCGAACTATCAAGACGAAACAGATAGTCGACCTATCAACAGATAGTCGAACTATCAGATAGTCGATCTATCAGAACAGATAGTCGAACTACCTCGCCAAGCAGATAGTCGAACTATCAACAGATAGTCGAACTATCAACGCAAAACAGATAGTCGACCTATCAACAGATAGTCGAACTATCAACGCAGAACAGATAGTCGACCTATCAACAGATAGTCGAACTATCAACGGAGACAAAGCGTCGACCAACTGATAGACGATCGTCGATCAGCCGATAGACGATAGTCGAGCGGCGTTCGACTATAGTCGAACGAAAAAACTACTTAACCAAATTCTCAATCTGGAAAAGTGAGGACTCTACAGCTAGACTCCTAACCATTGACCATAGATATTTCTTAGGTCAAGGGGCACAAAGGAGAGGACTAAACTCAAATCAAAACTAGGGTACCAACACTGTGGCTCCTCCTTACTTTTAAACCGGCAGCCACGTGGCATGACCGGTCAACACTCTTTAAAATAAGACTTAATTGGGTCTTATTAAAAGAAACGGCTTAATAATGCATTTTGGCCCACCATCTTTACCGGCCCGGTTCAGCTGAACCAGCACACAGCCAGAAATAAAATGCCAGAAAAATTCTAAGTACAATGGCATTAAGTGAGCTCACTCAACGTAATCCAAGCTACGACATTGAGTGTGCTCTGCTCACTTAACGACATCCATGCTGTGGCATTGAGTGAGCTCTGCTCACTCAACGCCATCCCGGATACGGCGTTGAGTGAGCTCTGCTCACTCAATGCAATCTATAATGGCCCTCCCAGACTATGGCGTTTAGTGAGCTCAGCTCACTCAACGCCTTCCAGATTATGGCGTTGAGTGAGCTCTGCTCACTCAACGCCATCCAGCCTTCTAAAGGTGGCATTGAGTGCGATCTATGAACTCAACGCCATCTAACATATGGCGTTGAGTGAGGTAAGCTCACTAAATGCCATCCAAACTACGGCTTTGACTGAGCTCAGCTCACTCAACGCCATTCCAGGCCTCAGCAGACGGTATTGAGTGCAGTCTGTTGCGCGCTAGGGTTCAAAGAAAATAAACGCAACCGAACTAGCAACCCGATGAGGCAAGTATACCTATCGAATTGTAGTAAGGGGACACAAGTGTCGTATTGAAATCCGGGAACTGTTGGCTAAGCTTACTCACACGAACGCTATTATCTTATCGACGGAAAAACTAGGGTTTTAGAAAATCTAAGCGCAATGGAGAAATTAAAGCAAACTAGAAAGAGAACTACCGCAATTAAGTTACGCTATTAAGAAAAGAACTATGCTAGAAAGGAAACTACTGCAGTTAATTAAAGAGCACAATATATGAGATTACTACAAAAAGTAGAACAATATGAAATGGAAATGCACCCGATCGAGATTCACCTCGGCTAAAGACGATTAAGAAAATGCGATAAAAATCTAAACTTAATAGGATAAGGGTCCTTGACCGTGGAGGTTCCTAAAGCTTGAACACGCTTCTCTCGAAGTCGTGCCCAACTGAGTTTAGGAAGGTCCGACCGACTCTCGTCTAAATCGGAGGCCTAAAACTCGCTTTACGCGGTGAACCCCACTATTGGATTTTACTCCAATCCGGGAGATTTGGACGTCTGCCTCTCTCGAGGGGTGCGTACAACTCTCTTTACTCTTGAATGCTCACTTCATTCTTTCGTTCTCTCGGCTAGCCCAGAATGAAAGCAAAGGCGGAGAGTATATATTGAAAATATACCCCCAACCCGTGATTAATCAAGAGTAATTCAAGGCCCTAACCTAAAAAGAAAAGATTGATTAAAACATCATAACATAATCGCTCTAACCTCGGATCATCAAGATCGAGTACAAGGAGGATTAGTTAATCATAATGGAGTGGAGGGGGGGGGATGAGTAGAAAAACATAAGAAGAACACAAGCTAAGGGAAGAACAATTTTATTAATGAAAAAGGGCAAGTTACACTAATGAAAATAAAATTACAAGTGCATGAAAATTAAACCCTATTCTAGCCCTACATTAAGCACTAAGCAAGAAGAAAATTACATTAAAAGCTAGCACAAACTAAGATTAAACTAGGGTTAACCAAAAAGTACAAAGAGAGGGGGAGAGAGAGAGAGAAAAAGCATGAAAAAGGATCAAGAAACAAAGGGGCAGCACCTCCCCCACTCAACCAAAGCTTGCTGAAATGGGGGGGAGGGGGCTCAATTTATAGATTTTTTCTCGGGTTGGTCACGCCCTCTGACACGCCCTAGGGGGGGCGTGTCAGGGGGCGTGACAGGTACGGATTTGACCTCGGGCTCTGGATTCTGGCGGGAGGGATGATTGCTTCGGTACGTCGGTGGTCACGCCCTAGGTCACGCCCGTGACAGGGGGCGTGACAGGCATGTCATGTCCAAATCATTGGTCGGAAATCCGTCAGTCGCCGAAAAAGGAAGGTGTCACGCCCATGTCACGGGCGTGACATGGGGCATGACAGTACTATTTACGTGCTGAGGCGGGAGGGCGTTTAATGCGGCGGCAGCTTTGCGGTAGAGGGCGACACGCCCCTGGTCACGCCTAGTGACACGCCTAGGGAGGGCGTGACAGGGGGGCGTGACAGCGGTTTTGACCGTTTTCTGTCCCTTCCAGCAGGTGTCCTCGGGATCGGGTGACACGCCCTAGGTCACGCCCAGGGAGGGCGTGACAGGGGGGCGTGACAGGGCATTTTGGCAATTTTTCTGAAAACCTGCAAAAAGACAGGAAAAAGTTAGTGGCAATAAAATTTACATAAAAAGGATAAAAATAAACTAATAATAGACATAATTTGTACAATATAAAATATAAAATACGATAATAGTTTAGGCTACAAAACGTATTATCAAATTCCCCCAAGCTTAAGCTTTGCTTGTCCCCAAGCAAAAATATAAAAACTAGATATTTATAAAAAGGACTAATCAAAAAGTTCTAATTATGCCTACACAAGTACTATGCGAAATTCTTAGTAGGGAAAAGGTGAAATATAAGTCTAAAACAATTATTTAGATATGGTAAAACTTTTATAAACTTTACTTAATAAAAACAAATCATCCAAAATTTTAACGAGATTTTTTTAAATGGACTTAAGTAAAGCAACGAAAATGAAAAACACGCATTGAGTTGTTATTAGATCCAAGCAACGTATTATAATTATATTAATTTAATTATCAAAAATTTAGGTTTAAATCTAAAACTAAAACTGATTTACTGTTTTTCTTTTCTTAGTTGTTAAATAAAAAATCAAAAAGCGTGAATCAAAAGGACTTAAATAGGACAGAAACGTTTGGTTTAGGAAAATGATTAGGAGCGGAATTCAAAGATAAACGTGAAGGTTTTAAAATCACACTAAACTAAAGCAAAGAGTTTCAAACATTTTCATAAAAATATATACACATTTTTTTCTTTGTTTTTCATTTTTATTTTTTTTTCTTTTCCATTTTTTTCTTTTTTCAAAACAAAGGCCATAAATATTTTTATTTTCCTTTTTGAGTTGGCCAAACAAAAAAATAAACATCACTTTTGAACATACTTCCTTTTTTTTCGAAAACCTTTCTCCACAAAAAAGAAAATCACAAAATACCCTATCAAAATCATCAAAATAATTTATGAAACTCAAAAAGGCTAGTGTGATTCGATAGGTTGGAAATTTTGGCTTTGGTGAAACTGAAATGAAAGGAGGAGCTATCAAATGAAATTGGAAAAAGGCTCAAAAACGGCTAACTAGTGGTAAAAGATAATTTAGGTTGGCAGGAAAGCTCAAACGAAAACAAAAATGGCCTAAATCATTTTCACGCTTTTGAATTTATTTAAAACAAAGTTTTGAAAAATTTTCAAAAAGCGAGTCCTAGATAATAAAAGAAGATTGATGAAATTAACTTAAAAATAGAAATAATAGGTGACTTGGATCGTTCACATCTACTACGTTATTCAAAAGTTGACTTTACAAAAATTATTCAAAAACGAAAAAGAAAATAGTGGATGATGAATTTTTAAGAAAGTAAAGGAAATAAACAACAAAAAAACCATAATAGAAATGCGAGTTTTAGAAAAATATTTCACCTTAACATGCTACCGTGAATTAGAAACACAGCATGGCCAACATTTTACTTGTGAAACATAATTAAAAAGGACGATTAGAAATATTATAATTAACTAAGTTGTTTATAGGAGATTTTGAGTAAAACAAAACTAAAAACTAGGGGTACTATTGAAATACCAAAATGTCTAAACTATTCAAAAACACACATATATTTTTTTTTATTTTGAGAAATATTCTCTTATTTTTTTATTTTGGAAAATTTTTCTCTTTTTTTTTTGGAATTTTAAGATATTCATTTTTTTTTTGGAAATATTTACAATATATACAAAAAGAAGATTATTTACACTACGCAAAAATGAAGGAGGAAATCCTCCCCCAAGCTTAAAACAGACATTGTCCTCAATGGCTAAAGAAGGGGATTGGAGAAGGAGAGAAAAATAAAGTACAGAATTGAAAGACAGAATTGAAATACAGGTACTTCCCTGGATTTATTTGCTGCGAAAGCTGAGTGATGTCGCTCCCCGAATGTCTTCTTTGGACTTTGTGATGGATTCAGCAATGTTGGAGCAGGCGATCGCCGAAGCTTCAGCTTGTCGGAGCCGTCCGAGGCAAAAATTGTAAAATAAAGAAAACAGAAAAAGATAACTTGGGTTGCCTCCCAAGAGCGCCCTTTGGTTAAAGCGTCGTTGAGCTCGACGCATCAAAAAAAAATAATATTGTCCCAAAATATTGTTGTCCCGAAATAAAATTGTTTTTAGCAAAAAATTAAAAGTTTCAGATTAAAGTTCGTGAAGCAGAAACTTAATAGTGTTTGAACTGACATCATCATCACCAGAGAAATACAGTTTAAGACGCTGACCATTCACTTTGAAATTACCCTTATCAGGGTGAGAAATTAAAACAGTTCCATAAGGAAATACTTCTAAAACAGAAAACGGGCCAGACCAGCGAGATTTTAATTTGCCCGGAAATAAACGTAAACGAGAATTATATAAAAGGACTTGGTCGCCCGGCTTAAAGTTTTTAGGGTGCCTTAAGTGTTTATCGTGTAAACGCTTCGTCCGCTCTTTATAAAGTTTATTATTGTCATAAGCATAAGAGCGCCACTCGTCGAGTTCATTTAGTTGGAATTTTCGAAGGTCACCGACTGAGTGGGGATCGAAGTTTAAAAATTTTAAGGCCCAAAAGGCGCGGTGTTCTAACTCTACGGGCAGATGGCACGATTTTCGATAGACCAGCCGATACGGCGTACATCCGAGGGCGGTTTTGTACGCTGTTCGGTAGGCCCATAGAGCATCGTCAAGTTTGGCTGACCAGTCTTTTCTAGAAGTTGAAACAGTCTTTTCTAATATTCTTTTTATTTCTCTATTTACTACTTCGACTTGACCGTTAGTTTGGGGGTGGTAGGCAGTGGACAGTTTATGCGTAACGCCGTATTTAGTAAGGATTTTGGAAAATTGCGCGTTACAGAAATGGGAACCCCTATCGCTAACGATTGCGCGAGGCGTACCGAATCTAGAAAATAATTTTTTTAAAAACATGACTACAACTCGGGATTCGTTCGTAGGAAGAGCTTGGGCCTCAGCCCATCGTGAAACATAATCAACAGCAACTAAAATATATTTTTTTCCGAAGCTAGAAGGAAGGGGGCCAACAAAATCAATTCCCCAGAGGTCGAAAATTTCGCACTCTAAGAAATAATTTTGCGGCATTTCATTTTTATTAGAAATATTGCCCGACCGTTGGCAACTATCACACCTGCTCACAAAGGCTTGCGCGTCTTTAAACAGGCTAGGCCAGTAAAAACCCGCGCAAAGCACTTTATGAGCGGTGCGAGCAGCTTGATAGTGCCCACCTGTCGGACCTTCATGCAAATGTTTTAGAATATCAATTCCTTCATCAAAAGAAACACATCTCCTTATCACTTGATCCGCACAAATTTTGAAAAGATGCGGGTCTTCCCAAAAGTAGTTCTTCAGCTCAGAAAAGAATTTCTTCTTCTGCTGAGAGGAGAACTCTTTTGGGAGCACCCGGGCCACTAGATAGTTGGCAATGTGCGCGAACCAAGGAGAAGTAGATGTATTAACTAAAAGCAGCTTCTCATCAGGAAAATAGTCATTAAAAGATTTTTCATTTAATTTTTCTATAAAGGGGTTATCTAATCTTGATAAATGGTCGGCGGCCAAGTTCTCGGCTCCTCGCTTATCACGGATCTCTAAGTCAAACTCCTGGAGGAGTAAGACCCAGCGAATCAAGCGAGGCTTGGCATCCGTTTTGGCAAGAAGGTACTTGAGGGCCGAGTGGTCCGTAAAAACAATGATTTTTGAAAATGTAATGTAAGGGCGAAATTTATCAAACGCAAATACTACAGCCAAGAGCTCCTTCTCGGTTGTGGTGTAATTTTCTTGTGCAGATGTGACGGTTTTACTAGCGTAATAGATGGGGTGGAAGTTCTTAGATATGCGTTGACCTAATACGGCTCCCACCGTAAAACTACTCGCATCGCACATAATCTCGAAAGGAAGGTCCCACACCGGAGCTATCATAATCGGCGCGTTAATTAACTTTTCTTTAATTAATTCAAAGGCAGAAATACAAGAGTCATCAAAAATGAATGGAGCGTCTTTTTCTAAGAGATGGGTGAGGGGCTTAGTAATCTTGGAGAAGTCCTTTATAAAACGACGATAAAAACCAGCGTGGCCTAGGAAACTTCTTATAGCTTTTATGTTTGTAGGTGGCGGCAACTTCTCAATAACTTCTATCTTGGCAACGTCTACCTCAATACCTTTAGCAGAAATTTTATGACCCAAAACTAACCCTTCCCTCACCATAAAATGGCATTTTTCCCAATTTAGGGCAAGGTTAGTTTCTTCGCATCGTTCTAAGACTTTTTCGAGGTTTTCTAAACATCTATCGAAGGAGTCGCCGAACACGGAGAAATCGTCCATGAATACCTCCATAATGCTTTCTACGTACTTGTCAAATATTGCGAGCATACATCGTTGAAATGTAGCCGGCGCATTGCATAATCCAAACGGCATTCTTCGGTACGCGAACGTGCCGAAGGGACAAGTAAACGTAGTTTTCTCTTGGTCCTCGGGAGAGATGGGTATTTGAAAGTACCCCGAGAGGCCATCGAGAAAACAATAAAAGCTATGGTCGGAGAGACGTTCTAAAATCTGGTCGATAAACGGTAGAGGAAAGTGGTCCTTACGGGTGGCGTCATTTAACTTACGGTAATCTATGCACATACGCCAACCCGTCACCGTCCGTGTCGGGATTAATTCATTTTTCTCATTACTAATTACGGTTATCCCTCCCTTTTTTGGAACTACCTGAACGGGGCTAACCCACTTACTCTCTGATATCGGGTAGATAATTCCTGCGTCTAATAGTTTCATAACCTCGCCCTTAACTACTTCTTTCATATTCGGGTTTATACGGCGCTGAGGTTGGATAGAGTTACGCGAATTATCTTCCATTAAAATTTTATGTGTACAGAAAGATGGGCTTATGCCCTTGATATCAGAAATTTGCCAAGCAATAGCCCGGCGATGCTTACGTAGAACTAGAAGAAGTTTATCGTTCTGCGTATCCGTGAGGTAGGCCGAAATGATAACTGGTAACTTGGAGTCTTTTTCTAAGAAAGCATACTTAAGTTGTTCGGGAAGTTCTTTAAGTTCTAGGGTAGGGGGTTCTTCATAAGAGGATTTTGAGATTCTTTCTTTTTCAAAAATAATATCTTCATAAACTTTTTTATAAGGAACGTAATAAGGGGTGGGGCTAGCAGCCAAGACGGCTTCTTGTACAGATTCAGTGGTAAGGAAAGAGGAAGAACATAAATCAGAAAACTCTTTTTCAAACTCAGAAAGACAATAAGAAGATTCATCACTTCCTTGCAGTGATTCTGTTGTAAGAGAAGAGGAGCAAAAAGTAGAAAATTCTTTTTCAAAGTCGGAGAGGCAGTAGGAAGAATCATCACTCACGGCGTCTATGAAAAAACATGAGTCATCGTTCGCTAAGGTGTTCTTCATCGAAGGGGTGATCGGAAATGTGACTTCGTCGTCGCCTACTCGAAGAAAGAGCTTACCATTGCTTACGTCAATGATGGCTCGGGAGGTGGCAAGGAAGGGTCGGCCAAGGATCAGGGGAACCTCGACGTCTTCTTCGATGTCCAAAATGACAAAGTCCACCGGGAAGATGAACTTGTCGACTTTCACTAGAACGTCCTCCACTATTCCTAACGGATATTTGACGGATCTATCGGCTAGCTGGATACTCATACGTGTGGGGTTAAGGCTACCAATCCCTAACTTTTTGAACAACGAAAAGGGCATCAGGTTTATACTTGCGCCTAAGTCGGCTAACGCGTGTTTAACAAAGAGATCACCGAAGACACACGGGATAGAGAAACTACCCGGGTCACTGATTTTCTTCGGCAAACCGTTTGTTAAAACGGCGGAGCACTCGGCGTTAAGCGTGACGTGCGAAAGATTCTCTAACTGATAGTTTAACTTTCAAGGCAGCCTAAACACCTAGAGGGGGGGGTGAATAGGTTCTGCTTTTCTTTTGAAACTTCTAGGCAGAATTCAATTCAATAGCTAACATAATAAACACAGCAATCACAGAAAAACAAAACATCACAGATTGCACTATGTTTTATAGTGGTTCCCCAAGGTCTGGGTACATCCACTTTCCCCCTTCACCTATCTAGCAGTATGCTAGATTCGGCCAAACTTCCACTTATCTCAGATCAATAGATCCTACAAATCAGAACCCAACTGGTTCCTACAACTCAGGCACAACTGCCCTACCTCAGCCTTGCCCCAAGGCCTACAACTCAGAGAATGTCCTTCTCCTACACTCAGGAAAACAGCCCTACCACTCAGAGTTCAACACTCCTACACTCAGCCTTTATAACATAGGCTTACAACTCAGATCTGTGTAAACAGATCCTACAGAAATATAGAAAAGATTGTTTAAACTGTCTTGCCAAAGTTGAGAGAGAAATGGCCAAGACAATTCTTGATCAGCTGAAGCAATCAACTGTTTCTTAGCCTTCTTCAAAGCTTCTTGAAAATGTACTTAGCTGAGTTGATTCCAAACAGCTTCTTGAGAATCCACTGGTGGTTTCTTTCTTCTTCTTCAAATTCTGACTTGATCTCACTCTATCCAGAACTTTGAATGATTCTTCTGAATTCTGATTAGAACTCTTCTTAGATCTATCCTTAGATAGTCTTCTTAGATCTCCCGGAGAAGATCTTCTTAAGTGCTTAGCACTTTCTTGAAATGAGTAGAATTGTAATCCTTCTCCACTTTTTGATCCAATGTATTTCAAAAGGTTAGTTCTCTATATTTTTCTGAATCTGTCTATTTATAGACATTCTTCATGGAAACCGGCTGATCCGGCTTCTAACTGTTTTCTGACAAGTCTGACACCTTCAGTTAACCGGTGGTAACCCACAGCTATCAAGTCTTCAAACAAGTCCTGTGCCTTAGTCTTGAATCACAAGTTGTTGAAACAGTCTGTCAGAAAGTGTCGAGACCATCTGTCTATCTGTGTCGACATAATTGACTTTGGTGTCGACACAGTCTTCAGTGATGTCGACTAAGTTGCCTTTGAGTCGACACAGCTTCTTCTGCAAATAACTTGATCTTGACTCTTCAGTGTGTCGACACAAGTCCTGTGTGTCGACACAGTTGTTGTAGAATTATAACTTAGTAAGTGTCGACTTAGCCTTCAGGTGTCGACACATTCTGCTTTAATGTGTCGACTTAATCACAATGTGTCGACACATTCTGCTGGTGTCGACAAACTTGAGGTCGACTATTTTCTTCTGTGTCGACACATTCTCCCAATGTTGAGGTCGACGCTTTTCTTCTGTGTCGACACACTTTCCCAGTGATGTGTCGACTTACTTCTTCTGTGTCGACACTTTTTCCCAGTGTAGTTGTAGACTAACTGCTATGTGTCGACACTGCTTCCCAGTGTTGTGTCGACTTACTTCTTCTGTGTCGACAAACTTCTTCTGTGTCGACACTTATTCCCAGTGTAGTTGTAGACTAACTGCTATGTGTCGACACTGCTTCCCAGTGTTGTGTCGACTTACTTCTTCTGTGTCGACACTTTTTCCCAGTGTTGTGTCGACTCTTTTCTCCTGTGTGTCGACACTGCTTCCTCTGTGTCGACACATGGACTTAGAATTTTTCTGCATACTTTATCACTTCTTCACCTGCACATGTCAACTTAAAACAACATCAAATACACCTTGATGTATATCATTGAGCTAGGTTGGGCTTCTTCAAATCAGGTACACATTTTCCATTGTACCCAACAATCTCCCCCTATTTGGAGAAGTCATAACCCCTATAGCCAATGATATACACCATTTTTAAACAGTACTAAATGATGATTAATGACATAGCAGGAATACTTTAATATAAACAAAACATAACAAAGAATCATTCATCACAGAATGCACATTAAAATATGCCAAACAATATTTTGTTTATAACTGGGTAATGTTTGATTACAATGTTTTACATTTAATGATTACATCACAACATTACAAAATATTTAAAACAAAATCAGGATTGATCAGGCTCTCTAATTATAATCCCTTTGCCAGACTGAATTGTAGCTGTCACAGGAGCTTCTGATTCTTCAGCTATCTTCTTTCCTTTAAGATCAGCTTTCTTCTGAGCTTCTTCCTTGATCCTTTGCCTTTCAAAATAATGAAAAGGCTTTGGGAAGTATTTGCTTGGCTCCTTAGCATCTGATGGCAGTCTTCCCAGCTTGGCTTTCCTTCTGAATTGTACTATTGCCTCTTGCCTTGCCTCATACTTCTGCCATTCAATTTCATTGTACCACTTCCCTCTCTCATGAACTTTATCTTGTACAGCTTTCCATGTAGTGAGTATTATGTTCCTTGAAGTAGGACTCCACTGCTCATAATCTGGCTTAAGTACAGCCTGCTCTCTGAATTTCTTCTTTGCCAATAGAGCATCCTGCTGTTCTTTCAGAGTAGCCTCAGGCTTATCAACCTTTCCAAAGATAATATTAGTAACCTCCTTTGGAGGACTATACATTCCTTGAACTTTCTGATCAATCAAGTCAAAATCTGGAGGGGGGTAAATGACTTGGGCAACCTCAGGTTGAGTGCCTTCAAGTAGATTTGATTGTATTCCTGATTCAGCTACCATAGCATCATCACACAATGGGGGATATCCCAAAGTGGCTCGAATGCTATTGGTCACCCATTTGGAGTGCTCTGAGCCTGCATGTATTAGCATCCTCTCCCCCTTTATGGCTTCTCTAGATACATGATCTCTTAAATCTTCCTTTTGAAATCGAATTTGGCCATCCAAATAATTCACTCCCTCTTTGAAAAATGGTCTTAACTTTTGAAGCTTGTCAGATATTTCTTTTTGAGAGGTGGAGATGGCAGTCTGAACAGATGCAATGGCAGCTTGAAAATTCTTATCAAATTCTTCCTTTTCTTTGGCTCTATCTGCAGGCAGACCTGGAACAATCTTCTTGACCTCCTCAATAATCGCATTATGAGATTCAGTTAAATTCTCATTCATTCTGATCTGATTTTCCAAAACATAACTTTGCTTCAAGGCAATGTCATCCACCTTTGTAGTGATAGCCTCCTGTTGTTTAGCTAGATAAACCACAGCATTGCCACCCTTGTGGAAGCAATCTGTCATTTCAGTTTTATGCAAGTTGACCTGAAACTGGATGGACTTGATATCCTGAGCTAAGTCAAACTGAAGTGACTTGCTATTCTCATCAACATACTTTTCCATATCCAACCTTTGTTCATCCAATTTTACTTGTAGATCTATCATAAATTTGTTGTAATCAAAGGCTGGAGATTCTTGTAGAGGTGTGGTCTGTAAAGCCTGCTTATAATTCTTGCTTCTTCTCTTGAAGACAACAAGTTTTCTTTTCTTTGCCATCCTGGCATCTTCAGTTTCTGTGTCAGATGAAGTATCCACATGAATTCTTTCTTGAGGATGATGAATTGTATCAGTTCCAGGGACCTGTTGCTCAGCTTCAACATCCACTGGCTCACCCTCAACCTGTGGCTCAATTTCAGTTTCCTGATCAATGTCCATTCCTATGGACTTCTCAATATCTGGTCCACCTCCTACCTTATTAGTAGTAGTATCAATATCTGGGAATAGCTCCTCCATAGTAAATTCTAGTTGAGCTGCCACTTCTGCAGTAGTTAAATCTTGAGATAAGTTTAACTGTGCTTCCTCTTGTACTTGCACTTCAGTATTTGGAGTGTCAGGAGTAGGAGTGGACACTACCTCCCCCTGAACCTGTGCAGTAATAAGAGTATGAGCAATGTCTTTTATAGTAAAATACATGAGCTCCCCCTATACCTGAGCAGGAGTAGATACCTTTGGAGCAGGAGTGGAAACTGGCTCCCCCTGCATCTGTGCAGGTGTTGATACTTCCTGGACCACAGTTGAGTCAAGCTGTGTCCTCAGTGGATCTTCTTGTACCTGTTCAGATTCTTGATTTTGTGTAGGGGATTGCACAGGGGTGTCTGGCCTGCTCTCTTCAGGCACATCCTTGGATAGCACCCTATCCCACCTAGAGAATAGTCTCATATCCATTCTTCTCATATGATTAATCTTACTCCCTTGCAGTTGCTGCATCACATCAGGAATCACTCCAGTGAGGTACAGGCTCATGATCCTAGCCATGTTAGGCTTCTTGATTCCTTCTTTGATCTTGTCAAAGATCACTCCTGACCAATCAGTAGGAATAGTAAATATAATCCTGGTCATCAGGCTGAACATATAGGCTGAAATCCTATCATGTCCACCTGTCTTGCAGAGGATTACCTTCCCAACTACTTCTGACAAGAACTTCCCTTGCTGATTCATTCCCTTCCTGTGGAATGCAGCTCCAATCTTCAATCCTGAATCCAGGCCACACCATTGAAGAGCTTCCCTTGTCTTAGATATAGGAACTTCCTCTTCATTCTCAACTACTTGCAATTGGAAGATCTTTCTTAAACTTCTTTGGTTAACCTTTACCTTAGTCCCTTGAACAGTAGACTTAATCTTGAGGCCAGTAGAATGGACTGATGCAAAGATAAAGAACTCGTGCACCTCCTTCTTCCAGATTTTAGTAGGTTCTGAAATGAGAAATTCTAACCCTGATGCAGAGAGAAGGGTGATAACTCCTTGAACATCTGTCGGCGCCTCTGCAAAGGCCTGGCGCACCAACTCATACCCTTCATTGATGTTATCTTCAATCCTTGGCGCCATCGTTGTGTCGAGAAAGCTTGAGAGAAGAGAGAAAGATAGACTGTCGACACAGGGTTTTAGTCTCGAAAACCTTGGAAGCGTGTCGACAGAATGAGATTTTGACCTATTTATAGCCGCAGTTGAAAGAAGTTCAAAAGGCGCCAAAAACAGTCAAAATGTGTCGACACAGACGGAATGTGTCGACACAAACTTCTACCGTCTCGACATAACTTCAGCCGACTATGTGTCGACACCAATTTGTGGTTATGTCGACACCTTAGATAAACAGAAATTCTGTGTCGACTCTAAGGATAAGTGTCGACACATATTCTGTAAGTGTCGACACCATTTTCCTGGTTGAGTCGACATTATATTTCTGGTTAAGTCGACAATATAACTCTTAAGTGTCGACACATATTCTCTGTGTCGACACAATATTTCTGACTTGTCGACATAATTTCTCTGAGTCGACACATTACCACTGAATGTGTCGACACATTCTTACTTAGCCAATTTCTGTAGTTTCAATGTGTCCTTTTTAACACTTGATGATGTTGTTGTTATTACCTTTACTTATTTATATACCACTTCAAGTGCATTGTTAATGATTTTGTTAATACATTAATCAATGGTTAACATACCTAATTCAATTTTGAATTTATTGAATTTGGTTTCATCTAAAGGCTTAGTAAACACATCTGCTATTTGATAATCTATTTTTACAAATTCCAATGAGATGTCTCCTCTTTCTACATGTTCTCTAAGAAAATGGTATTTGATTTCTATATGCTTAGTTCTACTATGAGAAACTGGGTTATTAGCAATAGAAATAGCACTCTTTGAATCACATAAAAGGGGTGTTCTACTTACCTGAATACCATAATCCTTAAGCTGATGCTGCATCCACAATAGCTGTGCAGAGCAGCTTCCAGCAGCAACATACTCTGACTCAGCTGTGGAAATTGCCACACTGGTCTGCTTCTTACTACTCCATGATATTAGTCTTCCTCCTAGGAATTTGCAAGTACCTGTAGTGCTCTTTCTATCCTCTCTACATCCTGCAAAATCTGCATCTGAATAGCCTGTTAGTAGAAAATCTCTATTCCTAGGGTACCAAAGACCTAGAGTAGGAGTGCCCTTTAGATATCTCAGAATCCTTTTGACTGCAGTATAATGAGATTCTTTAGGGCAGGCTTGGTACCTAGCACAGACACATGTTGCATACATAATGTCAGGTCTACTAGCAGTGAGATATAGTAGAGACCCAACTATTCCTCTATACAATGATTCATCAACAGGTTTACCTATCTCATCTTTGCATATAGGCATACTAGTTCCCATAGGAGTTCTCATGGTGGAGGATGACTCCATACCATACTTCTTAATTAATTCTTTGGTGAACTTAGACTGGGATATGGACAATCCATCATCAGTCTGTCTTACTTGGAGTCCCAAGAAGAACTTAAGTTCACCCATACTGCTCATCTCAAACTTCCCTTGCATAAGTTTGGCAAACTTTTTACAAAGGTTGTTTTCAGTAGATCAAAGATTATGTCATCAACATAGATCTGGACTAAGATGATCTTTCCTTTGGATTCCCTAAGGAATAGAGTTTTGTCTATCTTTCCTCTTGAGAATTTATTCTCAATGAGGAAGGTAGACATGGTTTCATACCAAGCCCTTGGAGCTTGTTTTAACCCATACAAAGCTTTCCTAAGCTTATACACAGAATCAGGTTTAAGAGGATCTACAAAACCTGATGGCTGCTCTACATATACTTCTTCTTTAAGATCACCATTCAGAAATGCTGACTTCACATCCATCTGGTATACTTTGAAGTCTTGGTAGGCTGCATAGGCAAGGAACATTCTGATTGCCTCCAGCCTTGCTACTGGAGCAAAGGTTTGATCAAAGTCAATCCCTTCTTCCTGCCTGTATCCTTTTGCAACCAATCTTGCTTTATTCTTTACTATTATACCACTTTCATCTAGCTTGTTCCTATAGATCCACTTAGTGCCAATTATGTTGTGGCCTCTTAGTTTAGGAACAAGCTCCCAGACTTTGCACCTTCTGAATTGATTCAGCTCCTCTTGCATAGCATCAATCCAGTGCTGGTCTTGGATAGCTTCTTCAAACTTCTTAGGTTCCATTTGGGACAGGAAACTAGAATGCAAAACTGTGCTTTGATTTCTGCTTCTAGTTTGCACTCCTTGTCTTGGATCACCAATTATCTGATCAGTAGGATGATCTCTTAGATATCTTATAGCTGGAGGTAGATTCCCTTCAGGTTGAGCATCTCCAGCTTCTTCATTCTGCTGTTCCTCTTGGTTTTCATCAGCTTCCATTATCTCTTGTACTCCCCCTGGACAGCAGCCTTCATTTTCCAATGCTCCATCTTCCTTTGAAGCTTCAGCAATGGAGAGCTTATCCATCTTCTTGCTTATACCTGTTGAGTCATTTGATCTACAAGACAACTCACAATTGATTAATCTTGTTTCATCAAATACAACATGCACAGATTCTTCAACCACTTGAGTAGTTAAGTTGAAGACTCTATAGGCCTTACTATTTGTGCTGTACCCAACAAATATCCCATCCTGGGATTTGGCAGCAAACTTAGTCAAATATGACTTGCCATTGTTAAGTATATTGCACGTGCAACCAAAGATCCTGAAATAGGATAGATTTGGTTTTCTGCCTTTCACAATCTCATAGGGAGTCTTTCTGTGGCTTTTGGTGATAGAAGCCCTATTGATGACATGACAAGCAGTGTTAACTGCCTCAGCCCAAAAATATTCTGGGAGAGAGGTGTCACTCAATAGAGTTCTACCAGCTTCAATTAATGTTCTATTCTTTCTTTCAGCAATTCCATTTTGCTGAGGTGTTCTAGGTGAGGAGAACTCTTGGAAAATCCCAAAGTCTATACACAAGTTTGTTATGCTTTCAGATTGAAACTCAGTACCATGGTCACTTCTGATTTTGACCACTGTACTATTCAGTTCATTCTGAATTTGCTTTACAAAATTAAGTAATACACTTGGGGTTTCAGATTTTTGTCTCAGAAAGAACACCCATGTAAATCTAGAATAGTCATCTACAACCACTAGAGTGTAGACCTTCCTACCTAGACTGTGAACTGGCATAGGACCAAAAAGATCCATATGCAAGAGGTATAAGCACCTCACAGAATCCTTGTTTTCAAGGCTTTGAAATGAGGTTTTTGTCTGCTTGCCCTTTTGACAAGCTGAGCATACCCCTTCCTTTATACACTTAACTTGAGGCCCATTCCTCACTAGTTCTTTACTAAAGAGTTGGCCAATTGTCTTGTAGTTTAGATGAGCCAATCTCTTGTGCCACTTAACACAATGAGATGCATTGTCATCAGCTACAAGACAAATGGGGGAAGCCTTATTTTCACATTCAAAATTAAGGCAATACA
Organism: Platanthera zijinensis; assembly: GCA_039513925.1. Lineage (NCBI taxonomy): Eukaryota > Viridiplantae > Streptophyta > Magnoliopsida > Asparagales > Orchidaceae > Platanthera > Platanthera zijinensis. The sequence continues at coordinate 166,609,166 of CM077081.1, read as the reverse complement.
CATTTCTCTTCCTATACCCAGTCAATATGATCTCTTGATCACTTGACCTTTTGATATGACATCCATCCTTACCAAATGAAATGTCATATCCTAGATCACTCAGCTGGCTTATGCTTATTAGATTATGTTTCAAACCTTTTACATAGGCCACTTGGGTGATAGTAATTAGGTTAGAAGAAATGTTACCAAACCCTTTGATGACTCCTTTTTCAGATCCACCAAAGATCACTTTATGTCCATCTTTGACAGATGAATACTCCTTCAGCAGCCCCTTTGTTCCAGTCATGTGCCTGGAACAACCACTATCCAAGTACCATATAGGGGCATGGTTACTTGGATTCACCTGCAATACAGAATTACTTACCCTTAGAACCCAAGTAAGTCTTGGGTCCTTGGTTCAGGTTAGCATTAATAAAGTTATCATAACCTCTTCTAACAGGTAGACTCTTATTCTTTATAACACTTGTGTTATACCAGCAGTCCAATGCAAAATGGCCCCTCTTGCCACAGCACCAACAATCAAACTTATTGTATCTAGATCTAGATACATCCTTATCAGAAGAATTTCTGTTCATTGCTGGTGCTGTTGCAACTTCACCTACTGATTTATTAAAACCATTGGGTTTATGACCATAGGTAGGCCTGCTTGCCTTAACACCCTTGTTCTTCAGAACATTTGTCTTAATATGACCTTGAATGTCTTCATGATCATATATGTTAGAAGGCACTTTCTCCTTACTAAACTTTATGGGGACTGAAAGGTTTAGTGGCTGAATAGGGGCTTTGCCTTTCCTCTTGAATCTGCCAGCCCTGGAGTTACCTTTAAATCCTAATCCAGCCTTACCCTTCTGAGTGACAAATTCATCTATCAAGGGTAAGACAGATTTTGGCTTAGAGTAACTAGCCACTAAATCCCTTTCAATTCTAAGTCTGGCCTCCAGACTCTTTACTTGATCATTAGTATAATTAATTGTGCCCATCTGAATAATAGTTATATTCTTCAGCTTGGCAATTTCATTTAATTTTTGATCAAGGACTTTTTCTAACTCAGTTGTTGCTACCCTTAGTTCAGCAATTTCCTGAGCCTGTGTTTTAACCAGGTTCTTGCTTTTCTTAAGGGCCTGCAACAAGTCCCCATACTTGTCTATCAATTGATAGACATCTCCTTCAGATCCAGATGCATCTTCATCACTTGATGCAGATGTAGCTGATTCTTCATTTGTACTACAAACAGATGTACAAGAAGGACAGTTTACCTCATTAGGACCAGACTGATTCTGGCATATGTCCTCTTCTGATCTTGTCATCAAACCCATGCATTGATGTTCATTGATGGAGTCTAGCAACTGCATAAACTCTTCTTCCTCAGATGCAGCATATAGTCCAATATATGCTTCAGCTTCAGATCCTGATTCTGAAGTTGACTGGTCTGACAGACTTTTATCTATCTTTGCTACAAAGGATTTCTCCTTCTTGCCTTTCTGATAAGTCTTCTTCTTTTCTGAAGATTCCTTCCTTTTGTCAGGACAATCAGCCACTACATGTCCAGGCCTATTGCAACAATAGCAGACAATCTTTGAAGTAGTGGCTTTGCTGGGCTTTGATCTGCTTTTCTCTTTCCTTGATGACCTTCTCTTCTGATAATAGTCATCAACTTGCTGTGATGTGGAAGGCCTAGACTTCCATTGCTTCTTTTTCAAGATCCTTTGGAATTGCCTAGTGAATGCAGCAAAGTCTGCATCTGACTCACAGCTAACTGAACCTTTATCTGAATTTTCAGAACTATCTTCTTCAACTTCCTTAGGAGGAGATGGTGATTTCCTCCTATTCTTTCTGGTGGCTTTAGCATTAAATGCCACAGTATTTTCTCTATGCTCTCCTCTTGAGTTTCTTTCCTCCTCCTTTCTTACCATAAGTTGCATTTCATAGGATAGCAACTTTCCAAACAGGGTTGGAGGAGATATTTCTGCCAATTTAGCCACTTCTCTTATGGCACAGATCTTTGTATCCCAATCCTTTGATAAGGATCTTAAGAATTTGTCATTCAGTTCATAGGTACTGAAGACTCTTCCATAGGATATTAGCTCATTCACAATTCTATAGAATTTCTTATAGCACTCAGTTATGCTATCAGATTTACCTTGTCTAAAGCTTTCATACTCCTGATTCAGCATAGACTTTCTATCCAGCCTTACTTCTTCAGATCCCTCCATGTAGACAATCAATGTGTCCCACATCTCCTTGGAGGTCTTGCAATGAATCAGATTCTGAAATGTTGAATCATCTATGTCACTGACAATGATATTCTGTGCCCTTTTATCCATGGTTGCCAAGATGATTTCATCATTGGTCATTTCTGAATAAGTCTTTGGTATTTGGATATTTGCATCAAGAACAGATATCTTCATTGGAATGAAGGGCCCTTCTTGTACTGTGATGTAAATCCTTGGGTCAGATGCTTCCATAAACAATCTGACTCTCTCTTTCCAGATCCCAAAGATTTCCTTCTTGCATATGGGTAATTTCATAGACCCTAGCTCCTTATGATTCTCTCCAGAACCCATCTTCTTGAATCTTGAATCTGCCTTTCAGATCTACCTCAGACTGTTAAGTCCTTTTTGAGGAACCTCGCTCTGATACCACTTGATAGTTTAACTTTCAAGGCAGCCTAAACACCTAGAGGGGGGGGGGGGGTGAATAGGTTCTGCTTTCTTTTGAAACTTCTAGGCAGAATTCAATTCAATAGCTAACATAATAAACACAGCAATCACAGAAAAACAAAACATCACAGATTGCACTATGTTTTATAGTGGTTCCCCAAGGTCTGGGTACATCCACTTTCCCCCTTCACCTATCTAGCAGTATGCTAGATTCGGCCAAACTTCCACTTATCTCAGATCAATAGATCCTACAACTCAGAACCCAACTGGTTCCTACAACTCAGGCACAACTGCCCTACCTCAGCCTTGCCCTAAGGCCTACAACTCAGAGAATGTCCTTCTCCTACACTCAGGCAAACAGCCCTACCACTCAGAGTTCAACACTCCTACACTCAGCCTTTATAACATAGGCTTACAACTCAGATCTGTGTAAACAGATCCTACAGAAATATAGAAAAGATTGTTTAATTGTCTTGCCAAAGTTGAGAGAGAAATGGCCAAGACAATTCTTGATCAGCTGATGCAATCAACTGTTTCTTAGCCTTCTTCAAAGCTTCTTGAAAATGTACTTAACTGAGTTGATTCCAAACAGCTTCTTGAGAATCCACTGGTGGTTTCTTTCTTCTTCTTCAAATTCTGACTTGATCTCACTCTATCCAGAACTTTGAATGATTCTTCTGAATTCTGATTAGAACTCTTCTTAGATCTATCCTTAGATAGTCTTCTTAGATCTCCCGGAGAAGATCTTCTTAAGTGCCTAGCACTTTCTTGAAATGAGTAGAATTGTAATCCTTCTCCACTTTTTGATCCAATGTATTTCAAAAGGTTAGTTCTCTATATTTTTCTGAATCTGTCTATTTATAGACATTCTTCATGGAAACCGGCTGATCCGGCTTCTAACTGTTTTCTGACAAGTCTGACACCTTCAGTTAACCGGTGGTAACCCACAGCTGTCAAGTCTTCAAACAAGTCCTGTGCCTTAGTCTTGAATCACAAGTTGTTGAAACAGTCTGTCAGAAAGTGTCGAGACCATCTGTCTATCTGTGTCGACATAATTGACTTTGGTGTCGACACAGTCTTCAGTGATGTCGACTAAGTTGCCTTTGAGTCGACACAGCTTCTTCTGCAAATAACTTGATCTTGACTCTTCAGTGTGTCGACACAAGTCCTGTGTGTCGACACAGTTGTTGTAGAATTATAACTTAGTAAGTGTCGACTTAGCCTTCAGGTGTCGACACATTCTGCTTTAATGTGTCGACTTAATCACAATGTGTCGACACATTCTGCTGGTGTCGACAAACTTGAGGTCGACTATTTTCTTCTGTGTCAGCTAGGTTGGGCTTCTTCAAATCAGGTACACATTTTCCAATGTACCCAACACTAACTTCTTCTTGTTTGTGAGGAGGTCTTTAAGATATTTGGCGTATTTCGGCATTTGCGAAATAGCCTCGTGGAAGGGAAGATTAATGTGGATTTGTTTGAAGATTTCTAAGAAGCAGGAGTACTGATCATCTTGACGTTGTCTATTAAGTTCAGAGGGGTATGGAGGAGTTGAATTATTTTTGAAGATGGGTGGTGGAGTGAGATTATTTTCTAAAGTGGGGGTGATTACTTCTTCAGTAGAGGGTGGAAGCGGAGCAGAGCTTTGATTTTTAAAAGTGGAAGCGGAGCTTTGATTTTTAAAAGCGGAAGCGGAGCTTTGATTTTTAAAAGCGGAAGCGGAGCTTGCCTCGGGCTCTTCACTTACCATACCGGAGACTTGCTTCCCACTCCGAAGAGTTATAGCTTTCGCTTGCTCTCTCGGGTTGGGTTCGGTATTGGAAGGAAGAGACCCTGCGGGTCGCTCAGAAATTATTTTCGCGAGCTGTCCTACCTGATTTTCTAAACTTTTTACGCTTCCGGTTAAAGTTCTTATGGTAGCGTCATTTGTGGTGATATATTTAGAAAGTAATTCCTCCAATCTCGGAGGTTTTGGGTAATTTTGAAGAAGTGGTGGTGGTGGTGGTTGTGCAGAAAAATCATTTTGCGGAGGTGGGCGCATCGCATTCGATGGATTACTCCATGAAAAGTTCGGGTGATTTCTTAAAGCGGGGTTATAACTATTCGGAAAATTAAAACCAGGCGGATGAAAATTCGCAGCAGAAAAATTATTAAAAGCAGTTCTAGGCAAATTATTAAACATAATCTAAATGTTCTGGAGTAGGGGTTGCAGATTCCCATACCTGAGGGGCGGAGGCAGCAGTCATCTCCGTGATTTTTTTGCTTAGGATTTCTACTTGCAGAGCGAGCTGGGAGACGTTGTCCACTTCATAGATACCTGCAGGCTTGTTCGGGCGGGACCTAGGCACATTCCGCTGATAAGTGTTCATGGCCATATCCTCAAAAAGCTCAAGAGCGGCTTCCGGGGTCTTATGATTTAAAGTACCGCCAGAAGCTGCGTCTATCATTTGCTTCGTGCTTTGATTTAGCCCGTTATAAAACGTCTGCACTTGTAACCATACAGGCAGCGCGTGATGTGGGCATCGTCTTAATAATTCTTTAAATCTCTCCCAGGTTTCGTAAAGGGTTTCAGAGTCTATTTGTCCGAAGGCAGAGATGTCGTTCCTAAGTTTTGCAGTTTTAGCGGGCGGAAAATACTTTGCCAAAAATTTTTCAGTTAATTCATTCCAAGTGGTTATGCTATTTTTCGGAAGTGTGTTAAGCCACTGCTTAGCTTTAGTTCTTAGAGAGAAGGGGAAGAGTCTTAGCCTGATCGCATCATTTGTGACACCATTTATCTTGAAGGTGTCGCAAATTTCAAGAAAGCTAGCTATATGTGCGTTCGGATCTTCATCTTGAAGTCCGTCAAATTGCACATATTGCTGCACCATTTGAATTATGCTAGGCTTTAGTTCAAAGTTATTATTTGCTATAGTAGGGCGGACTATACTCGATTCTGTTCCCTCGAGGTTCGGTCGTGCATAATAGGACATAGTCCTTTGAACGGCCTCATCTACGTTGGGTTCTTCCATTCTTAAAGTATTAAATGACTCGGAGTCCTCAACCGGCACTTGGATAGTAGGACCTTGAAATCGCGATCTTCTCCGAAGAGTACGCTCAATTTCGTGGTCCAAGTCCAAAATAACCGACGGACTCCCGCGGGTCATGCACTAAAAGAACAGAAAAGAGGAAGAGAAAGAGAAAAAGGATAAACTAGAAAGAAAAACTAGATTTAGAAAATTAAATAAAAATTTTTTTTTTCTTTTTGAAATAGATTTTTTTTATATATATAAATTAACTCCCGAACTTCCCAAGGACTACCCCGTGAAGGGTTCGCAAGGTACTAGACAAAACAGTGGCGCTTAAAGCCCTTTGCCCTTTTCGAGAGAATTAGGTGGTGTAGAAAAATTGTGAGGTTGGTTTCTATTAAGAGCGGTGATTAAATTTTTTTGATTTTTTAAAACTTTAAAGAAAGGGGATGAGAAAGAGAAGAGATAAAATTAATAGGTTCTGTTTTCAAAATATCAACGGAAGTTGGGTCCCCGGCAACGGCGCCAAAAACTTGTTGCGCGCTAGGGTTCGAAGAAAATAAACGCAACCGAACTAGCAACCCGATGAGGCAAGTATACCTATCGAATTGTAGCAAGGGGACACAAGTGTCGTATTGAAATCCGGGAACTGTTGGCTAAGCTTACTCACACGAACGCTATTATCTTATCGACGGAAATACTAGGGTTTTAGAAAATCTAAGCGCAATGGAGAAATTAAAGCAAACTAGAAAGAGAACTACCGCAATTAAGTTACGCTATTAAGAAAATAACTATGCTAGAAAGGAAACTACTGCAGTTAATTAAAGAGCACAATATATGAGATTACTACAAAAGGTAGAACAATATGAAATGGAAATGCACCCGATCGAGATTCACCTCGGCTAAAGACGATTAAGAAAATGCGATAAAAATCTAAACTTAATAGGATAAGGGTCCTTGACCGTGGAGGTTCCTAAAGCTTGAACACGCTTCTCTCGAAGTCGTGCCCAACTGAGTTTAGGAAGGTCCGACCGACTCTCGTCTAAATCGGAGGCCTAAAACTCGCTTTACGCGGTGAACCCCACTATTGGATTTTACTCCAATCCAGGAGATTTGGACGTCTGCCTCTCTCGAGGGGTGCGTACAACTCTCTTTACTCTTGAATGCTCACTTCATTCTTTCGGCCTCTCGGCTAGCCCAGAATGAAAGCAAAGGCGGAGAGTATATATTGAAAATATACCCCCAACCCGTGATTAATCAAGAGTAATTCAAGGCCCTAACCTAAAAAGAAAAGATTGATTAAAACATCATAACATAATCGCTCTAACCTCGGATCATCAAGATCGAGTACAAGGAGGATTAGTTAATCATAATGGAGTGGAGGGGGGGGATGAGTAGAAAAACATAAGAAGAACACAAGCTAAGGGAAGAACAATTTTATTAATGAAAAAGGGCAAGTTACACTAATGAAAATAAAATTACAAGTGCATGAAAATTAAACCCTATTCTAGCCCTACATTAAGCACTAAGCAAGAAGAAAATTACATTAAAAGCTAGCACAAACTAAGATTAAACTAGGGTTAACCAAAAAGTACAAAGAGAGGGGGAGAGAGAGAGAGAAAAAGCCTGAAAAAGGATCAAGAAACAAAGGGGCAGCACCTCCCCCACTCAACCAAAGCTTGCTGAAATGGGGGGGAGGGGGGCTCAATTTATAGATTTTTTCTCGGGTTGGTCACGCCCTCTGACACGCCCTAGGGGGGGCGTGTCAGGGGGCATGACAGGTACGGATTTGACCTCGGGCTCTGGATTCTGGCGGGAGGGATGATTGCTTCGGTACGTCGGTGGTCACGCCCTAGGTCACGCCCGTGACAGGGGGCGTGACAGGCATGTCATGTCCAAATCATTGGTCGGAAATCCGTCAGTCGCCGAAAAAGGAAGGTGTCACGCCCATGTCACGGGCGTGACATGGGGCGTGACAGTACTATTTACGTGCTGAGGCGGGAGGGCATTTAATGCGGCGGCAGCTTTGCGGCAGAGGGCGACACGCCCCTGGTCACGCCTAGTGACACGCCCAGGGAGGGCGTGACAGGGGGGCGTGATAGCGGTTTTGACCGTTTTCTGTCCCTTCCAGTAGGTGTCCTCGGGATCGGGTGACACGTCCTAGGTCACGCCCAGGGAGGGCGTGACAGGGGGGCGTGACAGGTCATTTTGGCAATTTTTCTGAAAACCTGCAAAAAGACAGGAAAAAGTTAGTGGCAATAAAATTTACATAAAAAGGATAAAAATAAACTAATAATAGACATAATTTGTACAATATAAAATATAAAATACGATAATAGTTTAGGCTACAAAACGTATTATCACATTCCATGCACTCAACACTATCTAGTTTATGGTGTTGAGTGTGCTAAGCTCACTCAATTCCATCCAGTCTACGGCATTGAGTGAGCTCAGCTCACTCAACGCCATGAAGACAACACCAGATGGCGTTGAGTGCAGTCTGTGCACTCAACGCCGTATAGCTTATGGCTTTGAGTGTGCGAAGCTCACTTAACTCCATCCAGACTATGGCGTTGAGTGAGCTTAGCTCACTCAACGCCATTCTAAGGTCACGGGTGTGACGGATCGGTCACGGGCGTGTAAGGCCCATGTTTAAATTTCTGAGCTCGCCGATTGTATTTCTGAGGTCGATGATCGTCGAAGGGGTCACGCCCTAGGTCACGGGCGTGACGGGTTGGTCACGGGCGTGACCACCCCTTGACTCAAAATCTTGGTCAATAAACATCAATTCTTGGGTTTCCTAGGGTTCTGTTATGACAAAACCACTCTCAGGGGTCTAGTTGGAAATGGGATGTTACAACAAAGAAGTCCCTCCACTAACCCGGAAGATCTCTTAGCGCTTTCCCTCCTTAGCCATGTGTTGAGCTAAGGATACCTTAGAAAGCGATGTAAGAGTTTGGAAATTTAGAAAGCTTTCCTTTTGAGGTATCCTGTCAGTCTATTTATAGATTTCTAGTATCTGGTCTACCAACAGTATAATTCTGCTATTCAAAAAGGCTATATGTATGCCAAAATGGTTTGCTAACAGCCAAACTCCGTTGTTCCGAAGAGCTAAATACAGACCTCGAAGGGTGTCCAGGTAATTTGACCTCTGGACCCTATTGGGCGGAATCCCTTCTGCTGACTTATGTGGTCTTCCAGTAAATCCAGGCGGAAACCCTTCTGCATGCCCTGTCAAAAGGCCAAAATCCAACTGAGTGTGAGTTTGCCTACCCCAATTGCTTGCTTTTATATGAGACATGGCCAAGTCCAATAGCATTGAGATCATTGAGTGGAAAGACTTCCCTGAATTCCAACTCTAAGGGCCTCCCGCTTACTTGGGAGCAAGCCTTCTTGCATGCCCCAGGCAGGAACCCTACAGTCTATTGTTCTTGCCTGGACCGATTAGCTTAAAGCCCACTCAAACCTTGGTCCCAGGCCATCAGATCCTACTTGGCGAAAATGGGGTTGTACAAGTAGGTGTTCACGAGTTCTTTTTAGGTACTCGCGTTATATTTTTAATTTACCTGCTTTTGACTTCTGTTTTAGAGAGTTTAGCAGATTTTTGCGAGTTCACTTCATGTACTCACGTTATATTTTAAATTTACCTGCTTTTAACTTCATCTTTACACAGATTAGCAAAGGTTCACGAGTTTACTTCAGGCACTCGCGTTATATTTCAAATTTACCCGCTTTGAACTTCTCTTTTCCAAAGATAAGCAGTTATTTGCGAGTTCACTTCAGGTACTTGCATTATATTTTAAATTTACCCGCTTTTGACTTCTGTTTTGTAAAGATCAGTTGGTGTTCACATGTTCACTTCAGGTACTAAAGTTATATTTTAAATTTACCTGCTTTTGACTTCTCTATTGCAGAGATTAGCGGGTGGTTGCGAGTTCACTTCAGGTACTTGCATTATATTTTAAATTTACCTACTTTTGACTTCTCCTTTTCCAGAAATTAACAGTTTTCGTGAGTTAACTTCTGTTACACACTTATAATTAGGTGGGGTGGTTATAACACCCCTAATTTTTTCGTATTTATTTTATTCCGATAGTGGCGTAATTTTGATGCTAGGGAATTACGTTTGCGCGTGTTTGGCATGTGCCATTATTAGAGCGTGGTTTTTGCTCTTAAGGTTTTCAGTATGGCTGGGTTTAGCCTGTTTGCAAGATTCCCTTGCGAGCTAGGTTTGTTTTGGTGACTCGGTGGAGCCTTTTTGGGAATGCTTGTGCTTTGGATTCGGGAGGTGTTTGCCCGAGTTTGGTTTTGTGGATTCGAGTTTCAAATTTGCCATTAGATTCGTAGCATTAGTTTTTTGCTACAGCGTGATTTTCGTAAGATTCCGAGTTGTTATGGATTTCGGATCGTTTTGGATTAATTGATATTAATTTTAATGTAATATTGTGTTATAATAATTAATTATATATATATATATATATATATACATATAAAATCGGGCATTAGGTCAGGCAATTACTATTCATCATCTTCCCCAAACACGAGCAGCGGACATTTCGTGGAAGGTCGGACGGTGCGAGCTTTCAGTCGGCCATTTAGAGAGTTTGGGTGGTCGGTTTTGGCGATTGAGAGGAGATTTGTAAAGCTCTTATTGAGGGCTTCACGATAGTGGTAAGATCTTCCCATTTCCCTGATTTTTGTGAGTTAGGGTTTGATGTTTTTACTTCCATTCTCCTCCAAAATTTTCAGGAAACATTGCTTACGGAATTTTATGGACGATCCTTGTTGAGGTGCGAGCGACGGCGTTTCTTCGAAGGTTTAAGGCATGTGGATCTGTCCCCCTTGCATGTCTTTTTCTTACTTGATCATTCTTCCCTTTTTGTCCTTCTTTAGAGAATAAGAGTACTATAGGTGGATCATGAGAAGCTCCCATAGTCTAGGGTTCGATTTTCGGCAAATCCATAGAAACAAGATTTAGTGTTAAGGAAAATTCTATAGGTATAGGTTAGCAATTCGCCAAATATAGGTTTCGGGAATCGGCGAGTATAGTAGTTTATCCTATGTAGAAATTGATGGGTATCAGGTAGAAATTCGGCGAGTATCACTGAATTTAGATAAGTAAAATTCGGCGGAATTAGGCAAGTAAATTCGTCGAGTATCGGTAGCCAAGTTTGTCGGGTATATGTTAGAAATTCAACGTATATCATTATGTCCATTTCAGCGAGTTAGGTAGTAATTTTTCGAGTATGTAAAGGATTAGCTCAAGGTAAATTCGACGAGTATCGCCTAATTTTCGTTAAGACGTTTTCGGCGAGTATTGCCAGTCCATTTAGACGAGTATTACGGAATTCATCGAGTATCGTAGTTTGACTAAGGGAGATTCGCCGACTAATGTAGAAATTCGTCGGATATCATCGTGCATTTCATCGTGTATCGTTATGGTTCGTCTGGTATACTCGCCGAATTTGGCCAGGTCTTAGAATTTTTCGTTGCTTTTGGCCCGATTAATCATGTATGGTCCTTAGAGTGGTTTTAGGACTCGTTTAAGTTTTTATTTGGGTTTATACTTAGTATTTGGTTAGGTTTGATGTTTCTTCGGCTATGAAGGTTGGTAGTGGATAAAGGACCACCAACTCGATGTCGGTTTGTAGAGCATTACAATCGTTTGTTGTTTGGTCTCAATTTTAAGGACTGTTGGTTTGGGTTGGGATAAATGGTCACCACCGAAGGGCCTTCTTTTTCTTTGAGACATTTGGGTCTGTTAGCCTGGTATGGGACAATGTGTCACTGACTCCGGCCCGGTTGATTTTACCAAGTGTTAATGATCTACGTTCTCAAGTTTTTTTGTGCTCAGTTTGCTTCTTAGATAAGTCTATGCTTTTTATGCTAAACCTTACAGATATTGTTGAAGCATGGCTTCATTCCGCACTTGGTGTATTTATCCAATTAATCCCTTTATTGCAGACTTTTACTGTCTTATATTGTTTTTGCTAATCAGGTGTGGTTTTCAACATTTCATTTACTCGGGTTTGGTAGACCCTTCTTTATCTAGTACTTATTACCTGATTAATTCCCATTGCCACTTGTATTTTTTTTGCTGAGGTGTTCTTCTTTTGAATGCCTTAGGTTCGGGGCAATAGCTGGTTGAGTGGCTAGGTTTGTGTTGTTAGAGGATTGCTATGTTGTAGAGTTTTACCTCCCCCTTGTGTGATAGTGTTTGGTTGCTTCTTGTTATTACAGACATACATTCTCTCCAGTGGGTTCGTGTTAGGTTGTTGATGCCCATAGGTGGCACTCTTTTGGAATGCTAATTACTTGGCTAATCTTTTAGTTTGCCTATTTTTGTGGTTGTTTTTTCTAGCTCTCTGGGAATGCTTCATGCTAGGTCGCATGTTAGTTATTTTAACTTATAAAAAGCATTTCTACTGGTACTTCATACATGTCACCTTTCTAAAACCAAAGTCACTAATTTCCATGCTAACATAAAGACTATTCTTTACTTAGAATAAATATAGAGTCTTGCATACCATGAGTCATCCTTCGGGGATGTTTATACTCATGTACGACTTTAAATCAATCTAATAAAAGTATTTCCGCAGCGTATAACTATATTTTAGTCGTGGACTAGTTGATCCACCGTGCTGAGGAATACAACCATCTAAACTTAATTAGTTTTCCCCTTAATAAACATATGAATTTCATATATATAGTAGAGGTTGGAGTCTTGCTTGAGCGTCTGTAGTTATCCCCTGTATGGCGTGACATCAAGACAAGTATTTTACCTTACTCTTATATAACTTTAATACGGGTAAAATGCGGGTTGTGACATCAGGAGCCATCCGTCGTGGCAAGATGGTGATAGTCGAATGGGATTTCAACTACTAGGAGGGCATCCAAAATACCTGGCCTAGGCCTCCGTACTCCTCAATATAAAGAACACAACAACGGAGCTCATATGCGTACTATGGCTCAAAGGGGTCTTGGGTAGATGTGCACCGAGGAAAAAACCCAAACTTGCCTACTAGTGTTGCACGGAATGGGCCTCGGGAGTGAGCACCAAGGACACAGCCAATCCGTCCACTTGGCACAGATGGAGCCCCGATTAAGAGCACCGAGGACCAAGCCCAATCGTCCAAAGAATATCTGTCAACGCCCGTTGGTGTGACGACAGCCGAGCCCGTAGACCTGCCACACTATCCTTAACCCAGGATTATGACATCGCATGTCAACTCAAACAACATGCAATTTCACGTGGCCTTGCCATCAACAAACCAGTGCTCAATAAGACCCAAGGGCTCCAAACTGAGTCTCTTCTCATTATTCACAAACCATGCTCAACAACACGCAAGGGTTCCAAACTGAGTCTTTTACCAACATATCATTCATGTTCAGTAAAAACACACGCACTTTCAACCCTTCCACAATTCCATACCACACACGGGTTCATCATTTACATGGGTTGCAAGCCACCTATATAACATACCAATCCCACACTGCTACCTGTATGGAGACACAACTCTAGGAAGTGGACAATTATACACATTCCATTAATCATCCTATCATATGACCATGCATTAACCTCATCCAATTCCATCTTAAAGTCAAGCCTTCACAATAAATTATGCTTCCAGTGGAATATCATTTGTACAATCAAACGTATCAATTAATTTGTTCACTAGCTTACCTAAACCATTTGTTTTTTAACCTCCTTCAAACCATTGGTACAATCGTGTTCCACCCAACCATTTGTTTATCATGATTATGTATAGATTAAGTTTACAAAAATCTCAACCTTATTTACTTTCTTAAGGATCTATCCCATTTGTCCTTGTTTATCACAAACATCCATAAATATGTTCAGTAAATCTCAATGTTAATTTACTTTGAACTCTCTACGAAATTCAACCCCGATCTACACTAACTCGAGAATAATATATACTTAAGACTTAACTGTACATCAACTTTGACTGGACATTCCTAAGTCTACATGACTCTTATGAAAATGTGTAACAATCTGATCTAAAGGTCTTTCTATGGGCTACGAATTTTGTGTTTATTTTAAAGCACAGATCTTGCGCTAACATACCTGAAAATGTCCTTGAAGTTTATTACGCACAAAGAACAGATTTCTGCATGCATCTTAAAGAAAGGTAAATGACATCAGTTCATCTTTTTTCCATTAGACATTTAATCAAACTATATATAGAACTTCCACATCCTTTATTCAACCTCAATATATCATTTCTCTTCACAAAACTAAGTCCACCATCTTCACAAGAAGAGAGGAGAGGTTGAAGACATCAAATCTCTAGGACAAAAGCCCTATCATTATCTCTATCTAGGAGATCTTCATCTCACAAGTAAAACTCTTTTGAGTCGACATCTCTCCTAGAAAATAACTACAGATCTAGCACCAAGTAAGAGGGTTGAAAGCACACCTCGTATCCGACGTTTCGGGCCATGGATCTCGTCATTCTCCTTGGCAACATCTTTCTACTTGTTGGTGTAGTTCTTTACTAAGGAAGAGGAAGGGAAGAATTTCCTCCAAAAGATCCGGCTTTGGCGATCTCCTTCTCTATCGGGTTTGCCAAGGATAACTGCTCGACTAAAATTGCGAAGTGAAGACTAGGGTTTTGGTAATTATCCTTTTATAATTAAAATTCGGGTTAAGTTGCCCATCCATATATCGCCCTAACATTAGACCGCCTATTATTACATTAAATATGCCCTTTTGAAAAGACGTGTCCAATTAAAGTCATTTTGCGCCAATCCTGAATTTTTGGTTCAGACCGTGCATATTGCAGCAAGAAGACTGAGCCAAAAAATCCGTTAAGTCAAAATCGTTGAGCGTGACTCCTTTACTCGACGAATGGTCGAGTGACTTCGAGTACACTCAACGCACTTGATGCCTACAGGCCTCAAGAATAACTCTAAGTCAAAAGTCGTAGAGTAAGCAATCATTACTCGACGAATTGACGAGTGGCATCGAGTGCACTCAACGCACTCGACACCTACAGGCCTCAGAACAACTAAGTAAAAAGCATTGAGTGGCATTGAGACCACATAATGCCACTTTGTCTTCACTCAACGTTCCAGTCATCCATTGGATATCTAAGTCAAAAGCGTTTAGTGGCATTTAGACCACTCAACGCCTTTTGACTGCACTCAACTCCGACAGCATCTAGGATAATTCTATGTTAAAAACGTTGAGTGGAGTTGAGACCACTCAACATTACGTTGACCTCACTCAATGCCTACATCAATCAGAATAGCGTTGAGTAGTGTTGAGACGACCCAATGCCGCATTGACTTCACTCAACGCCAAAATCAGTAAGAATTACGTTGAGTGGTCGTTAGTCCATTCAATACCTCAGCATAATTCGTGGAATAGCATCGGGTGCACTCGACGCCAAGAGTCTATAAAACATTCTATGTCATATTTTGTCGAGTGGTATTGAGTCCACTCAATGCCCCAATATAATTCATCAAGTGGCATCGAGTGCACTCAACACACTCGACTCCTTCATGCTATATAATTAATCTAAGTAAAAATCTGTTCAATTCGTTGAGTCCAGTGGACTCACTTGACATTTCCCAAGCCTGAGTCAATTCTCTTTACTTAAAACGAGTGTTAGGGGCTTGCGTGAAACAGGATGTTACAAATCCTTTAAAAAAAATAAAAGTCTTCATCCCTAAAATCAGGCTAAGGCTGTGGGAGGAAATAAAACATGAACATATAATATGCTTGAAATTTTACCTTGGGAAAATAACTCCTAGTAGTTCTTCTGCATCACATCAACCGACTCTTAAGTATATTCTTCTTTCCCGTGATAAGACCATTGGACCTTTACAAATGGTACACTTTACCACCACAAGCTCCTTGTCTCGATTTCCACTATCCGCACCGGCTCTAGTTTGATCGATCTATCAGTTGCCACTACTCCATCTTCAGTGGGGACATATTGGTAAAGCCATAACAGTGCCTTCCGAAGTGACGACATATGGAAGATGTCGTGCAAATTTTCCAGCTCCGGTGGTAACTATGGCAGATAGGCTAAAGGGCCAATTTTCACCAATATAGCATAGGCCCCCACATACCTTGGGCTGAGCTTCTTCATACCACGCACTCACGACACTCCATGCATTGGCCTTATCTTCAAGAATACCTTGTCACCCACTTGAAATTCCACCATTCGATGTTTTTTATTATGGTATTTCGCCTGCCTACTTTGAGCCTCAAGCATGTGGTCTCGTATCAATCTAACAAGCGCATCAGTGTCATCAATGTACTCTATCCCCAAAACTTTTGGATCTTCATCCTGTATTCATGACAATTGAGTTTTACACCTTCTACCATAAAGTTCTTCGTGGGGAACCATCCCGATGCTAGCTTGATGACTGTTGTTGTATGAAAATTCTACTAGTTGCAAGAGCCTTTCCCACGGATCCCCTCTATCCAATACACACAATCTCAAAAGATCCTCCATTGTCCTGATAGTCCTCTCAGACTGAACATCCATCTAAGGATGAAAAGCTATGGTGAAGGTAAGGCGAGAGCCTAAATATACTTGTACTACCTTCCACTCCTTGGAGGTAAAGCGTTCATGACGATCGGAGACTATCGTCTTTGGAACACTATGGTACTGTTCAAATTTTTTCACAAAGAGACACACTAAAATGTCGACATGTGCCTCCTTCTTTATAGTGATAATTCTGGCGAACTTTGTTAGAAGATCTACAATAACCCAAACCGAATCATTCCCAGAGCGTGAGCGTGGTAACTCGTGAACAAAGTCCATGGCGATATCCTCGAACTTCCACTAAGGCATGGGCAATGAATGTAATATTCCTCTGGGGCTGTTGCACTCCACCTTCACCATCTGACATCCCTCACAATGTGTAACAAAATACTTGAGCGTGCTTTTCATCCCTGTCGAGAACATGGTCTTTTGTAAGTCGCTATACATATTGGAGATCCCGGGGTGCACCGAATACTTGGAACAATGTGCCTCTCTCAATATGTCTTCCCGGATTTTCCCGCCCTTAGGGATGTAGAGTCGGCCATGGAAATGCACGAGGCCGTCCTTTAGTGTATACTCTTCAGTAGTTCTATCTTTAATTGAATTAATTACAAGGTCCAATGAAGCATCCTTCCCTTGCACTGCCCGAATATGATCTCGGATGTCACATACTATACTCTTAGCAGATAGATAGTCAGTATACTCCTCAGAATTATCTTTATACACCAACATGATCTCTATCTCCTCAAGAATTCGTGCTAATTCAATACTCATTAACCGAGACTCAGGGCTCGATTTTGTAACCATTCTACTCAACGCATCGGCTACTGAGTTTGATTTTTCGGGGTGAGAATTCAATGTAAACTCATAATCACACAAAAATTTCAATCACCGCCGCTGCCTCAGATTCAACTCCATTTGAGTATGAATATACTTTAGATTATTTTGGTCTGAGAAGATCTCGCAGTGGACGCCATATAGATACCTCCTCCAAACCATCTAGGAGAACACCACTGCCCCCATTTCCAAATCATGAACGGTGTAATTAGCTTCATGCTTCTTCAGTTACCTCGAAGCATAAGTAATCACATTCCCTTACTGCATAAATACTACTCCCATCCCTTGATACAACGCATCTGTGTATACTTGAAATCCTTTCTTCCCAAATGGAAGGTCTAGGATGGGAGCGGTGGTAAGTCTATATTTAAGCTCTTGGAATGAAACTTCAAAATGGGGTGTCCACTCCTATGGCACACCTTTATTTGTCAGAGCAGTGTGAGGAAAGGCTAACTTTGAGAATTCTTTCACAAACTTGTGATATTACCCAACAAGTCCAAGGAAACTCCATACATCGCATGATGACTTCAATGGAGACCATTTTTTCACAACACACACTTTGGTCGGGTCCATAGCTAGTTCAGCACCACTGATTACATGGACCAAGAAGGAAACCTATCAGAGCCAGAATTCACACTTGCTGAACTTGGAAAACAATGTATGCTCCTTTAACTTCTTAATCATTGTAAAGTTTGGAGTGTTCGTGCGGCTTGGTCTCTAACCCCAGCAATCTATTTGTTCCAACAGTCTTGCGATCATGCAGTCTAGTGAAGAGAAGCCACAGCGGTCTGCTTGAAGCCGCAGCGGTCTGGCAAAGTGTAGCGGTCTACTTGAAGCCGCAGCGTTCTGGTTGTGGTTGTAGTCTGACAACTTGTAGCAGGCGATTAGGCGGTCAGTTCTAGAGGCTGACTCTGGGAGATTGCTCCTTTGTAGTTAGTTATTTTATTTCTTGTATAATTAGCGGTTTGGTCATGTCAAACTGCATAAGCCGCATGGCTTATATTTAGTCCTACATCGTTTGTTGTAAATCTCTCTCTCCTCCCCGAGTTTCTATAAATAAGGGGGCATACCTTTGTAATCTTTATCTTTTTTGAGCAATAAAGTTTGTAGTTTATTTACCTCATTTGTCCATTTTCTACATGGTATCAAAGGCAACCGATCCTTTGCTTCAAGAAGATAGCGATTTGTAGCTCTAATCGCGCGGCCTCTTCCTCCGGCTTCATCTGGTTTGTCCTGCTTCTTTCTTTTCCCTTTGCTCCCTTACTTATCCATATGCTTCCGTCTTGCATCCTCCCGGGCCTTTCTGTTCTCCTGGCTTCCCTTTCTAACCGTGTGGTTTCTCTTCCTGCATTTTCTCTTCTCTGTTGCGAGTTTCCCCTTTGGTCACTGTTTCTTCCTTGCCGCTTGTGTGTTTTCGCCTTGACCGGGCGACCTCGTGCTCTTTTCTCTTCTTGCTGCTTCTTTGCTCGTCACTTGTCTCTTCTTTTATGTGAGTCAGCATTTTGGTCACGGCTTGTTCCTTACCGCTGGTGTGTTGACACCATGACCGTGTGGTCTCTGTCTCCTTCTGAAACCTGTTCTTGATCGTTTTGTCTTTTTTACACCGCGCGAATTCTTTCTTTTTGTTCGCGCAGTTTGCGCCGTGTTTGCGCAGTTTGTGCCATGTTCGCGCAGTCTCTGTCTCTTCTTTCTTCTTGCCCGGATTTTCGTCTTTGGTTTGTAACTTTTTTTGATGCTGGTGTGTTGAAACTGAGACCGGGAAGTTTTTTTTCCATGTCTGCGTGCTTCTCCTATTTTCTTTTCTCGCTGACATTTCTTTACCCTCTGCGGTTTCCGCCCCTTGGTCCAATTTCTTCCGGTTTCTTCCTCTCTTCCCACCCTTTTGGTCGCAGCTTCTTCTAGCCACTGGTTTGTGTATCTTTGACCGGGCAGTCTCCTTGTTCTCTCTTTCTTCTTAATTATTTGTGCTGACTAGTTTCTCACTAAGCGGTTAGTTTACCTGCTTTTCGACTTCTTCTTTCAAATGACTTCCCTTCACTCTTCTACTACTCGTGCTCTTGCAGTCTCCTCTGATAAGTGGCATATTAACTCTGATTCCACTTATCACATGACTAATAACTCTCGTTTGTTTTCCTCTTTGCTTGAGACAAACAGGTTATCTCCTGTTGTTATTGTTGTTGGGACCTTTGCGCATGTTCATGGTATTGGCACTGCGCATCTCATTTTATCTTTGCTACTAGAGGACACTCTTCATATCCCTAATATCACATACAATTTACTATCTATTCATGCTCTTTGCACCCAGTTAAGTAGCACAATTACTTTTACTGGCACCACTTGTTCTTGCTCTGATTCTATTTCTATGGCTACGATTGTTACTTGTACTGCTCGTGGTGGCCTATTTTATCTTGACAATGTTGTTGCTCTTTCTGCTTCTTCCTCAGTTTAGTTTTGGCATCGTCATCTTGGTCATCCACCTTCTTACCTCATTCATCAACTTTTTCCAGACCTTCCTATCGAAGATTTTCCTTTGAACTGTAAAGCATGTGAGTTGGGCAAACATCATCGCTCTTTTTTCCTAGCTCGAATGGGTCGTTGTTCTTCGCGTCCTTTTGATCTTGTTCACTCTGACATCTAGGGTCCTTCTCTAGTTGCTTCTGTTGGTCGCGGAAGCTTGTACTTTGTCACATTTATTGATGATTTCTCCAAACGCGCTTTGATGTATTTCTTGAAGGATTGTTCTGAACTGTTCTCTGTATTCACTACTTTTTATCATGAGATCTTCACAAAGTTTAGTGTGCCCATTCAGATGATTCGTACTGATAATGCCAAAGAATATGTCAGCCATCATTTCTCTTCATTTTGTGTGGACAAGGGTTTGATTCATCAGACAAATTCTCCATATACCTCTAAACAGAGTGACATTATTGAACGCAAGAATCGTCATCTTCTGGATGTTGCTCGTAGTTTTTTATTCTAAATGAATGTTCCTCTGTCTTATTGGGGTCATGTGGTTCTTCTTGCTTGCTATCTCATTAACTTTATTCCCTCATTTGTTATTCAGGGCAAGACTCCTTTTTAGTCTTATATCCAGAGGCTGAACAATTTCCTTAGCCCCTTAAAAGCTTTGGTTGTACTACCTTTGTTCACGTCCCTTCTCCTAGATGAGACAAACTTTCCCACCGAACAATTAAATGCATATTAATTGGCTATTGTGTTGGATCCCTAGTTTGGATTTGGGCTAGGTTCACTAATCTAGGCTAAGTCAGACCCACATTGTATAGCAAGGGTCTACTCTACTGTCTTTGGTGTCAATCAGGTCAACAACTCAGTGAGACAAGACCAAGGCATCAGAGACATAGAAGACAGCAGAGAGTAAGCAAGGCAGAAATTTTTTCTAAGTAAAAATTCGTTCAACGATCTCTGAAGAGAGCTCGACGATCTTCATTATGCGCTCGACGATCTCTGAGGGAAATCTCTAAATGCTGAGATCGACGATTGTTGAACTCAGGTCGAGGATCTCTGATCTTCTTTCAGGATTGAGATCGACTTTCAACCATCTCAGTTCGATGATCGTGAAGCCCAGTTTGGAAAGCAGATTTTCAGGTCAACGATCAAAGGGCTCAGCTCGACGATAGATGATGTTTGAGCTAAACGATCTCAGGACCAGTTCGACGATTTCTACCAGATCATCCTTTTTATTTCCTGTAGTTATTTTTTTCCTTATTGACTATTTATTCATTTTCTTATATTACTCTAAGTGATAAATGCATATATTCACTGAATATAGTCGTTCCTTTGCAAGCATTAATTGTTGGTTTTCAAAGAGTTATTATACATCCTTTCTCGGGACAGTTAAGGAAATGAGTTAATTCCCTTATAGCCGTTGCACAAGTTCCCATGATTCTGACAGTCAATCAAGGAGGATGATTTCAAAGTAAGTTTGTAATTACTCAAAGGAATAGGACTCAGAGAATAAAAGACAGAGAGAATTTTTCTTGACTTCTTGATGCAGTCTACAGGCTTTTGAAAGTGATAACTAGGCTGCAAGAAAAAGAAGAAGAACAAATCTCAGTTCTAACAACAAGATTTCATTCAGGAAGCTTGTGGGACAATCATCCTCAATCAGTCTCAGCTTTCTTGATTTCAAGTCCTATACCCTGTACAAGGCTCTGATTTCCTGAACCATTCAAATTACAGGACAAGCTTTGACTCCATCAGGATAATTCTCAAGTCTTCTCTCATTTGCTTTAGAAAAGAGAAGTCAACTCAACTTTTTCTTTCCCCCCTCTGTGTAAAGGGTTTTTACTCCTTTCAAAAGTATTCCTGGTTGTGAGGTCACCTGATCAAAAGTCTTCAAGTTGGTTTTCCGGCACCTGATCAAAAGCTAGAAGGGTTGCAATATCTCCCTTGAAATAGATATTATTTGGTGGCAGTCACCTGATCAAAAACCTGAGAGTGATTCCTACCAGGGTGGTAGATGAGTGGATGTACCAAGTTTTTTGGAACCACTATAATTTCTTGTGTCGTCTGGTTGCACCTATTCGTATTGCTCTTGCTAGTTTCTGTGATAGGTTGAATAGTTCTCTAGTTTTCCTTCTGTTTATATATTTATTAGTAATACCTATTTTCAGTACTCTGATAGAATAGATTAAAATAGCCTAAAGTTTTTAAACACTCTATTCACCCCCCCCCCCTCTAGAGTAGATCTGAATAACTCCCTCCTTTCAATTGGTATTAGAGAGTTTTGTGGTTCTTTGGTTGTACAAGATAATACTTGAATCAAGATCCCTGCTTATTCAGATTTTCTTTTCCTTAGCTATTCATTTATCACATGGCACAGAAAAAGGATAATGCACGCACCAGATCTCCAGTCTATAACTTAAATAAGTTTAGTATCTGGAAGGCAAGAATAAGACTTTACATGAACTCAATTGATGAAGATATTTTTAACTCAATTTTGACAGGTCCCTCTCAACCAACTGAAGCTACTTCTACATCTACTGACACTCATGCAGTATCACCACCAACTTGGACTGATGCTCAAAAGAAAGCAATAATTGTAGATGCCAAGGCCATGAACATACTGGCCCAAACTATGTCAGATGACATTTTCCAAAAGGTTGCTGATTGCACATCAGCAAAGGCCATCTTGGATTATTTGAACCAAATGGTGGAAGGTTTAGTGGAAGAAGAAAAAGATAGAAGATCCCTTCTTATCTCTAAGTATAAGAACTTCAGGAAGGAAGATGCTGAATCAGTTGAAGAGATATATGGCAGACTGAGTGCCATCATCAGTGAACTAAGGACATTGGACAAGTACATTTCACTAACAGAGATCAATGACAAAATATTGATGTGTTTTCCCTGTTCTTGGGACACAAGAATCTGGCCTATCAAAGATGCGAGAAGTATTTCAGAAATTTCCACACTTCTGGGAAAGCTCAAATCCTTTGAGCACTTGACAAAGTCTATTGATGCAGAGCAGAAGGTCTCTACTCCGGTCAGGAAAGAGTAGAACTTTTCTTTTAAGGCTACAGAAGAAACAGCAGCTCCTGCTATTAATGAATAGTTCTTGAGTCTCTTAGCAAAGAGATTCTATAAGATGGGAAAAAGAGACTTCAGGAAGAAGTCATCCAGACAAGAAGATAAACCCAGGTATGACAAAACACCAACTAAAGAGGTTGTTTATTTTGGTTGCAGGAAACCTGGACACTACATCTCTGAGTCTCCAGAGAATTAAAAGAAGGAGAAAAGAAAGGACAAGGACTCTAGAAGACAGAAATATAGTAAGCCTTCCTCAAGCAAGCATCAGAGAAAAGAGAAAGGCTTTATAGCAGAAACCTGGAGTGATATTGAAGAGGAATCCTCATCCTCTAGCTCCAGTGATGAAGATGAGGAGGAAGCAAAGGAAAAGGAAGTTTGCCTAATGACAATTGATGCTTCTAGCACTCATTCAGGAGAAGATTCATCAGATGATTAACAACCACTTTGAGATGTGGACCAAGTACTGTTTTCTTTTGACTTTAATTCTGAAGATTTTGTACATGAATTCAAAACTATGTACATGGACCTAATTAGTTCATAAAAGGAGATTAAACAACTTAGAGAGCAATTGAATGATCAAAGTAGTTTAGTTGTAGAAAACCATAATTAAAAGTTGAAATTACTCTTGCAAATGAACAGATAATTAAACTGAAAACTGAACTAGCTGAGGCAAGGCAACTTGAAGAATCTCTTAATGGGAGAAGCCTCAAGCTGATGGACATTACAAGCACTGTTAATGCCAGACTCACTGGAAAACTGGGCTTGGGTGCTTCATCAAGCCAACCCCCACTTGATGTAGGCTTGCACGTTTCACACCGAGTAGGACTACGTTCTAACGCCACGCCACTCTTCGATCCAATCCCTATACTCGCACAACCGCTCTACGCGACACCACGCAATTAAATCTATCAATATTATGCTAGCATACGGGTAGCCAAACCGGTTTGGATCCAACAAGGGCTATAGGGCCAATGTTCGATCGAGCTAAAAGGACCAATATTGGGTCCGACCGAGCGGCGTTGTACCAAAAGAGATCTACCGAAAAACTTCGATTTGGAATGGGTAGATCTCTCCCAACGAAAAGATTGCGAAGGTTCGCCAAACCTCTTGAATGAAAAATAACAATAAAGAGAATAACAAATCAAGATAAAATCGACCACGATGAAATCCGAATATTTCAATAGTTAACGCTACGGATAAAAACCACCACATGAATATTTATAAAGCAAGAATCTCACAAGAGTGGAAGTATTTCGTTACCCAATCGGAATGGGTGATTCCGATTAATCTCGACTTGGATCGTTCTCCAACGGCTCCGCCGGAGTCGCGCCGGAAGGAGAAGAGAATCTCGCTCGCCAATATAGCTTCACGTCGGGTTGGAGATCCACAAGGTGAGTTGTAGGA
Source organism: Platanthera zijinensis (assembly GCA_039513925.1). Lineage (NCBI taxonomy): Eukaryota > Viridiplantae > Streptophyta > Magnoliopsida > Asparagales > Orchidaceae > Platanthera > Platanthera zijinensis. The sequence continues at coordinate 166,585,190 of CM077081.1, read as the reverse complement.
GATGATGTAGGTGGCCGGATTTTGAGAGGAGGGAATATGGGGCAGTTTTCCTTAACAAGGAGAGGAGGAGGGGAAAAGGATAGGGAGGAGGAGATGGGAAGAGGCCGGCGGACAAGAGGGAGGATGGGGAAGGAGAAGTTCGGCCAAGGAGAGAAAGGAGAGAGATCTCAAGAGGGAGACAATTTGGGTTTCAATTTTATTTCATCAATCAATGCCTCCAAATGAAAATATCCATGCCTATATATAGGCTTACATCAAACAACAAGGAAAAAGGCTACATGCAGCCCAAAATTAAAATACAAATAATCATGGATCAAAACATAACCATGCCACATATTATGAAAATTAAATAAAATGCAGAAATAAAATAGAACCAAAATGCATAAATAATTAATAATAATTTTAGTAATAATTATTATTAATTATTTAAATATAGGCTTGCGTCGCGGGCGGATATTTGGGCGACGCGCCACATAGTCTTCACGGCGTCGCACGTCACTACTTGGAGACAGAGAAATATCTTCCATAAGCGCACCGTCCTTGTCTTCAACCTGTTGAGGGTCGTCGTCTCCATCAATCCTCCCCCGCTTGAAAATACTCATCACCGATGGGTTGGCCTGAAAGTATCGGAGTGGGAAGGCATCATCCAATAGAACCTCGGGGCGGCAGACAACACCACTTGGAGAGTAGAGCACAACAACCTGTAGTATCCTATCAAGCATAAATATGTTCCTACGGAACCTTGGAAGAACATTAGTCAATAAAGGAAAACAAGATTCAGCATCCACAACCAACGTACCGCCAGAGAAGACCGATGAAGAAAACAATCCAAGTACAATCTCACAACCCATACCGAAAAAGAACATAGTGGACCCACACGCACAGGCTGAAAATTCAAGTGCCGGAGAATCATATAGCGTTAAATTAGAAACATCGAAAATAACGGGAAAACCCCAATCAGTGGATAATTTCAAATGAAATATGTATTCTCCTAATGTCATTAATAACCAAAGGGGGTTCAGCTTACCAACTCGCCAACTTTCTAAAGTGCCCGAAGGCATCCGTTCAGGGACGAGACACACCAAAACTAAATCGTCACTCTTATAGTGAGAAACTCTTTTATGTAAGCTAGCATGAATATGATACGAAATAATTGGAATGGCTAGCGCTTTACTAGTGTGCTTATATAAGAGGGGATCATAACGAGCATAATCTGGAGTGATTTTCGCCGACAAACTAGAGGGTAAGTAATGAGACGCCACCAGAGTGATTAATTCAATTAAAATGTGCCTAGATAACTTGTTACCGTGTGGTGTGAACCCATGCGCTATGTGACTCACCCCAAATTCAGAGAATAAAGGATTTAAGTCCGGAGGGATGGGAGCCTTAAAATCAAAGATGATTTTTATAGGCGTGAGCATCGCAGTTCTACTTTTATAATTAATATAATCACGCTTGGCATGAAGATATGCCAAGGAAAACCGCTCATCATAAATACTAGTAGAGCTGAACGCTCCCGGGTGTGGCAATAGGTGCGAGCGATACAACTCATGTGGCCTAACCGTGGTCACTAACGAGTGGAAAAAAAGGTCATCAAATGGCGGGGGGTAAATTCGCACGTTTAGGCTTGGCAAATAAGTGTATTGAGGGGACATAACATCAAAAGGCACCATAGCCAAGGTATCACTAGAAGTCCAATCGAAACCTCAAAACTCGGATTTGACGTCCAAGAAATATCGTCCGACTGCAAGCCATTAAAATCATAAGAAAATTCAAACAGTGGATTCACCCTTACGGAAAACTCATCCGACATGTCTTCCAATTCAATATGTATATTATGTGATTCAGACTCAATGATTGGGTCATAGATCGGCACCAATACTACGAGATCAGGCGGCACTAAGGGGACCACCTCTGGTGGTACCAGCAGAGTGAACTCAGGGCGTACCATAAGACTACTATAATCAGACGTACCACACTCGTGTCCTAAATAGTCTGCTCGTCGAGTCAACGGGTCAGGAGAAAAAGTCGGTAATACAACGATCGGGAGAGAGTTAAGATCACATTCAAATTCAGGCAACGGAATTAGCATCAGGGGATGCTCACTCGACTCCATTTCAATAACGTCTTCCAGAGTTATAACTCCCTCACTAATACAATCTTCCAACGCATCGGTCAGGAAATCAGTAACAGTAAAAATCTTAGGGACGGGCACTTCGATATGCCTCGGGCTTGAAATATCAAGCTCAAGTCCGAACAGATCGTCACCTGAATCACGACTGGGTAAGCTCTCATCGAAATATAAATCTTCTGACTCATCCAGTTTATCACTCGACTTTGGATCAACAGAGAATTCCATGTCAATCAAGGTAGACAACACAGACATATCGTCAGAGGGAAATGGAGATGACTCTTCGGGGAAGAAGTCGTCATCCAGGTCACTAGGGTAACCAGTCTCCTCAATGTCGCTACCATCGTCAGTGATATTAGCCTCATCCTTAGTGACCGGCACACTCATAACCACAGCCTCAGACTCAATCATGCTACTAGGAACACTCTCACCCCGTGGGCACATGGAATTCCTAGCACTTACGTCTAACGACCTAGGGATAAAGGTCCTAAGTTTCTCTTTCCTCTCATAGGTAGGTGTACTCATGCTTGAGATATTCAGATCTTTGCGGGGCAAGTATCTAGCGTGAGGATTATAGTCATTCCTAAAGTTTGGTATGGAACTAGCGCCATAACGATACTCACTCAAAAGTTTGGCGTTAGTAGTACGGAGATAGGCGGGATCAAATTGATCTGAGAGGAGGCTAAGCATCGCCCACCACGTGTGTTTATAATTGCCAACACAACGCTCTTCGTTTATCCAAAATGACTGGGCTCGACCTATTAACCGCTATCGGGCGAAGTGAACCTTTTGGAGGTCATCCCATTCGCGACAGTCAAAATGAAGTTCTATCTCCTTAAGCCAATCCCTAAAATTTTTAGGATACCCTAAACCGTCATAGGTAAGATTAATGTGGCATTGCCTAGGGGGAGGCTTAACCATGGATTTATCATACCAATAGTTTAAATGGGAAACGTGAACGTCATAGGCCATAATCATAAGAACCGGAGAGAAAACTCGATCCGATACTTGTGTTCATGCAAAGAAAAGTAAACTGACCCAAATAAATTAGGATTGTTGGAATTGATCCCGCTTAACCACTAGGGTAAAACTTATAGAAAATAGATTTTCTTGCTAAAAAAAATATGAAGATTATTAAAAAAAAATTATTTTTGAATTTTGCTGAAAAAATAAAAATATAGGCCGCTATTGGCAGACCAACTATTAAATTTTAAAATAACATAATAAAAATAATGACTTAATGAAAAAAAAAATTGGATTTCTTATTAAAAATAAGATTGAGAATTTCCAGAATTTTATTTTTTTAGATTTTGAGAAAAATTTGAAATTTAGAATTTGAAATTGGAAATTTGAAATTTTGAATTTTGAAAATTTAAATTTTGAAATTTTAAATTTGAAATTCGAAATTTGAAATCTGAAATTTGAAATTTGAAATTTGAAATTAGAATTTTGAATTTTAAATTTTGAAATTGAAATTTTGAAATTTAAAATTTGAATTTTGAATTTTGAATTTTGAATTTTGAAATTTGAAATTCGAAATTCGAAATTTAAATTTTAAATTTTGAAATTTTGAAATTTGAAATTTATATTTTCTTTAGCCTACCAAAAAATAGAAGGATGGTGCCGATTAGGAAATCGGCAATAACCTCCCTCTGATACCAAATTGATGTAGGCTTGCACGTTTCACACCGAGTAGGACTACGTTCTAACGCCACGCCACTCTTCGATCCAATCCCTACACTTGCACAACCGCTCTACGCGACACCATGCAATTAAATCTATCAATATTATGCTAGTATACGGGTAGCCAAACCGGTTTGGATCCAACAAGGGCTATAGTGCCAATGTTCGATCGAGCTAAAAGGACCAATATTGGGTCCGACCGAGCGGCGTTGTACCAAAAGAGATCTACCGAAAAACTTCGATTCGGAATGGGTAGATCTCTCCTAACGAAAAGATTGCGAAGGTTCGCCAAACCTCTTGAATGAAAAATAACAATAAAGAGAATAACAAATCAAGATAAAATCAACCACGATAAAATCCGAATATTTCAATAGTTAACGCAACGGATAAAAACCACCACATGAATATTTATAAAGAAAGAATCTCACAAGAGTGGAAGTATTTCATTACCCAATCGGAATGGGTGATTCCGATTAATCTCGACTTGGATCGTTCTCCAACGGCTCTGCCGGAGTCGCGCCGGAAGGAGAAGAGAATCTCGCTTGCCAATATAGCTTCACGTCGGGTTGGAGATCCACAAGGTGAGTTGTAGGAGATGATGTAGGTGGCCGGATTTTGAGAGGAGGGAATATGGGGCAGTTTTCCTTAACAAGGAGAGGAGGAGATGGGAAGAGGCCGGCGGACAAGAGGGAGGATGGGGAAGGAGAAGTTCGGCCAAGGAGAGAAAGGAGAGAGATCTCAAGAGGGAGACAATTTGGGTTTCAATTTTTTTCATCAATCAATGCCTCCAAATGAAAATATCCATGCCTATATATAGGCTTACATCAAACAACAAGGGAAAAGGCCACATGCAGCCCAAAATTAAAATACAAATAATCATGGTTCAAAACATAACCATGCCACATATTATGAAAATTAAATAAAATGCAAAAATAAAATAAAACCAAAATGCATAAATAATTAATAATAATTTTAGTAATAATTATTATTAATTATTTAAATATAGGCTTGCGTCGCGGGCGGATATTTGGGCGATGCGCCACATAGTCTTTACGGCGTCGCACGTCACTACTTGGAGACGGAGAAATATCTTCCATAAGCGCACCGTCATTTTCTTCAACCTGTTGAGGGTCGTCGTCTCCATCACCACTGGTCCAAAAAAATGCACTAAGGACCCCAGTAAAATTCATCTCTGAAAAAGGTAAAGAACTAATCTATGAGAAACCCTAAACTGCAAATAAGAACAAACCTAACAAATAGAAAAATAGAAACATACAAAATAAAAACAAAAACAATGTTCTGCAGTTTTCGTCGAACCGGCGATCTTTGAACGAAAATATCTACTATAATAAATCGTCTTACTCTGATTGACGACTTCTGTATGGATCATCGAGTAGAGATCGACGAACGTGGGGCACAGAGAATGAATATTATCCTTCTCTGAGTAGAGATCAATTAATCCTTTCACCATTAAGGAAATTCCACTTAGGACATACCATACATTGGGCTATAAATCTCAGCCAACCATGTCTGTTATCTCAAGTTTCTCTTATGAAGAAAACAAAGGACCCAAGGTAACCTGGGTCAAGAACAATTAATCTTTTGATTATTGCAGGTGAAGAACTGTCCACCATACAACCAGCAATGGTATCTAGACAGTGGGTGCTCAAAGCACATGACAGGATGGAAGGACAATTTATCCAACTATAGGTCAAAGCTAGGACCCAAGGTTATTTTTGGTGACTCCAACTTTGTCCAGAACGAAGGCTATGGAGATATCAGAATAGGTGCTATCAAATCCATGAATGTTGCATATATAAGTTGATTAAAGCATAACTTGATATCCATTAGTCAGCTTTGTGATGAAGGATTTCAGGTAACTTTTAATCAGTCTTCTTGCATTATTTCTTTAGCTGACAACATAGTAGTTTTATCTTGTTCTAAAGTAGGTAACATTTATATTGTTAACTTCAATTCAACCATATATGAAATTTGTTTATTTAACTAATCTTGTAATCAAAATTAATTATGGCATAGAAGACTAGGACATGTAAATCTAAAATACATTCCTAGGCTATCTAAGGACAACCTTATAAGAGGATTGCCTTCTTACCCCTATAAGAAGGAAAGCCTGTGTAGGGATTTTTAACTAGACAAGCAAACTAAAAATAGTTTCAAATCCATTAATAAGAGTGACTCACCTAGGATTTTGTATTTGCTTCACATGGATCTTTTTGGACCCATTATCTTACAAAGCTTAGGAGGGAAGTCTTACATCTTAGTTATTGTAGATGACTTTTCCAGGTTCACTTAGGTGTTCTTCTTGAAAAAGAAGTCAGATAACTTCAAGGTTCTTACATATTTTATTAAGTGCATATAGAGTGAGTTCTCTACTTAAGTTATATTGATTAGAGCTGGTCATGTTACTGAATTTGAGTCTATTCTTATGCAAGAGTTCTGTGAGAAGGTAGGTATCAGGCAATGTTTTTCTGCTCCTAGAACTCTTCAACAAAATGGGGGTAGCTGAAAGGAAAAATAGACCCTGATTGAAGTTGCATGTACATTACTTGCTGATGCATACTTGCACCTTTCCTTTTTGGCAGAGGCAGTGAGCACAGCTAACCATGCCCTGAATAGAGGTCTAATACATAAGCTAAAGGCTAAGACCCCCTATGAGCTACTCAAAGGGAAGAAACCTAAAGAAAACTATTTTAGAGTATTTGGTTGTGTTTGCTACTTTCATATTAACAATAAATAATGCACTAGAATGTTTGAAGCTAAGTCTGATATTGGAATTTTTCTAGGATATTCCCAAGTAACCATGGCTTATAGGGTCTATAATAAATCTACCTTGAAAATTGAAGAATTTTAACATGTATCCTTTGATGAAACAAACATTTATTATAAGGAGAAGAATACTTCTACCAGTCTGAACTTGCAGGTACCTACATTGTGTGAGAATTTGGATGCTGTAGCACACTCTCCTGTGGTTGTTACACCATCATCTCCACAAATAGCTGAAGGCAGTGATGAAGATATCAGTGAGCTAACTTATAGTGTCCCTGGAGCTGAAATAATTCCACAAGAGGAATTTACTCCACCTGTTGTTTAACAACCAACTCCTCCTGCTGATTTAGTCACACTTAGAGATCATCCTGTCTCTCAAGTGATAGGAGACATTTCAGCAGGTGTGCATAGTAGGCATCAGCTCCACCAGGATTTGATGCAAGCCTATTTCATTTCTCAAGTTAAACCTTAATCCATTCAATATGCAGAGCAAGATCCCCACTGGATCCTTGCAATGCAAGAGGAGCTCAATCAATTTGAGAGGTGTAAGTTTTGGAAACTGGTCCCAAGACCAGAGAACTTACCAGTAATTGGAACAAAATGGGTGTTAAAAAATAAGATGGATGCATAAGGAGAAATCATAAGGAACAAGGCTAGGCTTGTTGCTCAAGGGTATAGGCAGGAAGAAGGTATTGATTATGATCAAACCTATGCTCCAGTAGCAAGGTTAGAGACAATCAGGATCTTTTTGGCCCAAGCTACTTCTCAAAAATTTAAAGACTATCAAATGGATGTTAAAAGTGCATTTCTGAATGGAGAACTGAAAGAAGAAGTCTATGTGGAATAACCAGCAGGTTTTATCTCTCCAACTCAACCTTCTTTTGTTTATAGGTTGCATAAAGCTCTTTATGGTCTTAAGGAATCTCTAAGAGCTTGGAATGAGACCGTAGCTAGCTTCTTGTTAGAACATAGATTCTCTAGAAGCAGAGTAGATAGGACTTTATTTGTTAAACATCATCATGATAAAATATTGTTAGTACAAATATATTTAGATGACATAATATTTAGCTCTACAGATCCCAAACTATGCAAGAGGTTTTCCAACCTTATGCATTCAAAGTTTGAGATGAGTAGTATAGGTGAGCTTTCCTTCTTCCTTGGTCTCTAAAGCAGGCACCTGATTGCATTTTTCTATCCCAATCGAAATATGCTAATGAGCTGATTAAAAGGTTTGGGATGGCTAGTGTCTCATCTAAGAAAACACTCATGGCTGCCAATGTTGTGATTGATTCTAATGATCATGGGAAACCTTTTGATCATAAATTATATAGGGCCATTGTGGGGTCCCTTTTATATCTCACAGCAAGTGGGCTAGATATAATGTTTGACACATGTCTTTTTGCTAGGTTCCAGGTGAACCCTAAGAATCTCACCTTATTTTATTAAAAAGGATTTTGAGATATATAAAGAGTTGCCCAAATCTAGGACTCTGGTATCCTGCTGAGTCAGAATTTGAGTTGACTGGATACTTAGATGCTGACTTTGCTGGATGTAGATTAGATAGGAAAGGTACATCTAGAATATGTCAGTTCCCCGGTACTAGGCTTATCTCTTGATATTGTAAAAAGCAAACATCTGTGTCAACATCAACTACAGAAGCTGAGTACATAGCAGCTGGCAGTTGCTATTCTCAGATGCTTTGGATATGAAATAAGCTACTAGACTATAGATACAACTTAAATAATTCAACTATATTTTGTGATAGTACAACTGTTATTTCAATAGCACAAAATCCAGTCCATCATTCTAGGACTAAGCATATTGATGTAAGGCATCATTTCATTAGGGAGTGTGTAGACAAAAAGAAAATCAATCTCATCTTCATCCCTACTGATTTGCAAAGGGAAGATATTTTGACCAAACCCTTGGATGAAAAGAAACATCTATTCTTCATGAATCAACTAGGTATGATTAATAGAGATGAGATTATTTGACTTTCTATTCTAGCTTGACGATTTGTTGACAGATCGTCGAACGGAGATCGACGATCTGCTAACGTCTCGTGAAGTTGAACGTCGAACGGAGATCGACGATCACTTCTTGGTGAAATAATTGTCGTCGAACAGAGATCGACGATTTTTGGTTCATAGAATTTATCGTCGACCTGAGAACGACGATTTATTCTTTCTCTTCGATCTGAGGTTACCGAACTTATTTTGTATTAAAATACTTCGCCAACCTTGGTTTTGAAGTCATTTTTAGTAGTTAATATGCTTGACTAACTCCATCTTTTCATTTTCTTAAACCTTATAAACTAGGGTTTAGACGGAAATAGTCCCGCGCTTTCCATTTCCCTTCTGCACTTGATCTTCATTTTCTCTGCAGGAACTCTCCAATGGCAATTCCAGCGGCGATTGTGTCCAGCATGAAGTTTGATTCAGGTTTTGATATTGATCTGGACTCATTCAAGCATAATGATCAGATGTTTCAGGATGTGTTGAAGCTATTTGATGCACCAAAGCTACAGAAGTTTCTGATGACCAGGATGAAGTTACCAGTGTCAGAAATTAAAGAATGGGAATATACCTCTTCTTCAGACAGACAGACGATGACAGGAACTATTTCAGGACAGGAGGTACATCTAACCCCTGTCGTTCTTATAGAAATTTTCGGTTTCATTAATGGATAAGATGATATTGATTTGGATAAAGAGTAATTTGCTGCCATGCTTGCCAAAATGGATCATGCTGAGGCAAACCCTATCAAGCTTCTGAAAATGAACTTTTCTCCTCAATACAAGTTCTTGGAAGATATTGTGGGAAAAGTGGTGCTTGGGAAGCACACTTCCTATGATAATATATCCAGGCACCAATTTCATTTGATGTGTACTTAGGTTAATCAGAAATCAGTGAATTGGGCTGAAGTTTTGTTTTAGTTGATCAGGAAGAAAGAAAATAAGAGAGAGGTCTCTCTTTGTATAATTTTAGGAATTTTTCTCACTGAAAAATGTCCTGAGTTGTTGACATCCCCAAAAACTTTCATCAATGCTTCCAAGAGACTGGCCCAACTCTCTTTGGAAAGTGGGAGTGGACTATCTTAAAGCCCTCCAGGTGTCCCTCCCCCACAGGGTTTTTGAGGACACAAGGACTTCTCCAGTCAATCCTCACCCTAGAGAAGGTGAGCCAGAGATCTCTCCTTCCCCAGCTTGACTAACTTCCCCTTTGTCACATCAACAAACTCCACCTCCAAGCCCTCCTACAGTTACTCCTAATCCTTTGTCCCCTCTACCACATTATCTAGAAGAGATCCCCTCCTCTAACATCTCAATCAAATCCTCATCAACTTTTGATCTTTATTTCACATCACCAACACTTTCAATTAATTCATGAACCCTCACCTCATGTTTCCCCTCATCTAGAACAAGTATCTATCCCTAAATCCACCACTCAATCATCCATCTCCAACATCTGCACATCTTGTGGTCATTTCACTTCCTCTCTTCCATCTACATCATCTACTCCATCTGCTCTCATTTCCCTCCTCACCCCTACCTTCAAAGCCATTATAGAGGATGCCATTGCACCTATACTAGTTTCTTTTAATTCCTTTGTTGCCTCTTTCTCTAGCCCTTCTTCATCTAGGGGCCTTGCAGTAGAAATTACTGTAACCAGGCAGGGGGAGATGTCCATTGAAGAAGTCTCTCCTCCTCCAGCAGTTGCAACAGTAGATGAAGACACAATTTTGGCAGAGGTAGACAAAGGTTTGAAAACTGTTGATATAGAGATTATTGTAGATATAGTTTTGGCAGATACAGAGAGTGCAGATATTTATTTTCCTGAAACAGAAGTTATTGTATTTTTGGAAGATGACTTTGAAATCTGTGAAGAACCCTTGGACATTCTTCATGGAGATTGCTTCATCTCTCCAGCTTTTGAACTTACTTCAGTTCTAAGCTCTATTGATCTTTTGTATAGAGATTATCTTCCCCCTACTGCTTTTCCATTTTGTTCAGATATCGTATGTTATTATGCTCCTATGAGAAAAGATCATTTACTTCAGCTTCTTCAGATTTTTTCTGCACTAGTGCCTGAGCTCTTGGCAGCTCCTGAGCCTGAACCTTCTGCAACTCCTTCTACAGTTCCAGTGCCTGAGCTGATCAGTATGCCAGAGGATGAGAGTCATGAGCCCAAGGCCTTCTCTTCTCCAACCTATGCTTGTTCTACTTCTCCAATCCCAAGTTCAGATGAAATTATGGCTGCTGTTGCTGTTGAAGAACTTTCAGTTATCAAAGAGATTTATGATATGTATAATAATCCACCAGGCTCATTTGATAGTGTTTTAGATTCAGTTTCAGACTCAGATCCAGATGTCAGTAAGAAGAAGAAAGTGACCAAGAAAAGGAAAGCTCTAGTGAAGGAAGTGCCTAAGTCTAATTCTCAAGATGACATTCCTTACTTCATCAAGCACAATATTACTCTCACATCAACTTCTCCTCACTGGATAAGATTTTCCAAGAATGAGATGAAGGCTCAAAAGAAAAGGAGAAAGACTGGCTCTTCTCCTGTCAAAGTTTTCAGGAAGGATCCACATCCTCCTCCTCCTTAAGCAGGTGCTAGTGGAAATATTACTTCTAAGACTGCTACCTCCTCCCATCAGCAGACTTCTTATGCTCCTCACTCTCATAGCATACCATCCAGGTCTTATTCAAGAGCTATTCAAGAAGGAGAGGTAGACAGTATGAGAAGGCTGATAGAGAAGATATTTAAGATTCTTGCAGGAGATTCAGAATTCCTGGAAAATTCAGTCAAGTCAGACCTCCTTCCAACCTTCATGACAATCATTCTCAACATATAGCAACAGAAACAAAATTCCAAGAACAATCAATCAAGCACAGAAAGCTTCATAAGACCTCTCTTGACTCTATAGAAGAATCATCTCAGTATGAACCTTAACTTGATACTAACTTCAGGATGGCTAGATTTCATGAATTGATTTGTCTCTCCCAAATAAACAAATCTAGAAAGAAGGAACTTATCCCTCTCAATTCTCAACTATTTCTAAGTATAGGGAGAAAGAGATGGAACAATTTAATATTGATAAGAATATCTTTGATGTTAATGCCTATATGAAGGTACATCCTGATGCAATTGTTCCCAGAGAAGCTACAATTAATGTTCTTTGTGAAGCAGACTTGAAAATGACAAGACTGCAAGAAGTAGATCTAAAAAGAAGAATTGTATTTTCTAAGCCAGCTTCAAACAAGTCTTAGTGACTATTTTCTTTTTGTGTCTGTATTTATCTTTCTAAATATCTATTGAACTTTTCTTATATTTCATGACAGATATAGTTGTTTAGTTTTCCTGTTGTATTATTTTATTGTTGTTTAGTGACCTCATCGAAATAGAGGGAGATTGTTGGATCCCTAGTTTAGATTTGGGCTAGGTTCACTAATCTAGGCTAAGTCAGACCCACATTGTATAACCAGGGTCTAGTATAGTGTATTAGGTGTGAGTCAGGTCAACAATTCAGTGAGACAAGACCAATGCATTAGAGACTTAGAAGACAGCAGAGAGTAAGCACGGTAGAAATATTTTCTAAGTAAAAAGTCGTTAGACGATCTCTGAAGAGAGCTTGACGATCTTTGTTCTGCACTCGACGATCTTAGAGTTAAATCTCTAAATACTGAGATCGACGATTGCTGAACTCAGGACAACGATCTCTGATATTCTTTCATGATTGAGATCGACGTTCAACCATCTCAGTTCGACGATCGTGAAGCCCAATTTGGAAAGCAGATTTTCAGGTCAACGATCACAGGGCTCAGCTCGACGATAAATGATGTTTAAGCTCGACGATCTTAGGACCAGATCGACGATTTCTGCAAGATCATACTTTTTATTCCTTGCAGTTATTATTTTCCTTATTTACTCTTTATTCTTTTGCTTATATGAATCTGAGTGATTAATGCATATATTCACTGAATATAGCCGTTCCTTGGCAAGCATTAATTGCTGGTTTTCACAAAGTTATTATATAGCCTTTCTCGGGACAGTTAAGGAAACGAGTTAATTCCCTTATAGCCGTTGCACAAGTTTCCATGATTCCGACAGTCAATCAAGGTGGACGATTTCAAATTCAGTTTGGAATTACTCAAAGGAATGGGACTCAAAGAATAAAAAACAAAGAGAATTTTTCTTGACTTACTTCTCGATGCAGTGTACAGGCTTTTGAATGTGATAACAATCTTGCAAGAAAAAGAAGAAGAATAGCTCTCAGTTCTAAGAACAAGATTTCATTCAGGAAGCTTGTGGAGACAATAATCCTCAATCAGCTGCAGCTTTCTGGATTTTAAGTCCTACACCCTATACAAGGCTCTAATTTCCTGAACCTTTCAAATCACAGGACAAGCCTTGACTCCATCATGGTCACTCTCAAGTCTTCTCTCATTTGCTTGAGAAAAGAGAGGACAACTCAACTTTTTCTTTCCCTCCTCTGTGTAAAGGGTTTGCACTCCCTTCAAAAGTAATTCCTAGTTGTGAGATCAAAAGACTTCAAGTTTGTTTTCCGGCACCTAATCAAAAGCCAGAAGGGTTGCAATATCACCCTTGAAATAGATATAATTTGGTTGTAGTCACTTGATCAAAAACCTGAGAGTGATTCCTACCAGGGTGGTAGAAGAGTGGATGTACCCAGATTTGGGGAACCACGATAATATCTTGTGTCATCTGCTTGCACCTTTTCTTATTGCTCTTGCTAGTTTCTGTGATAGTTGGAATAGTTCTCTAGTTTTCCTTCGGCTTATACATTTATTGGTATGGCGTATTTTCAGTACTCTGATAGAATTGATTAAAACAGCCTAACGTTTTTAAACAATGTATTCCCCCCCCCCCTCTATAGTAGATCTGAATAACTCGCTCCTTTCATATTGTCCTACTCAAAAAGGGTATCGATGTATTCATCCTCTCTTGCACAAACAATATGTTTCCGCAGATGTTAACTTCTTTGAAGATACTCCATATTTCTCCTCTCCTTCGTCTCTCGTACCTGCTGATACTTCTCATTCCCTGCCTATTCTCTCGGCACCTCTGCCAGAGCCGGTTCTTTTAGCATCTACTCCTGTTGCTCCATCTATTTCTCCGGATCCTGATGGGTTACCCTTGGAACCCTCTGTGCCTGTCTCGGAGCCTCTTCTGTCTTCTTCCGGTACATTTCCTCCTCCAGTCAGCAGTGACCTCGATCTTCCAATTGCCCTGCGAAATGGCGTTTACAAATGTACTCAACATACGATTGGTACGGTTGTCTCCTATGCTCAGCTTTCCCCAATTGCCAAGCATTTTGCTCTTGTTATTTCTTCTACTGCCATTCCGCAAACGTATCAAGAAGCTCTTTCTCTTCTTCAGTGGAAGGCTGCAATGGATGAAAAAATGAGCACGTTAACTAAGAGAGGGACTTGGACTCTTGTTCCACCACCTCTGGTCGTTGATGTGGTTGGATGTAGGTGGGTCATTGTGGTTAAGTATCTTCCAGATGGCTCTTTTGAACGGCATAAGGCACGACTTATTACCAAAGGGTTTACTCAGTCATATGGGGTGGATTTCTTCGAAACTTTTTCTCCTGTTGCTCGCATCAGCACTGTTGGAACCCCTAGGTGATTTGGGCTAGGTTCTCTTCTTAAGTTGTGACCCATATTGTATATAAGGGTCAAATGTTATGTATTTGTAGATTCAAGGCCATGTTATTAGAGTCAATAGATCTGAGGACCAACCTACAACACTGCCAAAGACTCAAGACTTAGAGAGATCAAGAATTAGAAAAAGAAATCTACATTCGTCGATCTCAGGTCGACGATAGTCGTGCTCAGCTCGACTAACTCAGAGACAAAATCTCTGAGCTTAGCTCGATGAACTCTGTTCTCCGATCGACTAACTCTTACCCACTCAGCGCCATAATTCACTCAAAGCTAAGGCTGACTCAGAGACAAAGAACACTCAAACCCAACAGATGGACCAAGTTTTCTGGTCGACTAACTTCACAGTCTCAGGTCGACAAACATAGAGCGCAAAATTAGTCAGCTTATGCACAACAGTTGATTCACAGAGATTAGGTCGACGAAAGCAGATCTCAGTTCGACGAAAGCTGATTAGAGGTCGACGAAATATCAGGTCGACGAAAGCTGATTAGAGGTCGACGAAAGCTGATCTCAGGTCGATGAAAACTGTAAGATATTTTTTTACTTATTCTTTCTCTTTCTATCTCATCATTTTATTTCCATTATAGGCTATTAATTCCCTTGCAAATCAATGCACTTATATTCTCTGAATAGAGTCGTTACTGGCAGCATTGATTGCTAACATCCTCCATGGAATTAATTGCTTATATCTCGGGACAGACATAGAATAAAATATTTTGGCAGCATTCTTGCCGTTTTCTCGTTCCCAAGATTTCGACTGAACATTTATTGCAGAATTTCTTTTGAATTCAACTAAGTTGCAGTGATCTAATACACATCTTCCTGCCAAGAAAATAATCGGTACAGAAGAGCAGAGATTGATAATCACCTTGAGTCACATAAAAGAAAATGTCCAGAAGTGCAGTGAAGAAAAACAACTCTCAGAAAAATCAACTTCTCTCAAGAGAAGAAGAAAGAACAATCATCACCATCAAGAGTCTTTCTTTCTTTCTCTACCTCTTTGTTTTCAGGGATCTCAAGTGATAGAAACATTCTAATAAGTCAAGGATCTCTGAAAAGCTGAAGTCCTATACCCTTGAACAAAGCTTCCACTCCTGAACCATTCAAGATCTAAGGGGGAGCTTTGATAACAAATAAGAATCCACACAGTCTTCTCATTTTGATTTGAGAAAAGAAGACTTACATCACTCTCTCATTCCCATCTCTGTACACGGTTTTAATTCCCTTCAAAATTATTCTGGTTGCAAGTCTCCCTCCATAAGACTTGAGGTTTGGTTTTTGAGCACCTGATCAAAAGCTCATTGGTGACAATCACATGATCAAAACCTGCAGTGGATTCCTACCAAGGGTCGTAGAAGAGTGGATGTACCTAGTTTGGGGAACCACTATAAATTTCTTGTGTTGTCTGGTTGCTCTTTCTTTTCTTTTCTTGTTGTGGCTGTGTTAGTTAGATATTTTGTGATCTTTGATTTACTTTAATCTGTGTTAGTTAGATATAGTTATTAAAGATAAAGATACTATATTGTTAAAGATGAAAATTTTAAAATAAAAAAACTCACAGACATACTCTATTCACCCCCCCCCTCTAGAGTATATCAGATCTAACCCTAACTTTCAATTGGTATCAGAGGAGGTTCTTTTGGTTGTACAAGCTAATCCTTGAACCAAAGATCCTAAGTTAGATCTGTTCTTTTACTTCTTCTAGATCTATACAGCATGGCACATAACAAAGAATATGCCAGCATAAGACCTCCAGTGTGTAACTTATCCAAGTTCACACTCTGGATGGCAAGAATTAGACTCTACATGATTTTTATTTATAAGGATATATTTAATTCCATCTTAACAGGACCACCAGCTCTAGTGGCTTCAACCCAATCAACTTCAACAAACATGAGTGCAGTTCCACCCCCTGGATGGACAGATGCACAGAAGAAGTCAAAGATAGCTGTTGCCAAAGCTATGAAAATATTGGCTCAAAAAATGTCAGATAAGATATTTCAAAAGGTTGCTGAATGTCATCAGCCAAGGACATTTGGGACTCCCTTAACCAAATACTGGTTGGATCAGCAGATGAGTGGAAGGATAGAAGATCCAACCTCATCACTCAATATGAAAATTTCAAAAAGGATGAAGCAGAAACAGTGGAAGTGATGTACAACAGACTCAGCTCCATTATCAGAGAGCTAAGGACTCTAGATAAGGAAATCACTTTGACTGAAGTGAATGACAAGATCCTCATGTGCTTCCCCAGCACATGGGACTCAAGAATCTTGCCCATCAGAGAAGCCAGAAGCACAACAGAGATCTAAACTGAAGCTCTACTAAGAAAGCTAAAGTCCTATGAGCAGCTGATAAAATCAAGGGAAGCAGTAGCTGAAGTCAAGACTCCTACACAAACTAGGAAAGAGCACATCATAGCTTTTAAAGCTGCAGGAGACTCTGAAGTCATTCCTGTGAATGAAGAATTGATGAGTCTCTTTGCCAAGAGATTCTTTAAGTTGGCTAGAAAATATTTCAGAAGGAAACCATCCAAGTATGAAGACAAGCCAAGGTATGAAAAAACACCATCTAACGAAGTAGTGTGTTTTGGCTGCAGGAAACCTGGGCATTTCATCTCTGAGTTCCCAGAAGTTCAGAAGAAGGGTAAAAGAAAGGAGGGTGACTCAAGGAAAGGTCACTACAGCAAGCCTTCCTCAAGCAAGCACAATAGGAAAGGACAAGGGCTTTATTGCTGAGTCATGGAGTTATACTGAAGAAGAGTCAACCTCCTCTAGCTCCAGTGAGGATGAAGAAGAGCAGAAGGCAAAAGAAGTTTGCCTCATGGCTATTAAGGCAGGCGGTAGCAGATCAGATGCTGATGAGTCTGAAGATAATGAGCTCTTATCAGCTGAGGATCAGGTATTAGCCTCTTATGATTTTGAATCAGAGGAATTCAAATCTGAATTTAAACTATTATGTTTAGAACTAATAGGATCTGAGAAGGAAATAAAACTTCTCAGGTAAAAACTATTAAAACAAGAGATAGTCATTGCTGATAATGAAAAATTAACTGAAGAATTAGACCTAGCAAATCAACAAATAATGTTCCTAAAAGCTGAATTAAGTAAGGCTAAGGAACTAGAAGAAACCTTAAATTGTTGAAGTTTACAACTGATAAACATTACCATCATAGTCAATACAAGATCCAGTAATAACAAACTAGGATTAGGAGCCTGATCTAGTGAACCAATCCTTATTTAGAAAAATTACCTATCAAAACCCATATGTTTTATTTCTGAAAATGGCAAGAAGAATACTGAACAAGTGGAGAAAGTCAATGAAGTGCTTAAACAACTAGACCTTAAGAAAACGAGTCAGAAAAAGAAAAACAAACAATAGAACTACGTTCAGCAAATTTCGTCGAACTCAGAATGACGAAATGGGTATTGTTCGTCGAACTTAGAACGACGAACTCTAAACGCAAATAATAATGTAATCTATTCTTCGAACTGGGATCGATGAAACCAGTATGGTTCGTCAACTAGAGATCGACGTTTTTGGGGCTCTGAGAATTGATACTTCCATTCTTCGAGCAGAGATCGAAGAACTCAATCCCGATCGTCAAGTTCAGGTCGACGAACATACCCAAATTTGTCAGATCTAGTTCATAACAAGAGTAATCTAAAAACTAATAAATCCTTTAATACCTTTAGTCAGTGGGTCATACCTCCTAGAAGGTATCATCGTTTAGGCTATAAAGATCAACCTAAATGCTCATATATTTCCAGTTATTCTTATGTAAATCAACAAGGACCCAAGGTCACCTGGGTGAAGAACAACTAAGTGTTATACTTGTAGATGAAGACCTATCCAGTATATAATTAACACTAGTATCTGGATGGTGGCTGCTCCAAGCACATGACAGGCAGCAAGGACAAATTAATTGACTATAAGTCCAAGCTGGGACCAAAGGTCCTCTTTGGTGATTCAAATTGTGGCCAAACAGAGGGCTATGGCAAAATCAGGATTGGAGCTGTAACTTTCAAGAAAGTTGCATATGTGAGTGGACTGAAGCACAATCTCATCTCCATAAGACAACTCTGTGATGAAGGTTATCAGGTATCATTCAACTCTAAATCCTGTAATATTACCTTAAGAGAAAATAAACCAGTTTTAAATGGCAGTAGACAAGGAAATATATATTTAGTTAATTTCCAGTCCATTACTTCAGATATATATCTGCTTAACTTAGTTAGTTGTCAAAATGACTTATGGCATAAGAGATTAGGACATGTAAATCTGAAAAACATTGCTAGGTTATCTAAGGACAACCTTGTGAGAGGCTTCCTATAAGAAGGAAGGTCTCTGCAGGGCTTGTAAACTAGGCAAGCAAACTAAATCTAGTTTTAAATCTATTAATAATAGTGATTCACCTAGGATTTTGTACTTACTATATATGGACCTTTTGGACCTATTGCTGTACAAAGCCTAGGAGGGAAGTCTTATACCTTAGTGGTTGTAGATGACTTCTCCAGATTCACTTGGGTTTTCTTTTTGAGAGCAAAGTCAAGAGACTTTTCAAGTTCTTACAGATTTTCTCAAGAACATACAGATTGAGTATTCTACTCAAGTTGTATTGATTAGAAGTGATCATGGTACTGAGTTTGAGTCTCGTCTTATGTTACAGTTCTTGTAGGAAAGAAGGTATAAGACACTGCTTCTCAGCTCTTAGAACTCCTAAACAAAATGGGGTAGCCGAAAGGAAAAATAGAACACTCATTAAAGCTGCAGGCACATTACTTGCAGATGCTTACATGACCTATCCTACTGGGAAGAGGCAGTGAACACATCAAACTATGTCCTGAATAAAAGCTTGATACACAAACTTAAACATAAGACCCCCTATGAATTGCTCAAAGGGAAGAAATCAATAATTAACTATTTTAAAGTCTTTGGTTGTGTATGCTATATTCATAATAGTGACAAAAAGCACATTAGAAAGTTTGAAGCAAAGGCTGCAGTGGGAATTTCTCTAGGATATTCCCAAGTCAGCAAAGCTTATAAGGTTTTTAATAAATCCACATTTAAAATAAAAGAATCCATGCATGTTATATTTGATGAGACTAACATGTTTTACAAGGAAAAATAAATTTCTACTAGAATCCTCCTACAGGTAAACAACTTGTGTGAGAAATTGGATGAATTGAAATTTACATCCTGGTCTCCTCTACAAGCTAATGAATGAAGTGATGAAGAAAATCTGGATGCAGTTGAACCCTCCACAACAGTAGAAGTAATTTCCCAAGAGGAATCCTTCAAAAATGTTGTTGCTGAACCAACTCCACCCACTTATCTTCTCACACTGAGGGATCATCCCAAATCCCAAGTGATTGAAGACATAACAGTAGGTGTACAGAAAAGGCATCAACTTAACCAGGACTTGATCTATGCCTGTTTCCTCTCTCAAATTGAGCCTCAATCCATATCTGATGCAGAGCAAGATCCCCATTGGATTATTGCAATGCAAGAAGAGCTCAATCAGTTTGAGAGATGCAGGGTTTGGCATTTGGTTCCAAGACCAAAAGACTACCCAGTCATTGGAACTAAATGGGTATTCAAAAACAAGCTTGATGCCCAAGGTGTGATTGTGAGGAATAAGGCTAGGCTTGTTGCTCAAGGATATAGACAAGAAGAAGGGATTGACTATGATCAAACCTTTGCTCAGGTTGCCAGGCTAGAAGCAATATGGATATTTCTGGCCTATGCTTCATTCAACAAGTTCAAAGTCTATCAAATGGATGTGAAGAGTGCCTTCTTGAATGGGGAACTTAAAGAATAAGTTTATGTTTAACAGCCTCCAGGTTTTATTTCTTCAACTCATCCCTCTTTTGTGTTTAAGTTGCACAAGGCTCTCTATAGTTTAAAGCGAGCTCCAAGATCTTGGTATGAGACCCTAGCCAGCTTTTTATTAGAGTATGGTTTTTCAAGAGGCATAGTTGATAGGACTTTGTTTACCAAATTGCATCATGATAAAATATTGTTAGTACAAATATATGTAGATGATATAATATTTGGCTCTACTGATCGCAAATTATGCAAGAGATTTTCTGATCTAATGCATTCAAGATTTGAGATGAGTAGCATGGGTGAGCTTTCCTACTTCCTTAGTATCAAAGTGAAGCAGCTCCCTTATGACATCTTCATTTCCCAAGCTAAATATGCCAAAGAGCTCATAAAGAAGTTTGGGATGGCTGATGCATCAGCAAAGGAAACACCCATGCCTACAAATGTTGTACTAGACTCTGATGCACATGGGAAACCTGTGGATCAGAAACTATATAGGGGTATTGTTGGATCCCTAATATACCTTACAACAAGCAGACCTTATATTATGTTTGCTACATTCCTTTGTGCAAGGTTCCTAGTGAACCCTATAGAATCTCATCTAGTTTTTCTAAAAAGAATTTTGAGATATATAAAGGGTTGTCCTAGTCTAGGTCTCTGGTATCCTACTGAGTCAGAGTTTGAGTAAATTGGATACTCAGATGCTGACTTTGTTGGATGTAGAGTGGACAAAAAAAGTACTTCAAGAACTTGTCAGTTCCTTGGTATGAGATTAGTTTCTTGGTTTTGCAATAAGCAGTCATCTGTGTCTACTTCAACTACTGAAGAAGAATATATTGCAGCTGGCAGTTGCTGTTCCCAAATGTTGTGGATTCAAAACCAACTACTAGACTATGGCCTCAAATTAAATAATTCAACATTACTATGTGATAACACAAGTGCTATATCCATAGAACAAAATCCAGTTCATCACAGCAGAACTAAGCATATAGAAATTAGGATCATTTCATTAGAGAGTGTGTAGACAAAAATAAAATTAACCTTGTCTATATCTACACTAATTTACAAAGAGTTGATATCTTCACCAATCCCTTAGATGAATGAAATCATGTGTTCTTCATAAATCAGCTTGGAATGATAAATGGAGAAGAATTAGTTTAATTTCTGTCTGCACTCGACGAATTATTCAAAGTTCGTCGAACGGAGATCGACGAACTGGGGGAAGTTTGTGAGATATTCATCGAACGGAGATCGACGAACTCTCTGTGTGTGAAGTTAGTTTCATCGAACATAGATCGACGAACCTACTTTAGAAAATGTTCGTCGAACGAAGATCTATTCATTTCTCATGGAACGGATTCTGTCGGTTCATATTCAGGAAAACACTATATTTAGGTTTTCTTCGACCTCCGTCCCATGCTTTCAGTTCTCTTGCACTTGATCTCGACTTTTCTTGCAGGTATTCTCATGGAGATTCCCGCAGGCTCTCTTGCAGCGATGAAGTCTGATACAGGATTCGATCTGGATTTCGAATCCTTCCAATACTCTGACCCTGTGTTCGTGAACATTCTGCAAATTCTAAAAGACCAACATCTAAAGACTCTGCTATCAACACGCATCAAAATCTGTGGAATAAAGATCAGGGAATGGTTCTATACATCTTCCTCGGAGGAGAACGTGATGAAAGGGACTATCACTGGTAATTCCATCTCCCTCACTCCCGCAGTTTTAACTAAAATATTTGGATTGCATAATGGTGAGGAGGAATTAGAAATTGAAACTGAAGAGTTTGATATAATGCTGAGCTTCATGGGTTTTTCAGGAGAAACCCCACAGAAACTGCTTAAAAAGCATTTATCTGCTGAATTTAAGTTCCTTGTAGATATTGTAGGGAAAGTGCTGCTAGGAAAGCACTCTGCACAAGATTACATTACCAGACATAAATTCCTGGTTATGTGTGTAATATTAAATAAGAAAGCCATTAACTGGGCTCAAGTTTTATTTGATCTTATCAAAAAGAAGAACAGTAAAAAGGAGGTATGTTTTGGAAGGATCCTAGGGATCTTCCTCAAAGAAAAGGCTGCCGGATCCCTGGTCTCCCCGACCATATCCATTAATTCCTCAAAGAGCCTTACCTATGCTCTTTTTGGCAAGTGGGAGAGGACCATTACAATGACAACCAAGGCTCCTTCATCTTCCACCAAAACATATAAAAGTACAAGGGCTACATAAGACACTCCCCACCCCTCTGCAGAGATTCCATCCACCACTCCACCTCCTCCTGATTCTCAAGCTCCAGCTCAGCCTCAAGTTCAATAAACCCCAGCCTCCACTTACAATCTATTACATACGCCTACACAACCAGCATCTCCAATTCTTTCTTACCCTACACATATTCTATCCAATTCTCCCTCTCCTAGGGATGATACACCCATCCCTACTCCTCCCCAAATCTCCTTTTCCATCTCATCTTGTTGATATCCCCCTCTCCACTCTCTCTTCAATCCCATCCTTTAATCTACTGTCATCTCCTCTGAACACTCCTCCTCAATAATCCCCTCAACAAGACCCCCTTGATGTAGAGAGGACCGTGATTCGGACGTGACTGAAATACGGACACCTAAATATTACCGAACAAGAAATAAAAGAGGGAACGCCGAACAAAAGCCAACGAAAAGCGGTCGGTTGGTTCCCAAAATCCGGGACTCGATACCACGTCCTTAGGACCTACCTCTCCAACAAGCACACAACTCACCGTAAGCCAGACTCGATACAACGTCCTTAAGACCTACCTCTCCAATAAGCACACAACTCACCGCACCTACACAAGCATCTATTCATTTCAATATAGTCGTTTCAAGTGCAGCAATAATTTATTTCGGAGCGGCGGAAAACCTTTAAGAGCGATCGAAATTCGAGTCGTGATTAATTCCCTTGTTGGCACATAAAGTGCCCCGAACGGAAGAGCAAATCGAGGCTAGGCCACGTTGCACTCCCGAGATGGATCTTCCCGTTCCGGACAACAAGAGATTCAATAACAACACTTTCAAATTCAGATTTTGCAAGCAAAGGATTTAAAAATCATGGAAAAAATGGTGCATGAAAAACCTCCACAAACTAAATCAAGAATCACACAAAGAAAAGAGATTACCCAACCGGAATGAAAGTTCCACACAACGATAAGGTAGGAGAATAACTCTCTCCACGGATCCGCCGACGTCACACCGAATGATTTGAAACCTTCTTCCAAGGAGTCGCACTAAGGAAGCCGCGCAAGAGTCGCACCAAAGCGGATGGAGGGAGCAAGGCGGGGCGGCGGCTTCACACCATAACCAAAAGGGGGGGGGGGCGGCGGCTTTGAATCTCTCTTGGCCGAATTTCCTCAAAGGGGAAATAAAATTAGGGTTCAAATCTTCAATGATCATATTCGTCTTAAACTCCTCCTTAAATAGGTGTTTACAATAACTCTTAGCCCTCTATGATGGAGATGTAATCTCATCCATCCAAAAGGCTAAATGCACACCAAAATAAAATATTGTTCCAAATGAAAAAAATAACACATGCCATGAATATTAAATTATCACTTAAACATAAGATAATTTTATATTCCCAAAATATTAAATAAAGTGCATGAAATAAGAAAATTAGGCTAATTTTTCATGGCGGTTTTAGCACGCCGCGGGCGGAGGTTGTAACGTGCACTTCCTTCTGTGTCATCTCGGCGTCTCAGATCTTTATGTCGTAATGCCTCGGCAACCGGTTCATCATCAAGTAGCAGTGGCGCTGCATCAATCCTCCCCCACTCAAAATCACGTATCTCTAATGCCTGAGTGGAGAGATAGAGGCGGGGAAGCTCAACATCCAAACGTTGAAGCTCTGTCGCGAGTACCCAAGAGTCATCCGAAGAGGGCGGTCACGCCAACGGACAAGGAAGCAATAAGTAGTACCATCCGGAGTAGTTAATGGTTCCGCAGCGAGTAACATATCTGGAGTGAGAAATGTCCTGGGGGACTTGGGAAACATGTTAGCAGTAGGAGTAAAAGAAGGCAACGTACCATCTGATGTTTTACCTGCGGGGACCGAAGGAGAGAGATCATCCGAACTACCACTCCCCAACCCATCAGAATTTTTAGTGGAGGGAGAAGACGACAGAGAATTTAACTCGGGTGGAGGTAAAACAAACAACGTCAAATCTGAGACATTAAAAATAGGAGAGATACCCCAATCAGCCAGCAAATCCAAAACTAAAGCATTGTCACCTAGTTTCTTGATAATTCGAAAAGGGCCGGCGCGCTTCGATGCTAACTTCTTAACGGTGCCAGATCGCAAGCGTTCGGGAACTAAGCGGACTAGGACCAAATCGCCAACTTTAAAGTACGACACCCTCCTATGTAAATTAGCATGCGACTGATAAGACTCGTATTGAGCAGTCAAGGTAGATCGTATATGTGCATGTAAGTCATGAATATATTGGGCGAAGGATTGTGCAAACTGACTTGTCTTGTATGTTGGGGGCAACGGTACCAAGTCAATAGGCACAGGGGCCTTGTATCAATGGACAATCTCGTTTGGTGACAGACCCATAGACCGATTTTTGGAATTATTATAAGCTAACTGGGCGTGGGGAAGAATAAGATCCCACGTTCCTTTGTGATCACTCACTAGGCATCTAAGAAGGCTACCCAAGCATCGATTGACCACCTCCGTCTGCCCGTCAGTCTGGGGGTGATAGGCAGAGGAAAACAATAGCTTGGTACCCATTAAGACCCAAAGTGTCTTCCAGAAATTACTAGTGTACCTAACATCACGATCCGAGACTATTGTCTTCGGCACTCCCCAGTGACTAACTACTTCTTTAAAATATAATTTGGCGATATGAGACGCATCGTTAGTTCTAGCGCACGGGATGAAATATGCCATTTTTGAGAACCTAAACACAACTACTAAAATAGAATCGTGACGTCGTAAAGTAGTGGGTAAGCCTAAGACAAAGTCCATGCTCACATCTTCCCATGGGGTGGAAGGAATAGGCAATGACATATATAAACAAACGTTGGTTTTGGTGCCCTTAGATAATTGACAAGTACGGCAACTACTCACCACTCGTCCCACCATTGCCTTAAGTTTAGGCCAATAGAATTTTTCTTCAACTAACGTAATGGTATTATCCCTACCGAAATGACCACTCAACCCTCCGCCATGAATTTCCCAGATGATATGGAGACGTAATGACCACTGCGGAATACATAACTTTCCAAGTCTAAATAGATAGCCGTCCTTAATGACAAAAGCCGATATGTTCGTGGGGGAGCTATCTTGGGCCGACAAATATGCATCCTGGAAATCGGGGCACATTGCGTACTCATCTTTGATGCGCTCGAATCTTACCACATTAACCTCCAAAGTGGTGACTAATAAGGTTAAGCGACTAAGAACGTCTGCGACTTGGTTGTCCTCTCTCTTAAGGTGTTTTAGATTGAAAGTGTATTCTTTCAAAAATGATACCCATTTAGCGTGGCGCGGGCTAATTTTTTGTTGACCATTAATAAATCGTAACGCCTAATTATCAAGAAGGATCACAAACTCCTTAGGGAGGAGATAGTGCCTCTAATGGTGCAGACATCTAATGACGGCGTAGAACACCCTATCATAATTTGAGTAGTTTAATTTGGCGCCCGCAAACTTCTCACTAAAATAACTCACGGTGTGTCCCTACTGACTCAAGACACCTCCAACTCCAATGCTAGATGCATCACATGTAAGCATGAAGACCTTGGTTAAGTCGGGGAGACGCAACACCGGGGCTTCGGTCATAAGCTCTTTAATGCGACGGAATGCAAACATGGCGGATTTCGTCCATGTGAATTCGCCCTTCTTCATGCAGTCGGTAATGGGTGCCATAATGCTACTAAAATTACGTATGAAATAACGATAAAAGGTAGCTAAGCCGTGGAAACTACGCACCTCTCGAAGACTAGTGGGCTCGGGCAAGTCTCTAATCACTTGAACCTTTCCTGGGTCAACTCAAATTCCATCAGAACCAACTATGTAACCCAAGAATTCAACCTCCTTAACATTAAAGGTGCACTTCTTAAGATTCAGAAATAAGGTTTCCTTCCTTAAAGTGGTGAGGATAACTTTGATGTGGGAGAGGTGTTCGGCGGGGGAGGTACTAAAGACTAGGATGTCGTCAAAATAAACCACAACAAACTTCCCCATATACGGCCTAAAGATGTGCGTCTTCATCCGGGAGAAGGTGCTAGGGGCGTTGGATAACCCGAAGGGCATAACAAGCCACTCATACAACCCGTCCTTAGACTTGAACGCGGTCTTCCACTCATCCCCCTCTCGGATACGAATTTGGTGGTAACCACTCCGTAAGTCTAGCTTCGAAAAGATAGTGGCACATGAAAGGACATCCAAGAGATCATCTAACCACGGGATCGGAAACCTATATTTGATAGTAATTTTGTTGATAGACCGACTATCAACACACATGCGCCAGGTGCCATCCTTCTTTGGAGCAAGGAGGGCTAGGACAGCACACGGGCTCATACTCGCTCTAATAAACCCCTTACACAGTAAATCTCCTATCTGGGTTTGTAATTCTTGATGGGCGGCGGGATTAAGCCTATAATGAGGTTTGTTGGGTATGGACGATCCGGGGATATGGTCGATGGCATGTTGTATATCTTTAAGCAGAGGCAACGACGATGGCAACTCATCCGGGTAAACGTCCCTAAATTCATCCAATAATAACTCTAGTTCTCGGGGTAAATCATCCAACAAACCACTATCAGTCTTAGCACCCATGAGAAGGAGAGCGTACATCATGCCCTGAATAAAGGGATCCTTCACAAATTCTTTCCTACTAACCAAGCTCAATGCCTTCCTCTCTACAGGGACGGTGGTATCCTTAGTCATCACTACCGATTCTTTTGGCATAGTCGGTCTCAAGGTGATGGTCTTGTCGTTGAATTTGAACTCATATGTGTTGGCGCAACCATAGTGCGTCACATCACGGTCATAGAGTGAAAGTGAAGGGATAGATACTACTCTAGAGGGGGGGGTGAATAGAGTTATCAAATTTTGCACAGACAAAACTTAATATTCTACCCAACTCCCTTGGAGTGAAGTGCGGAATGAAAAGATTATAGATATTGATTTAATCTTAAAGCCTAACACAAGTGATGTGTACAAACACAAGCTAACTGTAATTACAGTTAAGCTTGGAAAAACCTAATCAGCAACTAGCAACCTAGTTATATCTAATCACAGCCACAATGCAGGAATTAAACAGTGGAATCCAGACGACACAAGGAAATTTATAGTGGTTCCCCAAACAACTTGGGTACGTCCACTCTTCTACCCACACGGTAGGAATCCACTCAGGTTTTTGATCAGGTGCCCTGCCACCAACAGAATCTGATTCAGGTAGATTCAGAAACCCTTTAGACTTTTGATCAGGTGTCTAAAAACCAAGCACAGGTTTTTGATCAGGTGCCCTGCCACCAAGGGATACTTTTGAAGGGAGTAATAACCCTGTACAGGAGGGGGAAGAAGGTTAAGATGTCTTCTCTATTTTACAATAGATTAGAGAAGCACAAAAACTTGCACTGAGCTAGAATGCTCTAAAGAATCAAGGCTCCCCCTGGCTCAAGAATGTCCAGGTGAAGTCTTGCTTCAGTGCAGAGAAAACTCTTTAGAAAGTTCTGAAGGAAAGATCTACAGGAAGAAAGTAAATAATAAAATCAAAGTTCTTCGAGCAGCTATCTTCTTCTTCTTCTTCTTCAAAGGAACTCTGAGTTGAACTTCCTGAAAGCAGGAGAACTCAGGTGAAGAAGAGATGAAGATCTTAACACTTCTCAGTTAGATGGAGATTGCTGAGAGCAGGAAGCTTGAGCTTGATGAAGGCTTGAGTGCTTGAGAATATGTGTGTAACACTAGCTTCAATCCTTCTTCAAAGGGTCCTTTAAATATTATCAGCAAGCAACAGCTCTCTTCCATTTGAATTATTTGTCTTCTTCTAAGCCTTGAGACCTGGGCTGTAAATATCAAGAAGACAGAAATATCTCTGCAGCAAAACATTCTATAAAGGGAATAAATCACTTTCTAAGAAGCTGCAGGCTTAAATCAGATAACAGAAGGACTAAATAAAGTCACATCAGAAACAATCTCTTTATAGCAAAAGAAGACTTTTCAGTCTAACGGCTATAAAGGGCTGACAAAGGATAAAGTAAATTAAAATGACAGCTAATAAGACAAACAACTTTATCTTAAAAAGATTTGAACTCAGGCAAAAAGAATAGAGTAAATAATGCGTGGAAATATTATCATACAGCTTAAAATACTGTGCCAGAAAATGTATTAATTAATTAAATATAATAAATAAATACAAAATACAAAGGCAGACAGAAAACGTCGAACGACCTTCGAAGATCGTCGAACGACGCACGGAGATCGTCGAACTATCGGGCAGATAGTCGAACGATCCAGATAGTCGAGCTATCAAACAGATAGTCGAGCTACCGCAGCAGATAGTCGAACTATCAGGACAGATAGTCGAACTATCAGATAGTCGATCTATCTAGGACAGATAGTCGAGCTATCAAGCGCACAGAGATAGTCGACCTATCAAGCAGATAGTCGACCTACCTCAGAAAACAGATAGTCGATCTATCAAAAGATAGTCGAACTATCAAAACAAACTAGATAGTCGATCTATCAGCAGATAGTCGAACTATCAGATAGTCGACCTATCAGGACAGATAGTCGAACTATCAAAACGAAACAGATAGTCGAACTATCAAAACGAAACAGATAGTCGATCTATCAACAGATAGTCGAACTATCAGCGCAGAACAGATAGTCGAGCTATCAACAGATAGTCGAACTATCAGCGCAGAACAGATAGTCGAGCTATCAACAGATAGTCGAACTATCAGCGCAGAACAGATAGTCGAGCTATCAACAGATAGTCGAACTATCAGCACAGAACAGAGCGTCGACCAACTGATAGACGATCGTCGATCAGCCGATAGACGATAGTCGAACGGCGTTCGACTATAGTCGAACGAAAAACCTACTTAACCAAATTCTCAATTTGGAAAAGCGAGGACCCTACAGCTAGACTCCTAACCATTGACCATAGATATTTCTTGGGTCAAGGGCACAAAGGAGAGGACTAAACTCAAATCCAACTAGGGTACCAACAATCTCCCCCTATTTGAGTTAAGTCTCTCAAAAACTAAAACAGCTAGCAATAAAACACTAAAAAATAAATTCAGCAAATAGTTAACAATAAACTGGCAGATAATCAATCAGATAAACAAATAATCAAATATATCACAGCAGTTTAATTAAACTATTAAGAATCTTTAGAGTCTGGTAAAGGATCAGAAGAACTAGAGACAAAAGAAATTTTTCTTAGAGGGTTATCTGATTCTTTCTTTGACATCTTCAGGTCCTGAGCACCAATGATCTTCAGCTCTGTAGCTCTGGGGACAACAGCTTCAGGATGTTTTTCCATGTATTTTGCTGGATCAAAAATCTCAGGATTGACTTGGAATTTTTCAAATTCTTTCTTTCTGTAGGTTGACATGGTAGTAAAACCAGTCGTATCTTTACCTTCGGCTCTTGCTTTTCTTATTTGGGCTGCTCCTACAAGTTCTTGAAAGCGAGCCATCCTAAAGTTAGGATCGAGCTCAGGATTTTCATATACGGGCTCTGGAGAAGCAGCATCAGCTATTATATCTAGATAAGACATTAGAGTATACTTAGCAGAGAGGTTCTTGCTAGATATCTTAAAACAAAATAAACTATTTACCTTTTGATACAGTTTCCTCAGTCTGAACTGGAGAAGGAGGTGGGGAAAAAATTGGTCTTTGGGCCACAACCTCCTTCATTTGTCTTTGAGAACCATAAGATGATTTGCCTTGAGAACTTTGATGACCTTGTCTTGGTTGGGGCTGAGCAGACGCAGATTTAGCAGAAGAGGCAGAAGGATGAGCTGAAAGGTTCCCAGAGGCTCCTGCACCAGGAGGTGGAGGAGGACCTCTGGGAGTCCATCTTGAGACAGGACTATCATACCTCTTGGTTCTTTTTCTCTCTTTTTGCTGATTCTTCGAAAACCACATCCAATGCTTAAAATCCTTGGATTTAGGGTCAATGCCCTTCAAAATGTAATATGGAATATCATTATCCTTATTTGGAGGTGGAGGAGGAGCAGCTTTTCTTTTCTTTGCAGCAGATTTCTTTTTCTTTGACTTCTCAGACATATCAGAATCATCATCATCAGAATGGGATGATGGAGGGTTCTCATAAGGATCATAAGCTTCTGAGACAGCTTTTTCTTTAAGATTTGAAGCAGATTTCTCCCTTTCCTCTTCCATGGCATCCAGAGCCAGAAGGGAGTCTAAATCTAAACCTGGAGAGTCATCCCAGATGGATGACTTTTCAAATTGCAAATCTTTCTCTTTCTCTTTTAAAGATTGAACTCTTAAATTCCATGCTGCTCTTGCTTGAGCTTCTTCCAAACTCAGAACAGGAGAGTCAACTTTGACTTCCTCTTTCTCAGACTCATCTTCTTTATTATCTAAGAAGGATTCCAACTCAGGGTCTACTTGAGTAGAAGGAATACTTGGGTCAGCCTCAGAAACTACTGCTATGATTTGAGCAGTTAAATCTTCTTTAATAATATCTGTAAAATTATGAATACATATCTGCTAAATAAGCTTGAATCATTCCTTCAAGGTATTCACAAACTATCAAATTAATCGACTCATCAACAAAACGAATGAAAGAGTTACCTTCATATTTAACCATTTCCCATGATTCATTCAGATAAGAAGTTATGATTCCTTCCAGGAATCTAGCAATCATAGGAGTGGAAAGATCATCTAAGCAAACCTTAACTGCAATCTCAGATAGCAGGATTCCATCTGCTATTTCCTTCTCAGACAAAACTGGAGCTAAAACTTTCTCAGCAGGAGCTGTTTCTTCCTGGGCTGGAGCTATTTCTTCCTCAGCTGGATCTATCTCTTTTTCAGCTGTCATGACAACATCTGGAACTATTTCTTCCTGAGCAGACATTACTGAATCTTTTAAAGCTGGAGGAGAGGCAGGAAGATCTGAGGCATCTTCATTGAACATCTCCCCCTGCCTGATTTCAGTAGATACTGAAACCAGGCCCCTAGAGGAAGATGGCTCAGCAGATTTAGTAAAGGATTTGATGGAGGCAGTCAAAAGATCAATGGAGACTGCAAGGGGAGCGATTGCCTCGTCAATCATGGTTTTGATTGACGGGGTAATCAGCTCCACAATGCGGGAGATAAGCTCTGGAGAGATTTCAAAAGATGAAGGATGAGAGGTGGATGGAGCTGCAGCAGATATGGTAGTGGTGCTGGGATGAGGAATGGTGTGGACAGGGGATCGAGCAGGAGATGGAGCAGGAGAGTTTATTGGGGAATGAATTGGAGAATGAATTGGAGATTCAGGAGGAGTAAGAATTCTCTCTGATCCTAACAAATCAAAGCTAGGAGCAGATATCCTAGCCAGATGAGCAGGTAGAGGAGAGGCTGGAGGAGACAGAGGAACAACCATAGTTGTTTCAGGAGCAGCAGAGGAAGAAGGTCGTACCTCAGCAGAAGTTGATGGTACTTCAACTGAGGCAGACGGCAAAATAGAGAAGGAGGAAGGGAGAGCTGAGCCAGCTTCAACAGGTTGAGGAGCGACTGATGCAATCCTTGTGTCCTCAGATGTAGCTGGAGCAGATTTCACAAACGTCCTCTTCCACTTAGAGAACAAGTGGGGATCCATCTTCTTGCTGGCGTTGATTGTAGTTGCAGTGGAACTCAGCAGCTGGGGATATTTCTCTTTAAGGAAAATTCCAATAACCCTTCCTAGGGTGACTTCCTTCTTACCAGTCTTCTTCCTGATTAAATCAAACAAAACAGCTGCCCAATCTATCCTTTTTCGATTAACAATTGCACACATGAGTGCGAATTGCTGCCTTGTTATATTGTCGTGGGCAGAGTGCTTACCCAGGAGCACTTTTCCGACTACCTCAGCGAGGAACTTGATCTTGAAGGGGAAGTTTACCTTGAGCAGCTTGGTGGGAATGCCCTCAGCATGTCCCAGCTCAACCAGCATTCGTCCAAATTCCTGAGCATCTTGCTCATAATCCTCTTCACCAATAACTAAACCAAAAACATCAGATAAGATGGCCGGAGTCAGGATAACTTCTTCTCCGCCTATGGTACCAGTCATCGATTCGTCTGTAGAAGACGACGTGAAAGCCCATTCTTTTATTTCTGGAATGTTGATCTTAATCCTTTCAGACATCAGCTTCTCCAAACCTTGATCCCTGCAGAGCTGGAGAACTTCCACGATTCCGGCATCGCAACTGCTGAAAGCTTCGAAATCCACACTGAATCCGGCATCAAACTTTACTATGGCTAGAACAGCTGGGGAAATCGCCATGGATTCGCCGGAGAAAGCACGAGAAAGCTGGAGAGAAAACGAGAAAGACGAAGCGCCAGAAAATCGCAAGCGGGAAAGCAGAATGCGAAAGGGCACGCTCCGTCGACGATAAAGCAAAAGATCTTTTAACCTAGGTCGACTATCGGTTTTATATTGGACCGGAAATAGTCGATCTATTAAAAAGATACTTGACCCGATAGTCGATCGGCCGTTCGACGATCGGCTCAGAAGCAGAGTAGTCGAACCATCGTTCGGCTATTTCTGGCTTCACACGCAACAAGCTGTCGTCGTTCAGAGATCGACGATGAGCTCAACCTGTTCGACGATGGTCGAACGTCGATCGACGATCCTCAAACAGATAAGCTACCATTAACCAGAGGTCGACGATAGGCTCAATCCGTTCGACGATCTTCGATCATCGTTCGACGATCTTCAAGCAGATTTCAACAAAGGCAGATATAGTCACACTCAGTCTCGTCCATTAATCATGCCTAGTTGAACTAAAAAGAACAGATGCTTCTGTTCATCTAAAGGCTTGGTGAATATATCACCTCTCTGAAACTCAGTGGATATGAACTCAAGACAGATCTTGTTCTTTTCCACACAATCTCTCAGGAAATGGTGCCTAATCTCAATGTGCTTGGTTCTAGAGTGGTGCACTGGATTTTGTGCAATAGAAATAGCACTGGTACTATCACACATGATCTTGGTGTTCTTGTGTGAGTAACCATAATCCACAAGCTGGTTTTGAATCCACAGGATCTGTGAACAACAACTGGCAGCTGCTATATATTCAGCCTCTGCAGTTGAAGTTGAGACAGAAGCCTACTTCTTACAGAACCAAGAGACCAATCTCTCTCCCAGGAACTGGCAAGTTCCTGAGGTGCTCTTCCTGTCAACTCTGCAACCAGCATAGTCAGAATCAGAATATCCAATTAATTCAAACTCTGACTCAGCTGGGTACCAAAGTCCTAGATTTGGACATCCTTTCAGGTATCTCAGGATTCTCTTTAGAAGAATCAGATGAGATTCCTTGGGGTTGACCTGGAATCTAGCACAAAGGCATGTAGCAAACATTATATCTGGCCTACTTGCAGTTAGATATAATAGGGAACAAACAATGGCCCTATAATTCTTTTGATCAACTGGCTTGCCGTGATCATCAGAATCAATAACTACAATAGTAGCCATGGGTGTAGGCATTGCTGAAGCATCAGCCATCCCAAATTTCTTTACCAATTCCTTGGCATATTTGGATTGGGAGATGAAGATACCATCAGCATCTTGCTTAACTTGGAGACCAAGAAAGTAAGACAGCACACCCATACTACTCATCTCAAACTTAGAATGCATCAAGTTGGAAAACTTTTTGCACAGTTTGGGATCAGTGGAGCCAAAAATAATATCATCTACATACACCTGAACTAACAGGATTGTGTCCTTGTGATGCTTGACGAAAAGGGTTCTATCAACTACTCCCCTAGTGAAGTTGTGCTCTAACAGGAAACTAGCTAAAGTCTCATACCAGGCCCTAGGAGCTTGCTTTAGTCCATAAAGAGCTTTCTGCAACTTAAAAACATGAGAAGGCTGAGTTGAAGAAACAAACCCTGGTGGTTGTTCAACAAACACCTCTTCCTTAAGCTCACCATTTAGGAATGCACTTTTGACATCCATTTGGAACACCTTAAACTTCATGAAGGCTGCATAGGCCAAGAAGATCCTTATTGCTTCTAGCCTTGCAACAGGAGCAAAGGTCTGGTCATAGTCTATACCTTCCTCCTGTCTGTAGCCCTGAGCTACAAGCCTAGCTTTATTCCTTACTATTATTCCATTTGCATCTAACTTGTTTCTATACACCCACTTGGTGCCTATGATCAGTTGGCCTTTAGGTCTTGGAACCAAAGTCCAAACTTTACATCTCTCAAATTGATTGAGCTCCTCTTGCATTGCAATGATCCAGTGGGGATCTAGCTCTGCATCTTTAAAGGTGAGTGGCTCAACCTGTGAGAGGAAACAAGCATGCATCACATCCAGTCTTAATTGGTGTCTTGTTTGCACACCAGCTGACATGTCTCCAATCACTTGAGATGTGGGGTGATCTCTAAGTGTGACAATATCAGCAGGTGGGATGTGATCTTCAGCAACAGTTGGGATTAATTCCTCAGGAGGAATTTGATCTACTGTTGGTGGTACAACAACAGCTTCAACAGCTTCAGCAATGTCTTCATCACTATCTGATTCAGTGATCTGAAGAGTTGATAGTTGAAGGATTTCTTGAGGGGCATCAGGTACCTGCAAAGAACTGGAGGAAGGAGAATTTTCCTTCTCCTTGTAAAACATCTGAGACTCATCAAAAGTCACATGCACAGATTCTTCTATCTTACAGGTTGATTTGTTATAAACCCTATAAGCTTTGCTTACTTGGGAATATCCAAGCATAATTCCCATTGAAGATTTTGCTTCAAATTTTCTAATATATTCTTTATTATTATTATGAATATACACAATACAGCCAAAAACTCTAAAGTAATTAATTTTTGGTTTCTTTCCTTTAAGCAACTCATAAGGAGTTTTACACTTAAGTTTGTGTATCAAACTTCTATTCAAGACATAGTTAGCTGTACTAACAGCTTCTGCCCAATAGGATAGAGGCATGTTAGCATCTGCCAACAATGTACTAGCAGCTTCAATTAATGTTCTATTCTTCCTTTCAACTACCCCATTTTGTTGGGGAGTTCTAGGAGCTGAGAAGCTATGTTTGATACCTTCTCTCTCACAGAATTCTTGCATGAGAAGAGAATCAAACTCAGTACCATGATCACTTCTGATCAAGGCCACATGAGTAGAGTACTCAGTCTGCACACAAAGTAGAAAGTCTGTAAGGGCTTTGAAGTTATCAGACTTAGTTCTCAAAAAGAAAACCCAACTGAACCTAGAGAAGTCATCTACAATTACTAAAGTGTAATACTTCCCTCCTAAACTCTGTACATTTATTGGGCCAAAAAGGTCCAAATGTAACAAATACAGGATTCTAGGAGAATCACTTTTATTTACAGATTTAAATGAATTCTTGGTTTTCTTGCCTAGCTGACAAGCCTTGCATAGGCTCTCCTTCTTGTAGGGGCAAGAAGGTAAACCTCTAACAAGGTTGTGCTTAGATAACCTAGATATATTTTTAAGGTTTACATGACTAAGCCTTTTATGCCAAAGGGAATTGTTATTAAGGGTTACTTCATTAAACAGGCAGATTTCAGAGTGAGATGAATTAAAATCTACTAAATAGATATTACCTATTCTAATGCCTATTAAAACAATATTATTATTCAAAGTAATATTGCAAGATGAGTTGGAAAATGAAACCTGGTAGCCAGCATCACATAGCTGGCTGACTGAAATTAGATTATGCTTCAGTCCATTGACATAAGCAACTCCCTTGAATGTAACTGCTCCAATTGTGATCTTGCCATAGCCTTCTGTCTGACCACAGCTGGAGTCTCCAAAGATAACCTTTGGGCCGAGCTTAGCTTTGAATTTTGACAGTAGATCTTTATTTCCTGTCATATGCTTAGAGCATCCACTATCCAAATACCACTTATTTTGAGTGATTGGATAGGCCTTCACCTGCAAAACAACTATTTAGACAGAGTGGACCCAGGTAACCTTGGGTCCCTTGTTTTTCACATAAGAAAAACTGGAAATATAAGAGAATGCAGGCTGAGGGTGATAACCTAGTGGGTGAGATCTCTTAGGTGGGATTCTCCATGCAGATGATGGGTCAACAAACCTAGGGTTTCTATTTTCATTTAGGTTTCTATGATACTGATTATGATTTTGAAAATCATATTGAAATCGTCGATCGACGTTCGACGATGGGCGCTCAGATCGTCGAGCTTCGTTCGACCATGGAGCATCCGATCGTCGAGCGGCGTTCGACGCTCTTTGCATTTCTTTGAAAAACTTCTTTCTCTTTTCTCTCTTATCTTTATTTAGGGTTTTATTTTTACGGTTTACTTGCTCAGTGTTCTTCTTTCCACTAGCTGAAATGAAGTTCACTGGAGTTGAAAGGTTATTTTTAAGGAGGACTGGGGGTTCACTGGGAGAAGCTCCTAAGCCTAATTTATCATTACCTGACCTAGTGTTAGTCATGCTGGTAATTTCTAACAGCTTAAGGCTTCTACCATTAAGGGATTCTTCTAATCTCTTAGACTTAGCTAATTCTATTTTAAGAAATTTAATTTCTTCACTACAAGTAGTGAGATCTTCCTTTAACCTAATGTTTTCAGAGGCTATTGATTCTGAGTCAGCTAACCTATTTCTAAGTTCTTTTATTTCTTTTTCTGAACTAATTAAATCTAAACACAAAGATTTAAATTCTATCTTAAACTCTTCTGAAGTAAAACCATAAGATGAAAGTACCTCATCTTCAGTAGGCATCTCTTCATCAGAATCAGAACTCTCTGCAGCAGAGTGGTTGCTGCAGGCATCTATTTGCCATTAGGCAAACTTCTTTTGCCTTCTTCTCTTCCTCATCTTCACTGGAGCTTGATGAGAATGATTCTTCATCAGAATCACTCCAGGTTTCAGCAATGAAACCTCTCTCCTTCTTCTTGTTTTTGTAGGAGGATGGCTTGGAGTGCTTCCTGTGTTGTTCTTTGTCTTTTCTCTTTTCCTTGTTCTTCTCCTCTGGACACTCTGGCAAAATGTGTCCAGGCTTCCTGCAACCATAGCAAATGATTTCTTTAGCAGGAGATCGATCATACCTTGGTTTGTCTTCATAGCGTGAAGACTTCTTTCTGAACTCCTTTCTCCCCATCTTGAGAAACCTCTTGGCAAACAGTGCCATAAGTTCCTCATTGGATTGGCTGCCTTCAGAAACATCTGCAGCCTTAAGAGCTAGAGATTGCTCTTTTCTTATTGGAGTGGGGGTCTTGGCTTCAGCTTCTGCTTCTCTGGTCTTCAGCACTTGCTCAAAAGACTTGAGCTTGCCGAGGAGAGCTTCAGTTGAGATCTCATTAGTGCTTCTGACTTCCTTGATGGGCCAGATTCTTAGATCCCATGTGCTAGGGAAGCACATAAGAATCTTATCATTGACCTCTATCAATGATATGTCCTTGTCTAGGGTCCTCAGCTCATTGATGATTGAGCTGAGCCTTGTGTACATAGCTTCAACTGATTCAGCATCAGTTTTCTTGAAGTTCTCATACTGTGAGATAAGGTTGGACCTTCTGTCCTTCCTTTCATCAGCTGAACCAGCTACAATCTGGTTCAGTGTATCCCACATGGCCTTTGCTGAGGAGCAGTCAGCCACCTTCTGGAACACCTCATCAGACATTGTCTGAGCCAGTATGTTCATTGCCTTGGCATCTGCAATTTTGGCCTTCTTGTATTCATCATTATAATCTGGAGGAGGCACTGCACTCATATCAGATGATGAGGCAGTGGCAGTAGCAGGTGCTCTTGGGGGACCTGACAAAATAGAAGCAAAGATGCTTTCATCAATAGAGTTCATATATAATTTAATCCTTGCCTTCCAGATGCCAAACTTTGCTAAGTTGCATGCTGGAGGTCTGGTGCTAGAATAATCCTTAGACTGGGCCATGATAGTGAATATCTATAAGCTCTTGGTATCTATCAGGATCTTGTGACTTAGGTGTTAGCCTATACAGTCAGTCAACCTCCCTCTGATACCAATTGAAAGTGAAGGGATAGATACTACTCTAGAGGGGGGGTGAATAGAGTTATCAAATTTTGCACAGACAAAACTTAATATTCTACCCAACTCCCTTGGAGTGAAGTGCGAAATGAAAAGATTATAGATATTGATTTAATCTTAAAGCCTAACACAAGTGATGTGTACAAACACAAGCTAACTGTAATTACAGTTAAGCTTGGAAAAACCTAATCAGCAACTAGCAACCTAGTTATATCTAATCACAGCCACAATGCAGGAATTGAACAGTGGAATCCAGACGACACAAGGAAATTTATAGTGGTTCCCCAAACAACTTGGGTACGTCCACTCTTCTACCCACACGGTAGGAATCCACTCAGGTTTTTGATCAGGTGCCCTGCCACCAACAGAATCTGATTCAGGTAGATTCAGAAACCCTTTAGACTTTTGATCAGGTGTCTAAAAACCAAGCACAGGTTTTTGATCAGGTGCCCTGCCACCAAGGGATACTTTTGAAGGGAGTAATAACCCTGTACAGGAGGGGGAAGAAGGTTAAGATGTCTTCTCTATTTTACAATAGATTAGAGAAGCACAAAAACTTGCACTGAGCTAGAATGCTCTAAAGAATCAAGGCTCCCCCTGGCTCAAGAATGTCCAGGTGAAGTCTTGCTTCAGTGCAGAGAAAACTCTTCAGAAAGTTCTGAAGGAAAGAGCTACAGGAAGAAAGTAAATAATAAAATCAAAGTTCTTCGAGCAGCTATCTTCTTCTTCTTCTTCTTCAAAGGAACTCTGAGTTGAACTTCCTGAAAGCAGGAGAACTCAGGTGAAGAAGAGATGAAGATCTTAACACTTCTCAGTTAGATGGAGATTGCTGAGAGCAGGAAGCTTGAGCTTGATGAAGGCTTGAGTGCTTGAGAATATATGTGTAACACTAGCTTCAATCCTTCTTCAAAGGGTCCTTTAAATATTATCAGCAAGCAACAGCTCTCTTCCATTTGAATTATTTGTCTTCTTCTAAGCCTTGAGACCTGGGCTGTAAATATCAAGAAGACAGAAATATCTCTGCAGCAAAACATTCTATAAAGGGAATAAATCACTTTCTAAGAAGCTGCAGGCTTAAATCAGATAACAGAAGGACTAAATAAAGTCACATCAGAAACAATCTCTTTATAGCAAAAGAAGACTTTTCAGTCTAACGGCTATAAAGGGCTGACAAACGATAAAGTAAATTAAAATGACAGCTAATAAGACAAACAACTTTATCTTAAAAAGATTTGAACTCAGGCAAAAAGAATAGAGCAAATAATGCCTGGAAATATTATCATACAGCTTAAAATACTGTGCCAGAAAATGTATTAATTAATTAAATATAATAAATAAATACAAAATACAAAGGCAGACAGAAAACGTCGAACGACCTTCGAAGATCGTCGAACGACGCACGGAGATCGTCGAACTATCGGGCAGATAGTCGAACGATCCAGATAGTCGAGCTATCAAACAGATAGTCGAGCTACTGCAGCAGATAGTCGAACTATCAGGACAGATAGTCGAACTATCAGATAGTCGATCTATCTAGGACAGATAGTCGAGCTATCAAGCGCACAGAGATAGTCGACCTATCAAGCAGATATTCGACCTACCTCAGAAAACAGATAGTCGATCTATCAAAAGATAGTCGAACTATCAAAACAAACTAGATAGTCGATCTATCAGCAGATAGTCGAACTATCAGATAGTCGACCTATCAGGACAGATAGTCGAACTATCAAAACGAAACAGATAGTCGATCTATCAACAGATAGTCGAACTATCAGCGCAGAACAGATAGTCGAGCTATCAACAGATAGTCGAACTATCAGCGCAGAACAGATAGTCGAGCTATCAACAGATAGTCGAACTATCAGCGCAGAACAGATAGTCGAGCTATCAACAGATAGTCGAACTATCAGCGCAGAACAGAGCGTCGACCAACTGATAGACGATCGTCGATCAGCCGATAGACGATAGTCGAACGGCGTTCGACTATAGTCGAACGAAAAACCTACTTAACCAAATTCTCAATTTGGAAAAGCGAGGACCCTACAGCTAGACTCCTAACCATTGACCATAGATATTTCTTGGGTCAAGGGCACAAAGGAGAGGACTAAACTCAAATCCAACTAGGGTACCAACATAGAGCCAGGGGTGGACTAATAACACATGACAAACGTCCATCGGCAGGACGTCGCACCAAACCTCATCCGCTTAGGATTTGAAAGACATGGGGACTAAGCATCGTTGGGTTACCTTAATAGTAACCTTACTAATCCAAGAAACCTGATAGAGGGTCGGGTGCAGCTCAATAGACAAGGACATACGCTTAACGGAGTTCTCAGGAATGGCATTCACACAACTACCACCATCAATAACTAGTTTGCATAGCTTTTCTCCACTCTTAAAGATCAGGGAAAATATGCTCGTCGTCTTCTAGTCGTCTACGGGACGAGAAGTGGTCAAAATACAACGCATCACCATAAGGCGGTGATCGTCCTCCAAGTCACTAGGGACTCCGTCGGGGTGACTCTCCCTCGCGGCCTCGTACTCAAAATCATCAGGGTCAGTAGCTGGATCTAATAACGCTAGCGTTTTTGTCTTTGTGGGGCATTCGTAGACATAGTGGCCTTGAGCGCCACAAGAATAACAAGTGGTGTTAGCCTTGCTAACCTTTCCTATAGGAACACGCTCACTTGCGGGGTTCTTAGTGTTTCGTGCGGTGATCACAACAAACTTAGACTTAGTGGATCTAAATTTTGCCTTATCAGGATTTGTGGAAGAAGATGTCCCAGTGATGGGCTTGTTCTTCGCGTGAGAGTAACGGGAGTGAGCCTAAGAGGCCAAGTGTTTTTAAATGTCTAGGGCGGCATTGAAAGTTGCGTTCAAATCCGTGTGCCCATGTCGCAAGTGTTATTCAATGTCTAGAGGCCAAGTGTTTTTCCAGAAACCTCCAATCAACCATCTCCTCCAGCAACTATCTTCACTACCTCTATCCCTTCTCAACCACCTCCTGCCCAAACATCTGACTCCACATCTTTGAATCCCTCTATCATCCAACCACTTCTTGAGCTACTCAAGCCCATCCTCCAAACCATCATTGTAGAGTCTATTTCACCTCTGTCTATCTCCATATCCTCTCTTTCTGCTCAAATCTCTACCCTCACCTCTACCCTCTCATCATCTTGGGGCCTGGCTTCAGTACATAATGAAACTAGGCAGGGGGAGATACTTAATGATGAAGTAGCAACAGCAGCACCAGTAACAACAGCAGGAATAAATGGTGATACTATACTTAGTGATGTAGTAGCAATAACAGCACCAGCAGCAACAGTAGGACCAAATGTTGATATGGAACCAGATTTTCCACAGTTTCTTGATACTAATATAGAATCAGCTGATATAGAGATAACTGATTCAGGAGCAGATGTAGATAATTAGTGTACAGATATTATAGTATCCAATGCTCAAGAGACAAGCTTGCCAGAAGTTCTGCCTGGAAGGTTCTACTTCATTAAATCTAAAGTAAATCTACACAATCTGCTGAAATTTTTTGGATCCTATATTTAGTTCTGCCTCTCCTCTTCCACTCAATAATCTAGAGAAATAGTATGCTACACCTCCCCTGCAAGTTCAGAAGTGTTAGCCAGTAAAAAGGAAAGTCTGATAGCTCCTACCGCAGTATTATATGAACAAAGATCTAGCCCTTTTGGGGCAACTTATATCATAGATGATAGCCCTATTCTTAGTTTGGATGATCTAATCAATCAGGACATTGCTGCGGAAGCTGAAGAAGTTGAAGCTGAAGTTGTTCCCACTCTAGCCAGCAAAGAAATTCCCAAGGATCTGATCAGTCAGATTGATGAAATGTATGATAATACTCAATAACAATCTGATGATGATGATGGTGATGATTCTGATGATGCTCCTAAGAGGAAGCAAGCCTTAAAGAAAAGGAAATCTCTACCTCCACCTGCTCCCAAACCTAGAAATACCAATGATACACCATATTACATCCTACAAAACATAACTCCATACAAGGGATTGCCAGCATGGATGTGGCTATCTAAAAATGAACAGAAAGCAAGGAAGAAAAGTAGTAGGTTTTCTCCTTCTCCACAAAGGTTTAGAAGAGATCCTCCTCCTCCTCCTCCTCCAGCTGCAGGTGCCTCAGGAGCTGTATCTTAGAGCTCAGAAGGATTCACTAAACCTACTCTCACTAAAACTTATCAGAGACAGGGAAGACCCTCTCATTCTTATGAAGACAGTTAGCATAAATAGAGACATCAATCTTATTCCAAACATCAGTCAGCTCAACAGAGTATTTCTAAGCCAACATTTTCCCCTCCTCCATCTCCTGACAAAGCTAATAGTCATGAAGAACCTCCAATTCTAGCTTATGATCTTGAAACTAGTCCAACTACAAGAATGGCTAGATTCAAGGAATCTATGGCTCTCTCTCAAATCAAGCAAGCCAAAGAAAAAGGTCAAGACTCTTCACACTTTTCTACTATGCCTAGCTACAGGAAGAACGAATTTGAAAGATATAAAGTAGGCAAAATTATTCAATGCTGATGAATACATGAGTCTACATCCTGAAGCAGTGGTTCCAAGAACTACCTCACAAGTGACTATTGGTGATGCTGATATGACCATGACTATGAAGCAAGCTCATGATCCAAATAGGATAATCAAATTTGCTAAGCCTTCTGACTCTCAATAAAACATTTAAATTGTTTATTTTATGTGCTTACTGTGAACAATCTGGGTACATAGCCTTATAAAGATACTAATAGCTTATTTATTCTATCAGTTATCTCAGTTTTCATGTTATGTTTACTTCATTTTGTTTTGTGATTCTTTCTGTTTATTTGGAGTAACCTCATCCAAATAGGGGGATATTGTTGGAACCCCTAGGTGATTTGGGCTAAGTTCTCTTCTTAGGTTGTGACCCATATTGTATAGAGGGTCAATTGTTATGTGTTTCTAGAGTCTAGGACATATTCTTAGAGTCAACAGATAAGAGGACCAACCTACAACACTGCCAAAGACTCAAGACTTAGAGAGATCAAGAATTAGAAAAAGAACTCTATATTCGTCGATCTCAGGTCGACGTAGTCGTGCTCAGCTCGACTAACTCAGAGCCAAAATCTCTGAGCTGAACTTGACGAACTCCATTATCAAATCGACTAACTCTTCAACACTTGATAATACGTTTTGTAGCCTAAACTATTATCGTATTTTCTATTTTATATTGTACAAATCATGTCTATTAGAAGTTTAGTTTTTATCATTTTTATGTAAATATTATTACTACTGACTTTTTCTTTTCTTTTTGAAGGTTTCCAGAAAATTGGTCAAAAATGACCTGACACGCCCCCCTATCACGCCCTCCCTAGGCGTGACCTAGGGCGTATCACCCGATCCTGAGGACTCCTGCTGGAAGGGACAGAAAAACGAACAAAATGGTTGTCAGGCCCCCATGACACGCCGTCCCCGGGCGTGTCTTCAGGCGTGACCAAGGGCGTGTCGTGCTCTGCCGCAAAGCCTGTCGCCGCATTGAATGCAGGTTACGCCATAGCATGCAACAGTACTGTCACGCCCCCCTTCACGGGCGTGATCTGGGGCGTGACATCAACTTTTCCGACAACTGACGGATTTCCGACCAATGATTTCGGCGCGACGTACGTGTCACGCCCCACCTACACGGGCGTGACCTAGGGCGTTTTAACCGACGTACAGAAGCAATCATCCCTCCCGCCAGAATCTAGATCCCAAGGTCAACTTCTTACATGTCACGCCCCCTGACACGCCCTCCCTAGGGCGTGTCATAGAGCGTGACCAACCCGAGAATTTTTCCTATAAATTCAGACCCCCCTTCCATTTCAGCAAGCTTTGGTTGAGTGGGGGAGGTGCTGCCCCTTTGTTTCTTGATCTTTTATGCTTCTCTCTCTCTCTCTCTCTTTGTAATTTTTGTTTAACCATAGTTTAGTTTTTAGTTTGCCTTAGCTTTTGTTGTAATCTTGCTTTTTCTTATTGCTTAATATAGGGCTAGAATAGGACTTTAATTCATGCACTTGTAATTTCTATTTCATTAGTGTAACTTGCTCCTTTTAATTAATATAAGTGCTCTTCCTTTACTAGTGTTCCTTTTATATGCTTTACTACTCATCGCCCTCCTCCACTCCATTATGATTAACTAATCGTCCTTGTACTCGATCTTGATGATCCGAGGTTAGAGCGATTAAGTTATGATGTTTTAATTAATCTTTTCTTTTTAGGTTAGGGACTTGAATTACTCTTGATTAATCATGG
Organism: Platanthera zijinensis; assembly: GCA_039513925.1. Taxonomy (NCBI): domain Eukaryota; kingdom Viridiplantae; phylum Streptophyta; class Magnoliopsida; order Asparagales; family Orchidaceae; genus Platanthera; species Platanthera zijinensis. The sequence continues at coordinate 166,540,574 of CM077081.1, read as the reverse complement.
GTTGGAGGTATATTATCGATATATACCCTCCACCTTTGCTTTCAATCTGGGCTAGCCGAGAGGCCGATAGAATGAAGTGAGCATTCAAGAGTAAAGGGAGTTGTACGCACCCCTCGAGAGAGACAGACGTCCAAATCTCCCGGATTGGAGTAAAATCCAATAGTGGGGTTCACCGCGTAAAGCGAGTTTTAGGCCTCCGATTTAGATGAGAGTCGGTCGGACCTTCCTAAACTCAGTTGGGCACGACTTCGAGAGAAGCGTGTTCAAGTTTTAGGAACCTCCACGGTCAAAGACTTTTATCCTATTAAGATTAGATTTTTATCGCATTTTCTTAATCATCTTTAGCCGAGGTGATTCTTTATCGAGTGCATTTCCATTTCATATTTTTAACCTTTCGTAGTAATCGATTTTCTTAGGCTCTTTAATTAACTGTAACAGCTCTCTTTCTAGCTTTAGCTTTATTTTCTTAAGTTGCACTTATTTTCTCAAAACCCTAGTTTTTCCGTCGATAAGATAATAGTCTTCGTGTGAGTAAGCATACTCAACAGTTCCCGGATTTCAATACGACACTTGTGTCCCCTAGCTACAATTCGATAGGTATACTTGCCTCATTGGATTGCTTGTTCAAGTACGTTTATTTTCTTCGAACCCTAGCGCGCAATAAGTTTTTGGCGCCGTTTCCGGGGGACCCAACTTTCGTTGATATATTGAAAACACGAACCTATTAATTTTATCTTTTCTCTTTCTCATCCTCTTTCTTTAAAAGTTTTAAAAATCAAAAAAATTTATCACCGCTCTTAATAGTAATCAACTTCACAATTTTTCTACGCCACGTAATTCTCTCGAAAAGGGCAAAGGGCTTTAAGCGCCACTATCTTGTCTAGTACCTTGCGAACCCTTCACGGGGTAGTCCTTGGGAAGTTCGAGAGTTAATCTATAAAAAAAATCTAATTCAAAAAGAAAAATAAATTCTAATCTAGTTATTTTTTTCTCTAGTTTATCCTATTTCTCTTTCTTTTCTTCTTTTCTGTTCTTTTAGTGCATGACCCGCGGGTGTCCGTCGGTTATTTTGGACTTGGACCACGAAATTGAGTGTACTCTTCGGAGAAGATCGCGATTTCAAGGTCCTACTATCCAAGTGCCGGTTGAGGACTTCGAGTCATTTGCTACTTTAAGAATGGAAGAACCCAACGTAGATGAGGCCGTGCAAAGGACTATGTTCTATTATGCACGACCAAATCTCGAGGGAACAGAATCAAGTATAGTCCGCCCTGCTATAGCAAACAATAACTTCGAATTAAAGTCTAGTATAATTCAAATGGTGCAGCAATATGTGCAATTTGACGGACTTCAAGATGAAGATCTGAACGCACATATAGCTAGCTTTCTTGAAATTTGCGACACCTTCAAGATAAATGGTGTCACAAATGATGCAATCAGTTTAAGACTCTTCCCCTTCTCTTTAAGAACTAAAGCAAAGCAGTGGCTTAACACTCTACCTAAAAATATCATAACCACCTGGAATGAATGAACTGAAAAATTTTTGCCGAAGTATTTTCTGCCAGCTAAAACTACAAAACTTAGGAACGACATCTCTACCTTCAGACAAATAGACTCTGAAACCCTATATGAAACTTGGGAGAGATTTAAAGAATTATTAAGACGATGCCCACATCACGCACTGCCTGTATGGTTACAAGTGCAGACATTCTATAACGGGCTAAATTAAAGCACGAAGTAAATAATAGACGCAGCTTCTGGCGGAACTTTAAATCATAAGACCCCGGAAGTAGCTCTTGAGCTTTTTGAGGACATGGCCATGAACACTTATCAGTGGAATGTGCCTAGGTCCCGCCCGAACAAGCCTGCAGGTATCTATGAAGTGGACAACGTGTACAAGCTCGCTCTGCAAGTAGAAATCATAAGGAAAAAAAATCACGGAGATGACTGCTGCCTCCGCCCCTCAGGTATGGAAATCTGCAACTCCTACTCCATAATATTTAAATTATGTTAATAATATGCCTAGAACTTCTTTTAATAATTTTTTTGCTGCGAATTTTCATCCTCCTGGTTTTAATTTTCCGAATAGTTATAACCCTGCTTTAAGAAATCATCTGAACTTTTCATGGAGTAATCCATCGAATGCGATGAGCCCACCACTGCAAAATGATTTTTCTGAGCCACCACCACCACCACCTCTTCAAAATTATCCAAAACCTCCAAGCTTGGAGGAATTACTTTCTAAATATATCACCACAAATGACGCTACTATAAGAACTTTAACCGGAAGCGTAAAAAGTCTAGAAAATCAGGTAGGACAGCTCGCGAAAATAATTTCTGAGCGACCCGCAGGGTCTCTTCCTTCCAATACCGAACCCAACCTGAGAGAGCAAGCGAAAGCTATAACTCTTTGGAGTGGGAAGCAAGTCTCCGGTATGGTAAGTGAAGAGCCCGAGGCAAGCTCCGATCCCACCTTTAAAAATCAAAGCTTCGCTCCCGTTTTAAAAATTCCACCCTCTGCTGAAGAAGTTATCACCCCTGTTTTAGAAAAAATTCTCACTCCACCACCCATCTTCAAAAGTAATCCAACTCCTCAATACCCCTCCGAACTTAATAGACAACGTCAAGATGATCAGTACTCCCGCTTCTTAGAGTTCTTCAAGCAAATCCACATTAATCTTCCCTTCCACGAGGCTATTTCATAGATGCCGAAATACGCCAAGTATCTTAAGGACCTCCTCACCAACAAGAAGAAGTTAGAGAATCTTTCGCACGTCACGCTAAATGCCGAGTGCTCCGCTGTTTTAACAGACGGTTTGCCGAAGAAAATCATTGACCCGGGTAGTTTCTCTATCCCGTGTGTCTTCGGTGATCTTTTTGTTAAACACGCGTTAGCCGACTTAGGCGTGAGTATAAACCTGATGCCCTTTTCGCTGTTTAAAAAGTTAGGGATTGGTAGCCTTTACCCTACGCGTATGAGTATCCAGCTAGCCGATAGATCCGTTTAGTACCCGTTAGGAATAGTGGAGGACGTTCTAGTGAAAGTAGAAAAGTTCATCTTCCCGGTGGACTTTGTCATTTTAGACCTCGAAGAAGATGTCAAGGTTCCCCTGATCCTTGGCTGACCCTTCCTTGACACCTCCAAACCCATCATTGATGTAAGCAATGGTAAGCTCTTCCTTCGAGTAGGCGACGATGAAGTCACTTTTTCTATCACACATTCAATGAAGAACACCCTAGCAAATGATGACTCATGTTTTTTCGTAGACACCGTGAGTGATGAATCTTCATACTGCATCTTCGACTTTGAAAAAGAACTTTCTGATTTTTGTTTTTCTTCTTCTCTTCTTGCTGAATCGCAGTAGGGAAGTGATGAATCTTCTGATTGTCTTTTTGAGTTTGAAAAATAATTTTCTGATTCTTGTTCTTCCACTTTTCTTCCCACTGAATCGCTACAAGAAGCCGTCTGGGCTGCTAGCCCCACCCCTTATTACGTTCCTTATAAAAAAGTTTATGAAAATATTATTTTTGAAAAAGAAAGAATCTCTAAATCCCTTTATGAAGAACCCCCGACCCTAGAACTTAATGAACTTCCTGAACACGTTAAGTATGCTTTCATAGAAAAAGATTCCAAGTTACCAGTTATCGTTTTGGCCTACCTCATGGATACGCAAAACGATAAACTTCTTCTAGTTCTATGTAAGCATCGCATGGCTATTGCATGGCAAATTTCTGATATCAAGGGCATAAGCCCATCTTTCTGTACCCATAAAATTTTAATGGAAGATAATTCGCGTAACTCTATTCAACCTCAGCGCCGTATAAACCCGAATATGAAAGAAGTAGTTAAGGGTGAGGTTATGAAATTATTATACGCAGGAATTATCTACCATATTTCGGACAGTAAGTGGGTTAGCCCCGTTCAGGTAGTGCCAAAGAAGGGAGGGATAACCGTAGTTAGTAATGAGAATAATGAATTAATCCCGAGACGGACGGTGACGGGTTGGCGTATGTGTATAGATTATCGTAAGTTGAATGACGCCACCCGCAAGGACCACTTTCCTTTGCCGTTTATCGACCAGATTTTAGAACGTCTCTCCGGCCATAGCTTTTATTGTTTTCTCGATGGCCTCTCGGGGTACTTTAAAATACCCATCTCTCTCGAGGACCAAGAGAAAACTACATTTACTTGTCCCTTCGGTACCTTCGCTTACCGAAGAATGCCATTTGGATTGTGCAATGCGCCAGCTACATTCCAGAGATGTATGCTCACAATATTTGACAAGTACGTAGAAAGCATTATGGAGGTATTTATGGACGATTTCTCCGTGTTCGGCGATTCCTTCGATAGATGTTTAGAAAACCTCGAAAAAGTCTTAGAACGATGCGAAGAAACTAATCTTGCCATAAATTGGGAAAAATGCCATTTTATGGTGAGGGAAGGTTTAGTTTTGGGTCATAAAATTTCTGCTAAATGTATTGAGGTAGACGTTGCCAAAATAGAAGTTATTGAGAAGTTGCCGCCACCTACAAACACAAAAGCTATAAGAAGTTTCCTAGGCCACGCTGGCTTTTACCGTCGTTTTATAAAGGACTTCTCCAAGATCACTAAGCCCCTCACCCATCTCTTAGAAAAAGACGCTCCATTCATTTTTGATGACTCTTGTATTTCTGCCTTTGAATCAATTAAAGAAAAGTTAATTAACGCACCGATTATGATAGCTCTAGTGTGGTACCTTCCTTTCAAGATTTTGTGCAATGCGAGTAGTTTTGCGGTGGGAGCCGTATTAGGTCAATGCTAGTAAAAACTTCCACCCCATCTATTACGCTAGTAAAACCCTCACATATGCACAAGAAAATTAAACCACATCCGATAAGGAGCTCTTAGCTGTTGTATTCACATTTGATAAATTCCGCCCTTACATTACACTTTCAAAAATCATTGTTTTTACGGACCATTCGGCCCTCAAGTACCTTCTTGGCAAAGCGAATGCCAAGCCTCGCTTGATTCGCTGGGTCTTACTCCTCTAGGAGTTTTACTTAGAGATCTGTAAAAAGCGAGGAGCCGAGAACTTGGCTGCCGACCATCTATCCAGCTTAGATAACCCCTTTATAGAAAAATAAAATGAAAAATCTTTTAATGATTATTTTCCTGATGAGAAGCTGCTTTTAGTTAACACATCTACTTCTCCTTGGTTCGCGCACATCGCCAACTATCTAGTGGCCCGGGTGCTCCCAAAAGAGTTCTCCTCTCAGCAAAAGAAGAAATTCTTTTCTGAGCTGAAGAACTACTTTTGGGAAGACCCGCATCTTTTCAGAATCTGTGCGGATCAAGTGATAAGGAAATGTGTTTCTTATGAAGAAGGAATCGATATTCTAAAGCATTTACATGAAGGTCCGACAGGTGGGCACTATCAAGCTGCTCGCACCGCTCACAAGGTGCTTTGCGCGGGTTTTTACTAGCCTAGCCTGTTTAAAGACGCGCAAGCCTTTGTGAGTAGGTGTGATAGTTGCCAACGGTCGGGCAACATTTCTAATAAAAATGAAATGCCGCAAAATTATTTCTTAGAGTGTGAAATTTTCGACCTCTGGGGAATTGATTTTGTTGGCCCCCTTCCTTCTAGCTTCTGAAACAAATTTATTTTAGTTGTTGTTAATTATGTTTACGGATGGGCTGAGGCCCAAGCTCTTCCTACGAACGACTCCCGAGTTGTAGTCATGTTTTTAAAAAGATTATTTTCTAGATTTGGTACGCCACGCGCGATCGTTAGCGATACGGGTTCCCATTTCTATAACGCACAATTTTCAATAATACTTACCAAAAATGGCGTTACACATAAGCTTTCCACTGCCTACCACCCCCAAACTAGCGGACAAGTCGAAGTAGTTAATAGAGAAATAAAAACAATATTAGAAAAGACTATTTCAACTTCTAGGAAAGACTGGTCAGCCAAACTTGACCGCGCTCTATGGGCCTACCGAACAGCGTACAAAACCGCCTTCGGATGTACGCCGTATCGGCTGGTCTATGGAAAATTGTGCCATCTGCCCATAGAGTTAGAACACCGCGCCTTTTGGGCCTTATTGAAAACCCTATATGCCCGACTATGGCTACTATTGCCCATTAAGATGCCTTCAAAGCATTTTCCTCTGAATTTAGTATGTGGGTACTTCCCATTATTGAGTACATAACATCTGCAGCCAAAAATCCTTAGATAGGACATGGTCAGTTTCCTGCCTTTCAATAGCTCATAAGGCATCTTACGATGGTTCTTGTTTATCAAGGCTCGGTTTGCACATGACAAGCTGTATTGACAGCCTCTGCCCAGAAGTACTCTGGAAGAGAAGCATCATTCAACATTATCGTATATGCTTCAATGAGCGTTCTATTCCTCCTCTCCGCAACTCCATTTTGCTGGGGAGTACGCGGGCAGGAAAACTCATGAATGATACCATGTTCTTTACAGAATTTTGTAATAGCCCCAGACTCGAATTCTGTTCCATGGTCACTTCTGATTTTGACCACGGAGCAGTTAAGTTCGTTCTGAATCTGCTTGACAAAATTAGTGAATATGTCAAACATATCTGACTTTCGTTTCAAGAAGAACATCCACGTAAATCGAGAGTGACCATCAACAATCACTAGCGTATACGATTTGCCTCCTAAACTATGAACTTGCACTGGGCCGAACAAGTCCATATGCAGAAGATAAAGACATCTGGAAGACTCTTTTTCTGTAATGCCCTTAAAAGTAGCCCGAGTCTGTTTGCCCTTCTGGCACGCAAGACAAGGGCTATCTTTGATGCACTTAATAGTAGGGGCATACCTTACTAAGTTCTTAGAAAACAACATATTAATAGTTTTGAAATTAATATGTGCTAATCTCTTGTGCCATTATTCACAGAGAGATGCACTGTCTTTTGCTACTAGGCAAACGGGGGTAGAAGAGTCTATGCTAAGAAATTCTAAGAAGAAATTATTTCTGCTTCTATTGCCAGCTAATACCGTCTCCGAAGAGCTCCACGATATTATCAGGCACTTTTCCTTACAGAACTTAACGTCGTATCCTTTATCACACAACTGGCTTACACTGATCAGGTTATTGTTTAACCCTTCAATATTGTCCACGTCTGTGATAGAGAATACACCGTTGGATATCATACCATAACCCTTGGTGAATCCTCGATCTGATCCTCCAAAGATTACTTTGGGTCCATTTTCGACTGGGGAGTAATCACCCACCAGGCTTCTTGTCCTGGTCATATGCCGGGAACTTCCACTGTCCAAGTACCAGATTGGCGTTTTGGTGGCCTTTGGACATACCTGCAAAACAGAATTAGTTTCCATTAGGAACCCAATTGGACTTGGGTCCTAGATTCCTTATTAGCACACTCCCCCTTTGGTGGTTAACCCTACGAGTGGTTGGCCTCTCATTGCTAACATGAGGAGTCTCATTGTTTCTTGGATTAAAATAGCAATCCATGGCAAAGTGACCAACTTTGCCACAGCACTAACAGTCAAACCTGTTGTACTGTTTCCTAGGCTCCTGCTTCACCCTTGGAATGGTGGGTCTAGCCGGGGACGTGGATCCGGAGGTGGAGGCATCATGATGACAGCAGTCACATGATTCCTTCACTTCCTGTTCCTTCTGTATAATAGGCTTGGCCTTTTGTGCCTGCTTCCTTTTATGGCCGCTAGAGAAGTGGCCATAATTCTCCACTTGGATTTCCTCATAAGGTGCCTTGAAAACACTATCACCGTAGTTACGGGGGAAGGTCCATCCATCATACCAGCTCTTGGGCTTTTCAATCGAGGGCCGGAAGAGGTGGCCAGAGGTTGACTCAAAGTCATGCTCATTGCAGGGATAGCTAGGCTTTCAGAATGAAATAGGACCGAGTGGGGCCTTTCCCTTTTCTGCAGCAGAGGCCTTCTTAGTAGCCTTATTTTTCCTCTGATTTCTGTTTCTCCTGGATGATTTACCAGGCACGGCCAGATGCCCTATGCCAGCCCCCTTAGCCTGAGCAGAGAAATCATCAACTAGAGGAAGAATGGTCATGGGCATAGAGAAGCTTTTGACAATCTTCCTCTCGGCCGCAAGTTATTCTTCAGGCTTGTTAATTTCTTCCTTCTTTTGGTCAAGGAGCCTTAGAGAATCTGAGTTCTCAGAAGTTAGATACAGGTGTTCCTGTCGGAGAGATATCAAGCCAGTGATCTCTTCTCTTAGGGACACACCCTTAGCCTTAAGGAATTTGTCTTCCTTTTTCTGAGCGCTCAACCTCTTTCAGCATTCTTATAAATTATTCAGCAGGATCTCATACTTTTCGAGGAGTTAAGCTTCATGGGCAGATCGGCTGTCCTCGCGATCATCTTCAGGAGACTCAGAGTCAGAGTCAGAGTCAGAGAGGGGGGTGCGATCTTTTACCTTCCAGGTAAATGGAGGACAATCTCCATCAGAGTCGAAGCGACCCATTAGCCCGAAGTAGGCTTCCTCATCATCACTGGAGTCTGAAGAGTCAGATTCACTCTGTGTTTTTTGCATCTTGGCAATGTAGCTCCTCTCCTTCTTCTTGTCTCGAGAGGACTTGTGCTCCTCTCCTTTTCCCTTATCTCTCTTGCTTTAGTGGCAGTAAGCAATGACGTGGCCTGGCTTATTGCATCCAAAGCAGATAATGTAAGTAGAACGATGTTTGTTCTATTTAGAATCATACCTGTCAGAAGAGTAATTCTTCTTCTAATGTCTGGAGGAGGAGCCATCTCCTTTTCTCTTATTCCCCATCTTGAGGAACTTCTTGAACTCTCGAGTGATGAAAGAGAATTCTTCTTCAGATAGCTCTGAGCCGGATGAGCATGGCTTAGAGTCTTCTTCCTCAGCCTTTGTCCAAGAGCGGGACGAGGCTGCACCCTTGCCTTTCCTTGAGCTATTAGCTTTCAGGGACACAATCCTTTCTTTAGTTGGAGCCTTATCGGCCTCCTCTTACCCTTTTCTGGTGTTCAGCTGAAGCTCGTAAGACATTAGCTTCCCAAACAGAATCTGGGGATCAGTTTCTGCCAGCTTGCCAAACTCTCTGATTGCGCAGATCTTGGTGTCCCATTCCTTAGTCAGGGATCTAAGGAATTTGTCATTTAGTTCACCATCGGTGAACACTCTGCCATAACCCTTCAGGGCATTGACAATCTTCAGGAAGTTCTCGAATGTCACTCCGATTTCTTCCTTGGGACCTTGCCTGAAGGCCTCATACTTCTGGTTCAGAAGGGATCTTCGATCATCCCTTACTTCATCTGTGCCCTCCATCAGAATGATCAGGCAGTGCCAAATGTCCTAGGAAGTCCTGCAGTTGCTGAAATTCTCCATCATTGAATCATCGACGGTGCTCACTAAAATGTGTTAAGCTTTCTTGTCTACTCCGACAAGCACCATCTCATCCTTATCCATTTCAGAGAGCCTCTTGGGCACCATCTTGGTCGGATCAATGGTGGAGGTCTTAGTGGGGATATGAGGGCCCTCCTCCACAATCATGAAGAGTCGGTGATCGACTGCTTCTATATAGAACCTGATCCTTTCCTTCCAGATGGGAAAATTCAGCTTGGTGCATACATGAATCTTTCATGTATACTTGAGTCCATCCATTCCTGAGATCTTCTTTCTTCTTGACCCTAGACACAAGATCTTACTCAAGGTGTTAACCATATTGATGAGGAACCTCCCACTGTTACCACTTGAAGGTATCTAGTGTCAACCTAATCGACCTATAAGGGTGGGGGGGGGGGGAATAAGTGTCGTGCAGTCTTTTGCGGAATTAAACTAACCTGCAAAAATAAGCAAACAAAACACAGAAAACACACAAAGAATTATAGTGGTTCGCCGATTTGGGTACGTCCACTTTCCCCCTTCGACCTATCTCCCACCAAGGGATGACTCGATCACTTCTCGAAACGGATTGAAATCCAATCCTCATACTAGGAGCAATGCTCCCCTAACCACGGAAGGAACCCTTCCAACAACGGAGTCTCAACTCCACTACAATGGGTTGCACCCAACCCTTACAAATAGGAATGAAAATTCCTTCACAACAAAATTGAATGTAAACAAAAATACAAACAATGCTTTATGGAGATTCTGATGTCCTTCTTCGTTCGTTGAAGCTTGCACGAAAAGTACGAAGAGTGCACAACCGGATTTTTCACTTGGAATGGATCTTGTCATGATCGGCAGAGGCAAGCAAGTGCTGCGGCGATGCTTTGTAAATCCAAACTTCTTGACGAAGCAAGCTAGGTCTTCGAACGATCTTAGTAGGATCAAATGTCTCAACCGATTTGGAAGGGAGAACAAGTCTCGTTCAACGAATCGAAAGACAAGAGATATCGAGAGAGACACGTGAGACCGTCTGCTTGCCTCAGTGCTGTCGTCGAGCGATCAGAGACGGGCTGAGATCAGCAGAGGCGAGTACTTCCGATCAACGACGTGCGTGCCAGCGGAGATCGCGATGCGCTGGGTCACGACCGATTTTTGTATTCCGGTGGGTTGGTGTGTACTGTAGACAACGGGAATAAGTACGTATTTATACCCAAAGGCAAACCCTAGAAGACCATTATGGGGCCAACCTCAGAAATCCTGAGATCTGGCCGAACTGAGCACGGCGACCTGGACCGGTCAAGCGAGCGATGAAATCTGCCTAAGGAAAAATCGGCGGGAGTCGTTGATGATTCCCGTCGATGTCGGTGGGAATCACTCCCGACTCCCGTCGATTCTCCCTTGGCAGAATTTCTAACTTTTGCCAGCAGGAAGTAGTCGGCGGGAGACACTTAGTGATTCCCGTCGAAGTCGGCGAGAATCACTAATGACTCCCGTCGAAGTTTGCGGGAATAACTAACGATTCCCGTCGATTCTTACTTGGAAGGATTTTCCTCCTTCCTTCATTTGATAGCTTGGTATTTGACCCATCCTTGCTTCTTCTTCTGCTCTTGATCTACCTTGACCCTGTACTTGAAAATAAGTAGACTCAAATAGAGAGTGCACATGTGAATCAACACACTGATCTACACAATGAGGGATTACATTGCGCAGACCCATGTATATTGACTCACAGCACTCTGACATTGGTGTGTACTTAGCATGGAATTGCTGCAAGCACAACTTGATAGAATTGTCAAATGCATAGTCAATTCAACTTATCTTGTTAAGGCTCTTCTTCAAATCAGGTCTATTGTGGATGCAATACCCAACAGTGTCCACACGAGAGACAGGCGGTCGTAATCCGAGCCCTCCTGAATCAGCAGGCAAGTCGCTCGGGCTCGCGACCTTAGGGCGACCGGCTCGCTCAAGCCAAAAATGGATAGGCGAGAGGGCAAGCCGGTTTAGTGGTGTCATGCCCGCTTGAATAAGGGGTAGGTGAGCAAAAGCGCCTCATCTGCTCACCCAAAGAAAACGAAGCAGCAACGCAATAAAACATGCAATGAACAATCTCCCATTAGCGGGCGAGAATTGTCTCAAATTATTACAAACATTAAATGTCCCAAACAAATAAGTTGGATGACCCTAATACGCGAAGTGATCCAACATGTGGAGGCGATCCGAGCTTGACGGACAATAGCGAAGAGGAGGCAAATGGCTCAGTACTGGATCCACTTCCACCTACCTCTCCCCCGCGTGCCAGAACGGGGCTGCACCCGATGGTAATGACACTCGCGGACCGCCAATAGCTCGCACTGTGCCAGATTAACCAGCTCTGAGGCATGCCTAAGCCTTTCCTCGACTTGCGTGATGTATTCCCCTGGAGAGGTAACCCCATCCCCGTCAGCCGGACGCCTCTCCCCCTCCAAAACTGTATCGCCCCCAATTGTTCAGTATTTATTTTATATTCCTATGGCATTACGTTGACGCGTTTCCGGCTTATTCCACTGTTAGAGTACCTCATTAGGTGTTCTTGGTGGTTGTAGCCTGTTTGCAAGGTTCCACAGCTAGGCAGAGTTTGTTTTGGAGACTCGGCTGAGCCTCTTAGGGAATGCTTGTGCTTTGGCTTCGGGAGGTCTTAGCCCAAGTATTTGGCCGTCGGAGGTTGTTTTTGACTTCGTCGTTGTTTTCGTGGCCTGAGTGTTTAGCTACGGTGCGAGTTTGGTCGAAACTCGGGATCTTTTATTTTTGCGTCGTTTCGACGGTAGCTTGTTAGCGGGTAGTCATTTTATATAAGCGTATGTATATATTTACGCATTTTGGTTTGGTGAGTGATTTAGGCGTGTCGGTGCATAAATGCATGCGTGCACGTGCATGCGTAGCTTTATAAAAATTACAAGTGTGTGTCTATATGTATAGGTGTATAGTGTATAAGTGTATTTATAAGTATATAGATATATTTATATGTGTTTAAGTATATATAAGTTATTATGCCTTAATACTTAATTAATATTTCATTAGTTAATAGGATTGAAATTTATGCGATGATTTATTAGGTTATTATATATAAGGTGTTTCCTTATGTTTAGGTCTTCTCCATCCCCAAACCCGGCGGCCCTGCACCTGCACATCGAGGGAGAGAAAAAAAGGGCGGAAACCCGGATGAACTTTGATCGCCAGTTTCGTTGCCCAATCTAGATCGAAACTCCAGTTTGAGGCCGGATCCGAGCTCCTCTAGGCTAGACCTTCGTTTCAAGGTATTCATTTTGGGATTTCTTATTTTTTTCTTTCTTTTGAATCGTGAATGGCGGGTTCGTTTTTCTTCCAAGCTTTGAGCGCCCAGTTTTTTTATGATTTATTCTTAGGATCGTTACTTGCGGCCGGATAGGTTGGGAAGGGGGATGTCGGTCGAAGTCCTTAATAGTCCAGTCAAGGGTACCCTTGCAAAAGTAATTCCATATCTTGTCTTGTTTGCTTGATTCCTGGAAATCTATTGTTTGAATTTTTTTGACTTGGTTATGCAAATGAAAATCGGTATAAGACCTCACATCTCCTTTTATTTTCTTTTTGTTATTGTCATTGCGTTGTTATTCCCCTTTTTGTTATTCCTGCACATCTATTTTTTTGTTATTGGGCTGTTTTAATTTATTTTGCCCATATTGGTTTTATTAGGCTGGTGTTCTTTTTGCTATGAATATTTCCCTGATCGGGTATAACTCGAGAGCCCTCTATATTATGTTTGTTCATTTCATGAGATATTTCTTTGGTTGCTGTCTTCCTTGGGTGTAAACCTTTGCTATGGTTTGATATAATTAGTTTCAAGATCATAATATAGCTTGCTCCGTAGTTGCTCCGAAATCGGATTTGTATCAAAACCACCCAAATCTCGTGTTTTTATCTAGTGTTAATCCTGTGGTTTAAATTTAGTGTCAAACTCCCTGGCTTATGTGTTATATAAAACCACATAATTTAAGCGTATATGTTTTGATAGTGAACTAATCGTATAAATCTACTTGTGCATGTGTAGTATCAAACTACTTGGATACAGTTAGTATCGTGTTACTTTCATTTACTTCATATAAAATAACGTGAATAAACAAACTAGGGGTTTAGTTCTTCAGTAAATATATAAAATTCGTTTGTGTAAGACCTCTTGATACTAAAGTTTAGCCTACTACAATTACTTATGTTATAAAATTGTCAAGTGCTTTACTATCTGTAGTGCTTTGTGTACTCAAGTTTAATATATTTTTGCAAGGTAAGATGCGTGTCTAGTTAACCAATGCCATCAGCCACTAGGCAGCTAAGCCTCTTAGGTGGGTTGCTCTAGTTGAATTAGGGTTCATTTTGACATCTTGGTGGTACATGGAGCCACCAGCAAGGGTTTTCCCGAGTCACTTAGTACTGGAGTAGGATGTGTCTTTGAGGTGGGTAAGATCGGTACCACCACCCTTGTCTTACTTCTTGTCTTGCTAAGATATTCTGGGCTATTTGGTTGAGTTGGACTGATGCCACCACCACAGCACCTTGGAGATTTTAGGCCTGATAGACTTGGTTGGACCTGTTACCACCAGCCTAGGCCCTTGTTACTGATTTTGTCCATCTCCAGTACCCGGTGATTCTTTCCACTCTAGCTCTAGGTGAGGATTTTATTATTTTGCTAATCCTTCTTGCAGAAATTCTTGAAGCTTGTCTTTGTATGTGCACTTGGTGCACCCCTTTTTACTCACTTTTGATGAGTATTTTTCCTTTACCGGTTTACTTTGTCCTTACCTGTTTTATTTCCTTTTTAAAACAATTGTTTCATTTTCCTATTGATAAATTGTCTTGCTGAGGTATTCTTCTTTTTCTGAATACCTCAGGTACATGTTAATAGCCGACTGTGCTGCTAGATTTTTCTGGAGATTGCTAGTGTTATAGTTGCTGCTGTGACTTTCTTTTCCTCATTCTTGGGGGGTAGTTTCTTTAGACTTGTAGAATAGACATGCCTACTCACCAGTGGGTTAGTGTCAGTTATTAACGCCCACTGTTGGTTTCTCTTTTAGATGCTTTGCACTTTGCCTATACTGCTAGAATTCCTGTTTTGGGTTTATTCAATTTGCTCTTGGGAAGATTTATGCTAGGTTGCTAGTTACTTTTAAACCTAAAAACACTATTATAAGTATATCTCATGATCAGCATGTTTATAAAACTCAGATACTACTTTCCAAACAACGTAAAAAGATCGTTTTCTTATATATAGTATAAATTAAATGTAGGGTCTTGAATAGTATAAGTTGGCCTCTGGGGACACTTGCGCACTCTTTTAGGATGTCAAATGGGAATAAAGTAGTTTCTACTTCGTATGAGTATAGTTTTTAAACCGTTGAGTAGATGTTCCACTGAGCCGAGGGATACGGCCTTTCAAATATAACTGGTTTTCAAATCATTAAACTAATGAATTTTCATAGTCTAGTTAGATGGTGTTCCCCTGAAAGTCGACAGTTATCCCTTGCTCGACGTGGCATCACGACGCGTGTTTTCTCATACTCTGATACTTCTTAAATTCGTAGAAAATGCGGGTTGTGACAGTTAGTATAAGAGGGAGTTTGCTTGACAATTTGTCGGGCAACCTTTCCTTGTAGGTATTAGATGTTTAACATCATATCATACACACACCGATATGTCATCAACAAGTCTTGGCTGAAGCATGAACACTACACTCATAGCATAACATGAAGTATACGAGGCATATTATGTAGTATATGATGCATAATTTGTGTTTGTATATGGATCCACCATAGGAGGCAACATGTGAGAGTTATGTAGCATGCGATGCATAACCTCACCACATGAATGCGGCTAGCACGTTTCTTTTTTGATGCATGAAAATGTTATATAGTATGGGATGCATAACATTTTTATGTGTACGACGCTCATAACATGCATTAGGGCCTTTTTAGAATGCATAGCACAATCATGCATAGCATAACATTGCATAAACACAACATGCAAAGCTAAAGATTTGTCGGATGACATATGTACATCCATGGTTTTGAGTCAAAAAAAAAGAATATAATTACATGCATTCATGGTCTAGGCACCTGATCTAGTAAGATGGTGGTGAACAATCTTAAGTTAAGCATAACATTATAATTGAAAACCCTAGAGAAAGTTGGAAGTTGAAGCAAGTACTTATGTAGGTTTGTTTGTACTTGTTTGTTTTGTCCTGGTAATTGAACTACGTTCTGATTATTGTTTTGTTTGTTCTTTATTAGCATGGCGCCTAAGCTTATAGTGACGAGGTAGACTCCAAAATCTGAGGGCGAGTTTTTTGGAGCACAATGTGAAGTAGTTTTAGCAAGCCTAAGGCAGAGCAATGAGGCTCTGCAAAGGCACGTGGTGGACGTTCAGTCCTAGGTCCAGGCCTTGATATCTGTAGTGGCAGGACTAGCCCCGAGAGCGCAGGATCCTGCTACGGGTATAGCTGTTCCTGCACCTCCTGCGCCTATGGTGCCTTCAGTTATGGTGCCCCTAGAGATGACCTTCATCTCTCAGTTCCAGCGACTTCGACCGCCTACCTATGATTGGAAGGCGGATTACATGATCCTGCATGATTGGCTGATTTCCATAGAGGAGATGTTTCACTATTTTGGAGTTTCTGATGATCAGATGGTGATTCTTGCCGCTTACCAGGTGAAGGGGTTGGAAAAGATTTGGTGGATGAGAGAGAAGGAGGTAATGGTAGGAGGATGCTCTTGGGTTTCCTTCAAGGAGATATTGATGAGGAAGATTCTACCTGCAGTTGAGAGGGATAGATTGATGAACGATTTCTTGAATCTAAAGCAGAGGCAGCTCACGGTCAGCGAGTATGAGATTGAGTTCAACAAACTCAGTCGGTTTGCCGCCAGTTTGGTGAGTTCTGAGGAAGATAGAGCAAAGCGTTTCCTTGGTTGCCTGAGAAGTGATTTTCATCAGTTCGCGGTTGCTCATGGAGAGGTGAGTTATGCTGGTTCGGTAGAAGGTTCTATGAAAGTGGAGGACATCAAAAATGCTAAGCAAAGAGGGCAGCAGGCGAGGAATGAAAATAGGAAAGCGGTTGAAGGAAAGATCCCCAGGTATCCGGTGCTCCTTCAAAAAAGGGGAGCAAAGAGGTATGTAGCTTCTGTGGCCGGATGGGCCATCCCATGGAGAAATACTTAAAGAGGTTGGCAGCGCAGAAGGAGAAGGTTCATGCTATTCAGGGTGCTCCCAGGCAGAACATGGTGTGTATCTTGTGTAAGAAAGAGGGGCTTGATGTTGCCTGATACTGGTTGAAAGATAAGGTCTGGTACCAGTGTGGACAGAAGTGTCATACCAAGGCAAGGTGCCCGCAACTCTAGTCTGTGCTCCGACCAATTCCTCTTCAGGCCTTGTCACCGCCTCAGTCTATGGATAAAGGCAAAGGGAAGCTGAATGTGATATCATCAGTGGAGGCTCAAACTTCGACGCAAGTCATTTCATGTAAGATTTTCTCTCTAGTCTTTATGTTTTAGGTGCAGTTTTAGTTTTGCTATTATTTCCTTAAATGCGTACGCAATTTTATATAGGGAGTTTTAAGGTAAAGAACCACTTGGCGCGCGTTCTCTTCGACTCAGGTGCTACCCACTCATTTGTGGCTAGGGCCTTTGTAGAGCAGTTCTAGTTGTATCTAGATCATGTCGGTGATGCCTTTTGCATCAAGTTCCCCTCAGGTGATTCTGTGATATCGGATCAGGGCATTCTGGACTGTCCTATTATGTTGGGAGATTTTATGATTAAGTCAAATCTGAAGGTGATTGACATGGAGGATTTCGATGTTATCCTAGGCATAGATTGGTTGTCCCGATAAGATGCGGTGATCCAGTGCAGGGGTAAGCACTTGGATTTCAAGAAGGACAACGGTCAGCCTGGGAGTATTTATGATGATCCACGCCAGGTCTCCCAGGCGATTTCAGCGGTATGTGTTCAGAGGCTATTTAGTTTTGGTTGTTTTGCTTGCTTAGTCTAGGTGCTGGGGACTATTAGCAGTTTGTCGTGGTTGGGTGAGATTCATATTGCGGGAGAGTTTTCTGATGTGTTTCCTAGTAACCTTCCCGGTCTTCCTCCTGACAGAGATGTCGAGTTTGCGATTGATTTGGAGCCGGGTACCCGTCCTATTGCTAAGGTGTCGTACCAGATGGCCCTGCGAGAGCTGGAGGAGTTGCTTACCCAGCTGGATGAGTTGTTGGAGAAGGGTTTCATAAAGCCAAATTCGTCGCCTTGGGGTGCTCCTGTTCTCTTTGTAAAGAAGAAATATGGGTCGATGCGCCTTTCCATCGACTACAGAGAGCTGAATGAGGTCACCGTTAAGAACAGGTATCCTCTGCCTAGGATCGATGACTTGTTCGATCAGTTGCATGGCAGCTCGATATTTTCTAAAATTGACCTTCAATCAGGCTATCATCAGCTAAGGATCGATTAGTTGGACATTCCATGGACTGCTTTCAGATCGAGGCATGGGCATTTCGAATTCCTGGTTATGTCGTTTAGTTTGACCAACGCGCCATCAGCATTCATGGACATGATGATCCGGGTGTTCAAGGATTTTCTGGATAAGTTTTTGGTCGTATTTATAGATGATGTTTTGATTTATTCTCGGAATACTGCGGAGCATGATCAGCACTTTCGATTGGTTTTATCTGCTTTGAGAAACAATCAGTTATTCGCCAAGCTGAGTTAATGTTAATTCTGGTTGCCCCAGGTTTCTTTCCTAGATCATGTAGTGAACAAAGACAGTATTTCGGTTGACCCAGAAAAGATTTCTGCAGTGATGGATTGGTAGAGGCCGAGCACACCCAAGGAGATTAGGAGCTTCTTGGTGTTGGTCGGCTACTATAGAAGATTAGTGGAGGGCTTTTCTACACTGGCAGCTCCCTTGACTAAGCTGACGTAGAAGAATGCTTCCTTCATTTGGAGCGAGAAATGCGAGGAAGCCTTCTGGAGCTAAAGAGCAGGTTGTGCACTGCTCCTATTTTGACATTGCCTACAGAGGGCATGGACTATGATGTATATGTGGATGACTCGCATGTTGGGCTCGGAGGGGTGTTGATGCAAGAAGGGAAAGAGATTGCGTATGGGTCAAGGCAATTGAAGACTCATGAGAGGAATTACCCTACACATGTTCTTGAGTTCGCAGCAGTGATCTTTGCCCTGAAGCTGTGGAGACATTTACTTTATGGTGCGCAATGCAAGATCTTCACTGATTACAAAAGCCTAAAGTATGTCTTCACCCAGAAGCAGCTGAATTTGCGCCAGCAGCATTGGTTAGAGTATGTTGCAGATTATGAAGTGGAGATCCAGTATCATTCGTGCAAGGCCAATTTAGTGGCTGACGCCCAGATTCGTAAGATGGGTAAGATCTTTAACCTCTCTATTGAGTGCTTTGTGGAAGAGTTCCTCTTAATGGACATCTCGGTGGGGTGTTGTGGCTTATAGAGTAGTTTGGCCGTGGCAGAGCCTTTTTGGATTTCACTTACTAGGCTACACCAGAAGGAAGATCCAGATCTTTTGCACATGTATCTCCGGACTGAAAGGGAAGAATTGCCAGACTTTTCTATTGATGATACAGGTACTCTGAAGTACCGTGGCAGTTTTTGCGTCCCCGCTGTTATGGATATTCGAGTCATGTTGTGTAAGGAAGCGCATGGCTCGAGTGTTGCCTACAACCCGGGCTCAAACAAGATGTATCGTGACTTGAAGCAGATTGCCTGGTGGTATGGAATGAAGGGGGATATAGAACTGTTTATTTTTGAGTGTTATACCTACAAGCGAGTTAAGGCTGATCATTGAAGGCCTGGTGGCAAGTTGACTCCATTGGACATCATGACTTGGAAATGGGAGAGCTTTTCTACGGACTTCATTACGGGCTTACCGAGGTCTCCTAGAGGTTTTGACTCTGTTTGGGTGATAGTGGACAGACTGACGAAGTGTGGTCTCTTTGTACCGTATAAGATTGATTATCCAATGAAAAATATAGCGGAGCTGTATTTGAATGAAATCATCTGATTGCATGGAGTTCCTGTTAATATCATATTAGAACGAGACTCTAGATTTACTTCCCGCTTCTGGAAGAGTTTGTAGGAGGGTTTGGGTACAGACTTGAGATATTCTATCACATACAACCCGCAGACTAATTAGCATACAGAGCGAGTCAATCAGATAGTGGAAGATATGATCCGCTGTTATATTCTGGAGCTTGGAGGAGCGTGGGATGAGCGCTTGAGGATGATGGAATTCACATATAATAATAGTTATCAGGAGAGCTTGCAAATGGCTCCTTTTGAAGCCTTATATGGGAGGCACTGCAGAACATCGTTGTTTTGGACAAAGGCTGGTGAGAGGCCTTTGTTAGGTCCTGATGCACTCGAGGAAATGGAAGTTGTTGTGAAGCTTATTCGGGAGAAGCTTCATTTAGCTCATGAGAGATATGAAAAGAACGTCAACCGGCGTAGATCCAATTTGGAATTTTCAGTGGAGGATATGGTATTCTTGAAGGTGTCCCTGATGGTTGGAGTAAAGAGGTTCGGCAAGAATCATAAGTTGGACCCAAGGTATGTTGGCCCATTCAAGATAGTGGAGCGTATTGGCGTGGCAGCTTATAAGTTTGATTTTCCAGCAACCATTCCAGGTGTGCATAATGTTTTCCATGTGATCCAGCTGCGTAAGTGTGTGCGGAATAGTAGGCAAGTGTTGGATATTGTGCCCAGTTGGGGACAAATCTAACTTTTGTGTAAAGGCCGGTCCGCTCTCTGGATGCCCAGGATAGAGTGTTGCGGCAGAAGACCATTCCCATGGTCAAAGTCCTATGGAAGAACCAGGAGGTGGATAGCGCGACTTGGGAGTTAGAGTCGGCAATCACGGAGGCTCACCCTCATCTCTTTCCTTGATTTGTGCCTGGTATGTTTTTCCTTCTCCTTTTTAGCTCTTGTTTTGCTATTTCTGTTTTTTTTCCTTGTTAAAAGCTTATGCGTAAAGTTTCGTGGCGAAACTTTCTTTTAGGGGGAGTACCTGTAACGCCCCCGGTTGTTTAGTATTTATTTAATATTCCTTTGGCATTACGTTGACGCGTTTCAGGCTTGTGCCGTTGTTAGAGTACCTCGTTAGGTGTTCTTGGTGGTTGTAGCCTATTTGCAAGGATTCCCAGCTAGCCGGAGTCTTTTTTGGAGACTCGGTTGGGCCTCTCAGGTAATGCTTGTGCTGTGTCTTTAGGAGGTGTTTGCCCGAGTGTTTGGCCATCAGAGTTTGTTTTCGACTTCGCCGTTGTTTTCGTGGCCTGAGTGTTTAGCTACGGTGCGAGTTTGGTCAAAGCCTGAGATCGTTTATTTTCGCGTCGTTTCGACGGTTGCTTGTTAGCGGGTAGTCATTTTATATAAGTGTATGTATATATTTACGCATTTTGTTTTGGTGAGTGATTTTGGCGTACCGGTGCATAAATGCATTCGTGCACGTGCGTGCGTAGCTTTATAAAAATTACAGGTGTGTGTCTATATGTATAGGTGTATAGTGTACATGTATATTTATAAGTGTATAAATATATTTATATGTTTTTAAGTATAAATAAGTTATCATGCCTTAATACTTAATTAATATTTCATTAGTTAATTAAATTGAAATTTATGCGATGATTTATAAAGTTATTATATATAAGGTGTTGCCTTAGTTTAGGTCTTCTCCATCCCCAAACCCGGCGGCCCTGCACCTGTAGATCGAGCGAGAGAGAAAAAAAGGGCGGAAACCCGGATGAACTCCGATCGCCGGTTTCCTTGCCCAATCTAGTTTGAAACTCAAGTTTGAGGCCGGATCCGAGCTCCTCTATGCTAGACCTTCGTTTCAAGGTATTCATTTTGGGATTTCTCATTTTTTTCTTTCTTCGGAATCATGAATGGCGGGTTCGTTTTTCTTCCAAGCTTTGAGCGCACAGTTTTTTTAAGATTTCATCTTAGGATCGTTACTTGCGGCCGGATAGGTTGGGAAGGGGGTTGCTGGTTGAAGTCTTTCAAAGTCTAGGCAAGTGTACCCTTGCCAAAGTAATTCCATATCTTGTCTTGTTTGCTTGATTCCTGGAAATCTATTGTTTGAATTTTTATGACTTGGTTATGCAAATGAAAATCGGTACAAGGCCTCACATCTCCTTTTCTTTTTTTTTTATTGCCATTGCGTTGTTATTCCCCTTTTTGTTATTCCTGTATATCTGTTGTTTGGTTATTGGGCTGTTTTTATTTATTTTGCCCAGATCGGTTTTATTAGGCAGGTGTTCTTTTTGCTATGAATATTTCCCCGAGTGGGTATAACTTGAGAGCCCTCTGTATTAAGTTTGTTCATTTCATGAGATATTTCTTTGGTTGTAGTCTTCCTTGGGTGTAAACCATTGCTATGGTTTGATATAATTAGTTTCAAGATCATAAAATAGCTTGCTACGTAGTTGCTCTGAAATCGGATTTGTATCAAAACTACACAAATCTCGTGTTTTTATCTAGTGTTAATCCTCTGGTTTGCATTTAGTGTCAAACTCCTTGGCTTATGTGCGGTATCAAACCACTAAATTTAAGCGTATATGTTTTGATAGTGAACTAATCGTACATGTGTTGTATCAATTTACTTGTGCATGTGTAGTATCAAACTACTTGGATACAGTTAGTATCGTGTTACTTTCATTTACTTCATATCAAATCACTTGAATAAACAAACTAGGGGTTTAGTTCTTCGGTAAATATATAAAATTTGTTGGTGTAAGACCTCTTGATACTGAAGTTTAGCCTACTATAATTACTTATGTTATAAAATTGTCAAGTGTAAGACCTCTTGTCAAGTGCTTTGTGTACTCAAGTTTAATATATTTATGAGAGGTTAGATGCGTGTCTAGTTAACCAACGCCGTCAGCCGCTAGGCACCTAAACCTCTTAGGTGGGTTGCTCTAGTTGGATTAGGGTTCATTTTTACTTCTTTGTGGTACTTGGAGCCACCAGCAAGGGTTTTCCTGAGTCACATAGTACTGGAGTAGGATGTGACTTTGAGGTGGGTCGGACCGGTACCGCCACCCTTGTCTTACTTCTTGTCTTGCTAAGAAATTCTGGGCTGTTCGGTTGAGTTGGACTGATGACACCACCACAGCACCTTGGAGATATTTCGGCCAGATAGACTTGGTTGGAACTATTGCCACCAACCTAGGCCCTTGTTACTGATTTTTTCCATCTCCAGTACAAGGTGATTCTTTCCGCTCTAGCTTTAGGTGAGGATTTTATTATTTTGCTAATCCTTCTTGCATAAATTCTTGAAGCTTTTCTTCATCTGTGCACTTGGTGCACCCTTTTTACACACTTTTGATGAGTATTTTTTCCTTTACTGATATGCTTTGTCCTTACCTGATTTATTTCCTTTTTAAAACTCTTGTTTTATTTTCCTATTGATAAATTGTTTTGCTGAGGTGTTCTTCTTTTTCTGAATACCTCAGGTACAGGTTTATAGCTGACTGTGCGGCTAGATTCTTTTAGAGATTGCTAGTGTTATAGCTGCTGCTGTGACTTTCTTTTCCTCATTCTTGGGATGTAGTTTCTTTAGACTTGTAGTATAGACATGCCTACTCACCAGTGGGTTAGTGTCAGTTGTTGACGCCCACTTGTGGTTTCTCTTCTAGATGCTTTGCACTTTGCTTATACTGGAAGAATTCCTGTTTTTGGTTTATTCAATTTGCTCTTGAGAAGATTTATGCTAGGTTGCTAGTTACTTTTAAACCTAAAAACACTATTATAAGTATATCTCAAGATCAGTATGTTTAAAAAACTCAGATACTACTTTCCAAACAACGCAAAAAGATCATTTTCTTATATATAGTATAAATTAAATGTAGGGTCTTGCATAGTATAAGTTGTCCTATGGGGACACTTACGCGCTCTTTTAGGATTTCAGATGGGAATAAAGTATTTTCTACAGCGTATGAGTATAGTTTTTAAACTGTGGATTAGATGATCCACTTAGCCGAAGGATATAACTGGTTTTCTAATGATTAAACTTATGAATTTTCAAAGTCTAGTTAGATGGTGTTTGCCTGATCGTCGACAGTTATCCCCTGCTCGACGTGGCATCACGGCGCATGTTTTCTCATACTCTGATACTTCTTAAATTTGGAGAAAATGCGGTTTGTGAAAAGAACTATGAACCTCTCCTCCGCCTCAGCCTTGTCCTTATACGCTCTGTTAAAAACCTCCTGCAGTAGTAACGTGTGTTTTTGAAACAGCCGAATCACCTGCTTCTTCATCCTCTCAACATTAAGCAAGTTACCCTAGTATTCAGTAATGTGATTTGTGTCAGAAGGAGGAGAATACCCCTCGCTCATCTCGATGTCATAGGAGGAGATCGCGTTAAAACCTGCAGGGAGGAATCAGAAGAGGCAAGCAGTGGTAAACGTTCAAAAATGCAAAGCTCACATGGGGTCAGTACGTCGCCCGCATCGGTAGCGAGTTAAGAGGAACCCGACCAACCCTGGAATGGTTTTCCTCCAAATGAAGCAAAGGTTTCCCCAGGCTGGGAGGCATTAGATACAGAGACATTGCACGACAGACACGCTCCTAGTCCGGGGGGCTAGCGACCCGTGCAGTTATCAACAAGGGAAAATGCCTCGGTTCTCACCTATCCTCTCCATCATCGCGATCCAAATCCTATAGAAAAGAGAAATTAGAAGTAGATTCATGAGTAGGATAGAGAGGTACGTATACCCAGGGGAGACCTCGGCACTGGTCGCCAAACTCGATGCAGGGGGCTCATTAGAGGGGGACCGGCCGACCCTTTTTCTTTTTTTCGGACTAAAGAGGGGGCCAGGCGATCAGCACAGCAATCACGGCGCGACACCAAGGGCCAGCTCCCGAGTCCCCACCCTCGCACCCTATAGGAGAGCCCGAATCTCCTTGGATATAGGCATCGCTCAGTTATAGCTCATAGAGAAGGGTAGAAGGAGGGGGAATTTTTCCAAAGATCCGATTGCATATTTATAGCACGAGGGTGGGGCCCCTCAAAAGATTCTCTCCAGCTCAGCAAAGCACTCACTGAACATGTAGGTTGGATGATTTTTTCTGAGCTTGGCCAAGGTCAAAAAGAGCGAGGATTATGTACAACCCCATGTTCGCCGAGTGGGCCCACGACCCTAGTAGAGCAAACTAGGGGAGCCCGCCCGTGTTTGAACCACAAGCAGGCAGACTTAGAATGACCAACTCGCTCTTGCCAAAGCTAGGCGGACAAGCTGCACGAGCTGGTATACGCAACCCGCGCCCACCCGGAGTTCGTCGAACTCAATTTAACCACCCAGCTCACGCCCGCCAGGAGTTCGTCGAGCTGAGCTTTTTCTTTTATCGACTTAAGCCTCGCACCAGCCCGGAGTTCGTCGAACTTAATTTCTCTTCTGTTCAGCTCGCGTCCGCCTGGAGTTCGTCGAACTCAATATCTCAGGGCTTCGGGAGTTACCATCTCAGAGCAGCCTGGTTTGCACTCGCCTATAGAAGGAACGCGGAGGGAAAACCAGGTCGCGTTCGCCTTGGGCGCCGAGGAATGCCTCGGCACCTGCCGTCTCAAACTCTCCCCAGGGAGCTCGGTAGAAAATAGGCGAGCTGGACCGGTCGTGCCCGTGTCCGCCGAGTTTTGGGGAAGGTGAAGAGTGCCAGCTCCATCGAGCACTCGCCGCCCTATTCGAGTAGAGGCGACGAGTGGTGATTGCTTTCCGTTTAAGAAAAGGGAGCCGAACTAGCAATCCAATTATGCAAGTATACCTATCAAACTGTATCTAGGGGACACAAGTGTCGTATTGAAATCTGGGAACTGTTGAGCACACTTACTCACACGAAGACTATAATTTTATCGACGAAAAATCTTTAGGGATAAAGAGAAAATTAAATGCACTTAATGAAAGGAAATAACACTAAATGAGAACTAAATGCAGCTAAATAGAGAGCATGAAAGAAGCGATTACGATGAGGGATTAGGATGATAAAATGGAAATGCACTCGATTGAGAATCACCTCGGCTAAAGTCGATTAAAAATACTATAAATAAACCAAAACATAATAGGGTGAAAGGTCCTTCAGCGTATAGCTTCCTAAAGCTTGAACACATTTCTCTCAAAGTCATGCCCAACTGAGTTTAGGAAGGTCTGACCGACTCTCATCTAAATCGGAGGCCTAAAGCTCGCTTTACGCGTTTAACCCCACTATTTTATTTTACTGCAGTCCGGGAGATTTGGATGTCTACCTATCTCGAGGGGTGCATACAACTCTCTTTACTCTTGAATGCTCACTTCAAACCAGCAGCCTCTCAGCTAGCCAAGAATGAAAGCTATATTTGAAATTATATATCGACAATATAATTTCAAATGAGAAAAATCAAGAGTAATCCGAAAGCCTAAACCCTAAAATAAAAGGTAAATTCAAAGCATCATAACTTAATCAATTGAACCTCAGATCATCAAGATCGAGTACAAGGAGGATTAGTTAATCATAGCGAAGTGGAGGAGGGGGAATGAGTAGTAAAGCATAATAACACAAAGTAAATAAGGGCACCTATATTAATAATAAAGAGAGCTACAACTATTTGAAATGAAAATTACAATTGCAATGGAAATTGAAATCCTATTCTAGCCCTACAATTATCCACTAGAGCAAGTGCTAAAAATTACAATAAAAGCTAATACAACAAAAACACTAAGCTAGGCATAAGAAAATTACAAAATGAGAAAGAGAGAGAGAGGGAAGAACACTAAAAAGTAATAGGAAATAAAAGGGAAACACCTCCCCTCTCAACCCAAGCTTCTCTGAAATGGAAGGGGGGTCTGAATTTATATATTTTTTCTCGGGTTGGTCACGCCCTAGGTCACGCTCGGGGAGGGCGTGTTAGGGGGCGTGACACGTACGGGTTTGACCTCGGGCTCTAGATTCTGGAGGGAAGGATGATTGCTCTTGTACGCTGGCTGACACGCCCTCGGTCACGCCCGTGTAGGGGAGCGTGACATGAATGTCAAGTTTCTATTATTGGTCGGAAATCTGTTAGTCTTGGAAAAGGGGGCAAACACGCCCTGGGTTACGCCCGTGGCGGGGGGCGTAACAGTACTGTTGTCATGCAGAGGCAAAAATGTATTTAATGCAGCAGCAGATTTCGTGCAGAGGGCAACACGCTCGTCACGCCCGGGGACACACCCGGGGAAAGCATGTCAGGGGGGCGTGACATAAGTTTTTCCTGTTATTTATTCTCTGTCAGCAAGCTTCCTCGGGATCGGGTGACACACCCTGTGACACGTGTCACGACCCGCATTTTCTCACAAATAAAATTGTATCAGAGTAAAAGAAAATATGTGTCATGATGCCACATCGTGCAGGGGATGACTACACACGTTCAGGCAAAACTCCAGACTCTACATCTTTAAAGAAAATCAAAAATTATTATGAGAGGAAATCAGTTAAATTTGATGGTTCTATCCCTCAGCACAATGGATCAGCTAGTCCACAATTAAAAAATATATATACGAAGTGGAAAATATTTTGGTTAGGTTGATTTGACATCCTAAAAGAGCATAAGTGTCCCCGAGGGATGACTCATGGTATGCACGACTCTAGAGGTTAGTACAGTATATATAAAAATATAGTCTTTACGCAAATAGGAAATATAATGCCTTAGTTTTATAAATATGATGCGCATGAGATACATATAGTAATGCTTTAGGGTTTAAAATACCTAACATGCAACCTAGCATAAATCCTTCCCAGAAGACAAGTAAACAACCCTAAAAAGGTAAAGATAGTAGTTTTAGTTCATACCGAGCATCGCAAGTAAGCCACCAGTGGGCGTCAACAACTTGACATGAACCCACTAGTGAGTATGCCCTTCCATACAGAAAGGAAAACAACTACCTCACAAGGATGAAGATTGGCAACCTCAGGTACCCAGGAGGCTATCAGCAAACCCTCCTGAAGAACAAGCCGCTCAACTGGTCACAACCTTGACCTGAGCCATTCAAGAAGGAACACCTCAGAAAATAATCAAAATAAATAGAGCATTAGGCTTATGAATAAGTAAAGAAGGGTTTACCAACCCAGCAACAATAAATGCTATCAGTAAGAGGAAAAACATGACAGTAAGAAAGAACACTATCAAAAGGGTAGGAAAAGAAAACACACCAACTGTGAGTACAATAGTAACCTGCTCTGCAAAAAGAACCTGCAGCAGCTACAAGGCATATAAATACATGAACCAAAGAAAAAGCCATAAGCCAGGAAAGGAGCTAACAGTCCTAAATTTGGTGAATTATTGGCTGTGGTGAAAACCTTGGGTCGAAGTGGGCGCCACAGCCCTCACCAATAACCAGACCCAAAAAAACACTCTAGGGTGAAAATAAATGGTGGCAGCTACAGAGTCCACACACCAAACCATACCAGACCAACACGGCCTAGGTGGTGGTGGCTACAACTCAACACACACAATTCACCCCTTACAGAGCCAACAAAACCACACCACCTACCATAATCCAAGAGTCGACATGAAAAAACTAGTCGATCACCCAACTCCCCCCAAAGGAAAAAGCCATATTCACAATCCTAAGGAAACACTCCAAATCCAAGGCAAAAAGCGTCGAGTTCACGCGACGCGGTGCTGAGTAGGTAACTCAACACCAAGCACTAACCACGGCCTTATAGTGAGGTCACCCACTCAATGCAATGAACATATCCACAAAGAGCCTAGCCATGGCATTGAGTGGGTTCACCACACTCAACGCCAAACGGCTTCGGCGTTGAGTGAGGTCCATCCACTCAACACCAAGCAACCTAAACGCAGTAACAAGCTTTGGCATTGAGTGAGCCTACCACACTCAATGCCAAAAATAGCCACGACATTGAGTGCGGTCGACTCACTCAATGCCAAAAGGATTAACTGCAAAAACAGCCTTTGGCGTTCAGTGAGTCAACCACACTCAACGCCAAAAAAGCCACGACATTGAGTGAGGTCGACTCACTCAACGCCAAATGACTTAGCCGCAAAAATAGGCGCTGGCGTTGAGTGAGTCCATCATACTCAACGTCAAAATAGCCACGACGTTGAGTGAGGTCAAATCACTCAACGCCAAATGACTTAGTCACTGGGAAAAGTTGTGGTGTTGAGTGAGTCCACCTTACTCAACGCCAAACAACCACGACGTTGAGTGAGGTCCACTCACTCAACGCCAAAACACTTAGCCATAAAAACAATCATGGCATTTAGTTAGGGCACCACACTCAACGCTAGAAGCCTTAGAGTCTAGCCGTTGAGTGAGGTACACTCACTCAATGCTTTTGACTTAGCCTAATCCTTAGCTATCCCAACCCCAGCCCACTAAACATCACTCATCCAGAGATTTGGAAATTTAATCCAACGCTCTCTCCTACCCCTCCTACCCGACCACAGCAGCCCTAAACTTAAGGTTACAACTAAATTAAGCCTAACCCTGACACCAGCTATTAACTAGACACATGCCGAGACAAATAAGAGAGAAAGCTTGATTTAAATCTAGAGAATAATGAAGCATCACATGGCTGGAATGAAGGAAAATGTCAAACTTCTGCTCTAACTTCTAGGGAGGAAATAAAGAGAATAGAGTTATTGCACAGGAAATGAAAACAGTGTAAGAGTTAGAAATAATTTGGCAAGGGTAAGGGAGCACTTGCCTCACCGCTAAGATGCAACAACAATAAAAACAA
Source organism: Platanthera zijinensis (assembly GCA_039513925.1). Classification (NCBI taxonomy): domain Eukaryota; kingdom Viridiplantae; phylum Streptophyta; class Magnoliopsida; order Asparagales; family Orchidaceae; genus Platanthera; species Platanthera zijinensis. Next base: position 166,511,437 of record CM077081.1, on the reverse strand, counting down.
CTGTCTCTCGCGGCAAGATCGTCCTCCTACGAGTCAAAAACTGAACTTTAGAGGAAGAAGAGGAAGCCAAAACCCTAGCTCCTAATGACAGCCCTATATCAAGCAAAACTTACCTAGGAAGGAAGATCTAGATGAGAGCAAGCCAGATCCGCCTTCACCCGATAAAACCGAGCACTAAAGCCAACGGAAACAGCCGATAAAAGCTTCAGCTCCACCGCCTCCTTTCTTCCGCTGGAAGACTGTAAGCTCGGGAAATGGGGAGAAATGGGGAGGAGTAGAACAGCTGGAGCTTTTAATAAATCCTCCACTAACTTACTCTATAGCTAATTAAAGATAACCAAGCCTAAGCACTAGCTGACTACATATATAAACATATATATAGCCATCAGCCACTAGTTGACACTTAAATAAAAACAACGATTCATCAACTAGCCAACTCATACTCTTATGTACATATATATATATTAACTTATATATAAAAACAGCCACATACTTATATATATATCATGCACATATATATACTTATAAAAATAAAGCTATCAGCACCAAAGCTTACACACAAACATATATATATATACCTACATATATATATATATATATATATATATATATATATATAATTGGCTAAACAAACTTAGCCTAAAACAAAAACCGGCCTTACCAAGCTCGATCACACGAGGCCTAGCACAACAAATAGGTAGACACTTCCGGCTAACAAAACAAACGTCGGAATGACGCGAAAATCAAATGATCTCGGATTTCGACAAAACTCGCATTGTAGCTAAACACCCAAGCGAAAAGAACGTCGAAGTCGAAAACACCATCCGATTATCAGAAGTCGGGCTATCACTACCCAGAGCCCAGGCACAAGCATTTCTCGAGAGCCTCACCGAGTCACAAAACCAGACCCGGCTTGCTAGGGAATCTTGCCAGCAGGCTACAAACAGACCACTATAGGAATGTAGAGAGCTATGACCACACTCTAACAATGGCAGAAGGCCGGAAACGCGTCATCGTAACGCCAAACAATGATCAAACAAAACACAAAAAACCGGGGGCATTACAGCAACCCCCCTAAAAGAAAGTTTTGCCTCGAAACTTTACACATAGCACTTCTATAAAGAAGGAAAAAGAAATTGCAAAGCAAGAGCTATAAAAGAGAGAACAAAACATACCAGGCATAAGGTCAGGGAAACAGATGAGGGTAAGCCTTCCTTATCGCCGACTCTAGCTCCTATGTCGCGTTGTCCACATCCTGGTTCCTCCACAAAATCTTAACCATAGGAATGATTTTCCTCCGCAACATGCGATCCAGAGCATCCAAAATGCGGACAGGCACTTCCACATAAGAAAGATTCGGCTCCAACTAAGGCACAGAATCCAAAACCTGCCTGCAACTCTGCACACATTTCCGCAGCTGACTGACGTGAAAGACATCATGCACGCCGGGAAAATTTGCGGGCAACTCTAACCTATAAGCTGATACACCAACCCACTCAAGAATCATAAATGACCCCACGTACCTCGGGTCCAACTTCCTGTTCTTGCCAAACCTCTTGACTCCAATCTTCGGGGAAACCTTTAAGAACACCAAGTCCCCCATAGCAAATTCCAAGCTAGATCTACGCCGATTGGTGTTCTTCTCATATCTCTCCTGGGATATCTGAAGCTTCTCCCGAACATGCTTCACAGCAATTTCCATCTCTTCGAGCGCCTCTGGACCCAACAACGGTCCCTCACATACCTCAACCCAAAACAAGGGAGTCCTGCAGTGCCTCCCATACTTTAAAAAGGAGCCATTTGCAAGCTTTCTTAGTAACTGTTGTTATACGCAAACTCCATAAGCAGCAAATGCTCATCCCACGCTCCTCCGTGGTTTAGAATATAGCATCGGATCATGTCCTCCACTATCTGATTGACTCGCTATGTTTGGCCATTAGTATGCGGGTGGTAAGCAGTAGAATATCTCAAATCCGTACCCAAACCCTCTTGCAGGCTCTTCCAGAAGCGAGATGTAAACCGGGAGTCTCGGTATGAAATAATGCTGACAGGCACACCGTGCAATCGGATGACCTCATTCAAATACAGCTCAGCTATCTTCCTCATCGGATAGTCGATCTTAAACGGTATGAAGTGAGCACACTTTGTCAATCTGTCCAATATCACCCAAACTGAATCAACCCCCCTAGGAGATCTCGGTAAGCCTGTAATGAAATCCATCGAGATGCTCTCCCACTTCCAAGTCGGAATCTCCAAGGGAGTCTGCTTTCCACCAGGCCTTCCATGATCGGCTTTCAAATGCTTGCAAGTGTGGTACTCAGAAACAAATTTGGCTATGTCTCCCTTCATCCCTTACCACCAGGCAATCTTCTTTAAATCATGATACATCTTAGTAGATCCTGGATGGTAGGTAACACTATATCCATAGGCTTCCCTGCACACCATCACCCGGATATCTCCAACATCGGGGATGCAAAACCTGCCGCAGTACCGCAAGGTACCCGCATCATAAATAGAAAAATCTAGCAATTCACCTATCTCAGCTCGAAGATACAAATGTAGAAGATCAGGATCGTCCTTTTGATGCAGTCTCGTAAGCGCAATCCATGAAGGTTCTTCCACTACCAAACTTCTCTGCAAATCGTCGCGTCACACAGATATGCCCATCAAAAGAAACTACTCTACTAGAAGCTCGACGGAGAGACAAAAAATCTTTCCTGACTTCCGACTCAGGGCCTCGTCCACCACATTAGCCTTGCACGAATGATACTGGATCTCAACGTCATAGTCGGCCACATACTCCAACCATCGCCGCTGGCGCAGATTAAATTCCTTCTTGGTGAAGACATACTTTAAGCTCTTGTGATTAGTAAAAATCTTACACTGCGGTCCATAAAGCAGATGTCTCCACAACTTCAGCGCATAGATAACGGCTGCAAACTCCAGGTCATGCGTATGGTATTTCCTCTCATGAGTCTTCAGCTATCTCAACCCATACGCAATAACTTTCCCACCATGCATCAACACGCAACCAAGACCAACATGCGATGCGTCCATATAAACATCATAATCCACACCCTTATTAGGTAGGGTCAAAACAGGGGCACTGAACAATCTGTCTGTGAGCTCCAGGAAGGCTTCCTCGCACTTCTCACTCTAATCAAAAGCTGCGTTCTTCTTGGTCAATCTAGTCAAAGGTGCAGCTAGGGTGGAAAAACCCTCCATGAATCTCCTGTAATAGCCGGTTACTCCCAGAAAGCTCCTAATCTGTTTAGGTGTGCCCGTCCTACTCCAATCCATCACAGCAGCAATCTTTTTTGGGTCAACTGAAATCCCACTCTTATTCACCACGTGGCCCAAAAATGCAACCTGAGGCCACCAAAACTCGCACTTGCTAAGCTTGGCAAAAAGCTTATGGTCTTTCAAGGCAGATATAACCAAACATCGATGCTGGTCGTACTCCTCTGCATTGCGGGAATAAATCAGAACATCGTCGATAAACACGATCACGAACTTATCCAGGAAATCCTTGAACACTCGGTTTATTAAATCCATAAAAGCTGAGGGCGCATTTGTCAAACCAAATGACATAACCAAAAACTAAAAATGCCCATGCCTTGATCGAAAAGTAGTCCGCGGAATATAAGACTCACGGATCCTGAGCTGATGGTAGCCAGATCAAAGATCAATCTTGGAGAATACTGTGCTACCGCACAACTTATCAAACAAGTCGTCAATCCGTGGCAGAGGGTACTTGTTCTTGATAGTAACCTTGTTGAGCTCTTTTTAGTCGATGTAAAGCCTCATCGACCCTTCTTTCTTCTTTACAAACATAACAGGCGCACCCTAGGGCGACAAACTCGTCCTGATAAAACCCTTTGCCAACAGATCATCCAGCTTGATACGCAACTCCTCCAGCTCTTGCAGGGCCATCCGGTAGGGCGCCTTCGCAATAGGACGCATACCTGGCTCCAAATAAATAACAAATTCGACATCCCGATCAGGTAGAAGACCAGGAAGATCGTCAAGGAAAACATCTGAAAACTCACACACCATAGGAATCTCCTCCAAACGCGGTACACTAACAACAGTCCCTACTACTGAGACAAAACAGGCAAAGCAATCAGAATCAAGCAGCTTCTAAACACATACTGCAGAAATGACTGGAGAATCCTGGCGCGGATCAACATAAACACTCCCAGGCTGACAATTTTCCTTAACGAAGTCCAAATACAAACCCTTGCACTGGATAACTGCATCATAAGTAGACAACCAGTTCATGCCTAAGATAACATCGAAGTCTACCAGGTCGATCACCTTTAAATCTGCCTTAGCAAGAAAATCCACCAACAAATTAGGACAATCCTGAATGCCCTGATCCGAAACCACAGAATCATTAGAAGACAACTTGACGCAAAAGACATCACTAACTAGCTCTAGACCCAAATGATAGCGCTCCACAAAGGCTCTACCACAAAGGAGTGGGTAATGCTAGAGTCAAAGAGAACACGCGCCCAGCGGTTACTCGCCTTAAATTTTCCTATAAGATGGCATACGAACCTAAGAAAAACAAATGATGATGGATATTTTCTACAGGCTAGCGCGTGTTTCCAATTGATGAGGCAAGTATACCTATCGTTCGGAGTATAGAATCAAGTGTCATATTTTAACTCGGGGTTGTCGAGTACTTGTACTCACAAGGGAAACTATTATCTTATCGGAAGGAAAATTTGGTTTTTGATGAAAAGAAGTGTTATACAACGGAAGAGAAATTCAAATATGAGGAAGCTAGCACTTGATCTATAATCCCCTTGGACTAAAATAAATCTTCTTGAAAGATTAAGTAATGCGAGTTCTCATCTACTCACTCGACCGTGGAGGTTTCTAAAGTACAAAAGCATCTCTGTCGAGCTCATGCTTCTGACTAATCTTAGGTTGATCGATTAAGTCCTTTCGGCCAGTCGAAACCCCTATGCTTGCTTTAGGCGGTGAACACCTCTATTGGGTTTGACTCCAATCCGGAAGATTTACGTCGTCCTCTCTCGAGGAGTGCATTTAACTCTTTTTATCTTCGAGTGATCTCCTCGTATCTGCATCCTCTCGGTCATTTAGGATACAGATCTTAGATCGAAACCCATATCCGCATAATATGAATTCGACGAAATAAAAATCAAAGATAAATCGTTGCGAGCAAAATTAAGAACAAGACATTTGTTAAAAAAGGCAAGATTTTATTTTATTCCAAGGTTCATCATGATCAAGTGCTAAAAGAAAGTTAGCTACTCATCATGATTGGGAAAATACAAAATAAAGTAGAGAGAGACATGCTTGAATCAAAGACAAGTATAATTAAAATTATAACAATAGTAAATCTAACTTAGAAATGAGAAAATACAGCAAAAGAAACAGAAAATTACAAGACTCTGATGGCTGCGGAACAGAGACCGATTGTGGGTGGTTCGAAATGGTCAGATTCCGCGGGCCGGTTAGACGATCGAGTTTTCTAACGAGAGGAGGCAAGTGCACCTATCGTAAGTAGTACTCGGTATTCGGGAAAATACCGAGGTCGTATTATTCTCGGGGATGCATTGATTATATCTACTCTTCCAGGAACACTATTATCTTACTATCAGTAAGGTGGGATTTTTTTAGTCTAATTAAAACGGAAAGAAAGAGAGCTGAATTTTGCTAAGTTAGTTCGATGACGGGTTAACGCTCGGCATCGAATCGGATTAAGACTAAAATAATTCTCAACAATTATTATACTTTGTTTTTAAATTAATAAAAGGCACTTGGCCGTGGAGGTTCCAAAAATATGAGCGCACTTATCTCTAAGAATATTGCTCACCTAAACATTAAGACTATTCGACCGATCGTTAGACCGACGATGGATTCCTCTTAATGCCCGCTTTACGCTAAGAACCCCGCTATTGGGTGGGGAACCCAATCCGGCAGAACTACGCTTCTCCTCTTTCGAGGGGGCGTACGCAGTTCTCTTTACCCAAGGTGGATCGCTCCATACGTGCAGCCTCTCGGTGTCGCGTATGGATAACGGAAATAGAGCCCCCACATCGATTATGGGGTCTTATGCGTCGTTAACCCGGGGTAAACCTTAAGTCCTTAAATTAAAATTAAAATAAAGTTATTTAAAAATTTCAGATCATTTTATATGTCCCAATGCTCTTCGATGCTGAAGGCTAAAAGAGATTAGCCACTCATCGGTATGGGGACGGCTTTATGTTTTTAGGTGAAGCGTGAGTGTTAAATTAAGCACTGAACGATTATAAGAGAAAACACAAAAAATAGGACAATTAGATAAATTGAAGGCTAATTGATGCAGGCACTCACGCACACTTCAAAACCATAAAGAAAATTAAATAAAGCAAGCCCTACTCAAATGAGTAGGCGGAAATAAATGCACACACGCACACACTCTTCTTAATTGAAGAAAGCGATAAATAAAGCGTCAAAATTATCTCCTACACGCACGCACTCTACATAATTGACAAAGCGATAAAATTGCGAGTCCCGGCTCAAATGAGTGGGCGGGAGTAAATTTATCTCATACACGCACACACTCTACTTGAAAGTAAAACACACACACACCCTACATAAATGAAAACACACACGCACGCACCCTAAGTTTCCTTCTCAAGTGAGTAGGAGAAAATAAAAGCAATAAAAAACAAGTCCCACTCAAACGAGTGGGCGGGAAATGAAAGCAGAGCGCCATTTAACTCTTAACGAGTAGGCGGAAATAAATGCATACGCACACGCGCACTCTACAGAAATTGAAATAAAGCAATGAAACCTAACTCATACACGCACGCACACTTGCAAAAAAATAAGAAAAACAAATTTGCTGAAAAATTAAAACGACTGCATTTCTACCGCTAGAATGCGGTAGAAATGCATAAAAAGTGAAAATAAAAATTAACCGAGCGAAAATGTTTTGCAAATAAACGCAAAATGAAAGTACTCAAAAAATTAATACAACTGCATTTCTACCGCTAGAATGCGGTAGAAATGCATAAAAAGATGAAATAAAAATTAAAGGGACTAAAAGTTTTACAATTAAATAGGTAAAATGAAGTGAGCGAAAAATTATAAAGACTATATTTTCATTCTTATATTTTTATAAAAACTCCTAAAAAGTGAAAATAAAACTAAAAAAAGACGAAAAAGTTTTACAATCCTAAAAACCCTATGTTAAGTAAAATGAAAATCACACTTTTTTAGGTGTTTTTATAAACCCTTAAGAATGAAAAATAAGGAAAAAAAGGAAAAGCTAAACCTAAATAAGTGCGGATTATGAAAATAAAACGGGCATTACAACGTCTAGAAATGCCGATAAATCCTAAATCTAACTAAGTTATCAAAGCTATAAAAATGAAAACATAAAAGAAACACAAAAAGATGAACGAAAAATTGCTTAAGTAGGCGCATTCAAATGGATTTTTCATACTAAGGAAGAGAGAAAATTTCAAATTTTATTAAAGCAAACACCCTAATACAAACTAAGAGAGAGAGAGGGGGGAGAAATTCTCCTTACATAAGCTTGGAATCCAAATGGGCAGCACCTCCCCTAACCAAAGTGGTCAAAAAGTGGACAAGAAAAGCTTCATGGAAGCTCTTATTTATAGGCAAATTTTTGGGTGGGTCACGCCCGTGACTAGGGCGTGATAGGGGGGCGTGTCGATACTGTACATGAGCTGATCGGTTGATTTGACTGGAAAGTTGACTTCGGCTGAAAACGTGGCGGTCACTCCCTAGGTCACGGGCATGACATGTGTTAGTCACGGGCGTGACTGGGGCGTGTCGGGGAGGTCGATCTGGGCGTGGTCCGGCCGTAAAGTCGCACGCGTTACGTCGGGCCAGGTGGCGAAGTCACGCCCGTGTCACACCTTGACACGGGCGTGTCTAGGGGCGTGTCGAGCTCGGTTTGATGATCGCCGATCATCGAGCTGGCACCTGTGGTCGGCGATCGTAGAGGGCGTGACACGGGCGTGTCGGTCATATGACACGGGCGTGTCAGTCAACTTTTTGACTTTTTCTGGAATTTTTCTGGAATTAAAATAAAGCTAAGTTAGAAATAATATTTACCAGAATAAGCAATTTATTGAATAAAACTAATAAAAAAAGACAAAAATAAACAAAATTAACTTAAACAAAATATGAAAATATAGGTATATTCACAACTCATCAAATACCCCCATACTTAAGCTTTTGCTATTCCAGAGCAAAAGTTTGGGGTGAACTTATAAGGAATAATAAAAAATCCAAAGTTCTGCTACCACTAAATTAATTATAAGAGAGATCAAATAAAATATACGGGGTATAAGAGTTAAGTCCTAAAATCATTTAGATGATTTAAACAGGGCAAAAGTTTTGGCCAAAAGACTTCTTGATGTAATCAAATAGAAAGCAATAATTATATTGGTTAGATTAACAGAAAATAGTTTGGAGTTATACGAACTTTAGCTTTTAGGAGTTTTACCGGAAATAATACAATTTACGAATTATGCTCTCAAAAAGATTTTTGAATTAATTCTAGAGTCATGAAATTGGCTAAGGGGGTTTGATGTTGGTTTATGAAGATGCTTGGATTTTGAGGCGAGGTTATTATTTTTTTCTCGAACCTCCATTTTTTTGATTTGGATGTTAAAGGAAAACGAAATCTTATTTTCCTTAACATAAAATTTTTTTCTTCTTCATAAATAAAAATAACCCAATGTATACGTGTTGGAGTAATGAATTTTATCCTCTTACTCCGTAACGTATAATCTTTTAATTTATTGGGTGCCTATGTTTACGGAATGAAATCTTATTCCCATTGACATAAGATCTTTTTCTCTTTTGGGGGAAATATTTTTATCATACCAAGTAGGTTATGATTGGTAAGGAGAGAAAAGAGAACTAGATTTTTAATTGAAAAATAATTGAGAGCAACCTTTATAAATTGTATGTTCCAATTTTTCAGAAAGCTAAAAGCAAGCATAATTGAATTCTATAGTCGTTATTTTCTAACATGGTACACATGCTCCTATCAATGAAAAATTAGAAGTAGTGCCTAAAGCGAGTCCCCTATTTTTAATAAAGTATAATGAATTCTTTAAAACTTAACCCTAGCTATTTAGATTTTTCAATCTATAATTAACAAACGAATAGTGAACAAAGAATTGATCAAATTCGCATATAAATAAACTCAAAACGAAAGTTTTGGATAGCAAGAAACTTAAGAATGAGATGTTTGATATATTTGTTTCATAACTTACATAAATTTTTTTTATTATTTATTTTGAAGTTATGCTCTTTTTTTTGTATTTTTGTATTTATATCTTTAATATATACATACTAAAGAAAAAATAAATAAAAAATGCAAAAATTAAATTTTTGGATTTTTAAGTTTTGTGAATTTTTTGTATTTTTATGTTTTGTGAATTTTTTTGTATTTTTAATGAAATTTTCATTCTATTTACAAAAATTTGGGAAAAAAAAGAAAAATATTTACAAGGATGAGAGGGAAAAAGTGAGAGAGAAATAATGTTTACAAAAAGTACTTATAAAAATTATTTACAAAAAAAATTTAAAAGAATATTTACAAAAATATAAACTAGGTTGCCGCGAGATAACTCGTTATGTGGATGGCTCGATGAGCCGGATCTCGCGGACCAAGTTAAAAATAAGTCAAAGTTTCAAAACTGAAACTTCAAAATTTTTAATTAATTTTTTTTTTTTTTTTGTGTTATATATATATATTTTTTTTATATTTTTTTTATATTTTTGAAGTTTTGTTTTTAAAATTTTTTGTTTTGCTTTGAATTTTGTTTTGTTTTGTTTTGGTAAGTGAAAAAGAAAGTACGAAAATACGAAAACACCCCCATACTTAGATCCAACATTGTCCCCAATGTTGTAGGCTAAGCATGAGTAACAAAACAGCGGGTATATGTACAAAAAAAGAAAAAAAAACGGGGCAGAAAACGTCCCTGATCCGCGCTCGGGGAAGCCCATTAGAAACCCTGAGGATTGATCCATTTTGGATCGACCACCTCCTTACCGCTACGGAGGGTTATAGCGTTGACAGTTTCCCTTGGATTGGGCTCCGTGTTCCCTGGCAGTGCCCCCAGAGCGCGTTCTGACATAAGTCGCGCCAGCTGTCTAACCTGGATTTCTAAATTTTTTAGCGATTCGGTGATGTTCCGGATATTGGACTCGTTGGACGCGACATAACGATTAAAATTTTCCTCCACCGGGATTGGCTTCATAAGAGGGGGATGAGGAAACGTTGGCGCAAAAGGAGGGGGAGGGCGACGCTGCGCGTTGTTCGGGTTGCTCCAGGAGAAATTCGGATGGTTCCTCCAACCCGAATTATATAGGGGTTGTTTTGAAAGGAGGGATGCACCATATTTCCCATGTAGTCCACGAATTCATCGACCACGCAGGCAGAAGGGGGGAGAAAACAAGGCGGAGTGGAGGAGGCAACAGACATCTCCGTCACCTGCTTAGTTAGCCTTTCCACTTGGAGGGCTAGCTGAGCAGTGGCATCCACTTCAAAAATGCCTGCCTGCTTAGGGCGCACCCGCGGGACATTCCACTAGTAGGCCTTCACTGCCATTTCCTCGAAAAGGGCCTGGGCGGCCTCGGGGGTCTTATTGTTTAGAGTGCCCCCGACAGCCGCGTCAATCATTTGACGCATCTGACTATTCAGTCCATTGTAAAAAATCTATACATGCAACCACGTTGGCAGAGCGTGGTGCGGGCACCGACGGAGAAACTCCTTAAAGCGTTCCCAAGTCTCGTAAAGAGACTCGGAGTCGTTTTGGACGAACGAAGATATGTCCGCCCGCAGTCTTACAGTTTTCGCGAGCGGAAAATACTTCGTAAGGAATTTCTCTGCCAACTCCGCCCAGGACGTGATGGATCACCGTGGGAGGGAGTGTAACCACGCCTTAGCCTTGGACTTAAGAGAGAAGGGAAAAAGGCGCAAACGAATGGCATCATCAGTGACGCCATTAATTTTAAAAGTATCGCAAATCTCCAAAAAATTAGACAAGTGATTATTTGGGTCCTCATCCGGCAGTCCGTCGAACTGCACGGTATTTTGGATCATTTGAATAACACTCGACTTAATTTCAAAATTATTGTTGGCCACAGCGGGCCGAACAATACTAGACCCAGTATCATCCAAGTTGGGCCGAGCGTAGTAAGACATAGTACGCTCGGCCGGTTGGGCATTATTTGGGTCGGCCATAGAAGAAGAGGGTTCTCCGATGGATTCTGCGGGGTCTAAAAATGGAATTCGACGTAAAGATCGGAAACGAGCAAGAGAGCAGTCGATCTCGGGGTCGAATTCAAGATTTTCAGAACCTGAAGGTTGTCCACGGGTCATACACCCTAAAAAAAATGAAAGGGGGAAGGATATTTTTTTTTGAAAATAAAGTAAAATTAATAGAGTCCCGAATTCAATATAACAACCGTGCTCCCCGGCAACAGCACCAAAAACTTGATGGCCGCGGAACAGAGACCGACTGTGGGTGGTTCAAAATGGTCAGATTCCGCGGGCCGGTTAGAAGATCGAGTTATCTAACGAGAGGAGGCAAGTGCACCTATCGCAAGTAGTACTCGGTATTCGGGAAAATACCGAGGTCGTATTATTCTCAGGGAGCGTTGATTATATCTACTCTTCCAGGAACACTATTATCTTACTATCAGTAAGGTGGGATTTTTTTAGTCTAATTAAAACGGAAAGAAAGAGAGCTGCATTTTGCTAAGTTAGTTCGATGACGGGTTAACGCTCGGCATCGAATCAGATTAAGACTAAAATAATTCTCAACAATTATTAAACTTTGTTTATAAATTAATAAAAGGCACTTGGCCGTGGGGGTTCCAAAAATATGAGCGCACTTATCTCTAGGAATATTGCTCACCTAAACATTAAGACTATTCGACCGATCGTTAGACCGACGAAGGATTCCTCTTAATGCCCGCTTTACGCTAAGAACCCCGCTATTAGGTGGGGAACCCAATCCGGCAGAACTACGATTCTCCTCTTTCGAGGGGGCGTACGCAGTTCTCTTTACCGAAGGGGGATCAGACCATACGTGCAGCCTCTCGGCGTCGCATATGGATAACAGAAATAGAGCCCACACATCGATTATGTGGTCCTATGCGTCGTTAACCCGGGGTAAACCTTAAGTCCTTAAATTAAAATAAAAATAATGTTATTTAATTATTTCAAATCATTTTATATGTCCCAATGCTCTTCGATGCCAAAGGCTAAAAGAGATTAGCCACTCATCGGTATGGGGACGGCTTTATGTTTTTAGGTGAAGCGTGAGTGTTAAATTAAGCACTGAACGATTATAAGAGAAAACACAAAAAATAGGAAAACTAGATAAATTGAAGGCTAATTGATGCAGGCACTCACACACACTTCAAAACCATAAAGAAAATTAAATAAAGCAAGCCCTACTAAAATGAGTAGGCGGAAATAAATGCACACACGCACACACTCTTCTTAATTGAAGAAAGCGATAAATAAAGCGTCAAAATTATCTCCTACACGCACGCACTCTACATAATTGAGAAAGTGATAAAATTGCGAGTCCCGGCTCAAATGAGTGGGCGGGAGTAAATTTATCTCATACACGCACACACTCTACTTGAAAGTAAAACACACACACACACTCTACATAAATGAAAACACATACGCACGCACCCTAAGTTTCCTTCTCAAGTGAGTAGGAGAAAATAAAAGCAATAAAAAACAAGTCCCACTCAAACGAGTGGGCGGGAAATGAAAGCAGAGCGCCATTTAACTCTTAACGAGTAGGCGGAAATAAATGCATACGCACACGCGCACTCTACAGAAATTGAAATAAAGCAATGAAACCTAACTCATACACGCACGAACATTTGCAAAAAAATAAGAAAAACAAATTTGCTGAAAAATTAAAACGACTGCATTTCTTCCGCTAGAATGCGGTAGAAATGCATAAAAAGTGAAAATAAAAATTAACCGAGCGAAAATGTTTTGCAAATAAACGCAAAATGAAATTACTCGAAAAATTAATACAACTGCATTTCTACCGCTAGAATGTGGTAGAAATGCATAAAAAGATGAAATAAAAATTAAAGGGACTAAAAGTTTTACAATTTAAAAGGTAAAATGAAGTGAGCGAAAAATTATAACGACTATATTTTCATTCTTATATTTTTATAAAAACTCCTAAAAAGTGAAAATAAAACTATAAAAGACGAAAAAGTTTTACAATCCTAAAAACCCTAAATTAAGGAAAATGAAAATCACACTTTTTTAGGTGTTTTTATAAACCCTTAAGAATGAAAAATAAGGAAAAAAGGAAAAGCTAAACCTAAACAAGTGCGGATTATGAAAATAAAACGGGTATTACAACGGCTAGAAATGTCGATAAATCCTAAATCTAACTAAGTTATCAAAGCTATAAAAATGAAAACATAAAAGAAACACAAAAAGATGAACAAAAATTTGCTTAAGTAGGCGCATTCAAATGGATTTTTCATACTAAGGAAGAGAGAAAATTTCAAATTTTATTAAAGCAAACACCCTAATACAAACTAAGAGAGAGAGAGAGAGGGGAGAAATTCTCCTTACATAAGCATGGAATCCAAATGGGCAGCACCTCCCCTAAGCAAAGTGGTCAAAAAGTGGACAAGAAAAGCTTCCTGGAAGCTCTTATTTATAGGCAAATTTTTGGGTGGGTCACGCCCGTGACTAGGGCGTGACAGGCGGGCGTGTCGATACTGTACATGAGCTGATCGGTTGATTTGACTAGAAAGTTGACCTCGGCTGAAAACATGGCGGTCACGCCCTAGGTCACGGGCGTGACATTTGTTAGTCTCAGGCATGACTAGGGCGTGTCGGGGAGGTCGATCTGGGTGCGGTCTGGCCGCAAAGTCGCGCGCGTCACGTCGGGCAAGGTGGCGAAGTCACGCCCGTGTCACACCTTGAAACGGGCGTGTCTAGGGGCATGTCGAGCTCAGTTTGATGATCGCCGATCGTCGAGCTGGCACCTGTGGTCGGCGATCGTCGAGGGCGTGACACGGGTGTAAGACCCCCATTTTTTTTTCTTTTTCGACACCGGGGTCTTAGGCCCAGAACAGCCGCCTTGCGGTGATACCTTCGCACCCGGGAAGGTCGTCACTACAAGACGCCGATTCTGCCGGCCAAAATCGATCACCACTGTAGCATAAGAATAAAGCAAGTACATAGAAAAATCACATATATAGAAATAAACTCCACGAAGGGAGTGTCCACAGATATTACATATAATGAAAATCTCGGGCTTATGCCCGGTACATCAAGTCCTCACTACAATTCACTCATCGCGGAAGCAAACTAATACAACTACTATAGTTCGGGACTCACTGTCCCTGCTGTATGGACTCCAGTGCAAGACTCTCCGATCTCCAAGCGCGCCGACCTCCGGGGCTTCTCCTCCATGCTGGGCTCCGTGGTCCCCTAAATGATGTGGTTCGAAAACCGTTAGTCTAAAAGACTAAGTCCTATCGTCCCCCACCCCTTCCCCCATGGCTCCTAAGCACCGAGCGGGGAGAAGGAAAGGGAAGGACATGAAGGTGGAGAATAGTCAAATTCCAGATGGCAGCGGAACTAAACTAACAGTGTACACATGATAATAATTATACAAAATTAAATAAGTAACCTTAACTTATGTGGGTACACATAAGCTAAGGGATCTTTTGCAGGGCTCCTATCGTATAAAAAGTCCCATACCGATTTATACGATAGGGTGTCGGTTCTATTAGCAGGCTTATAATATTGAAAGAGAACCTTGACTTATAAGTACGCTCACACGAACTTATAGGCCAAGGGGTCGTTTTGCAAGGCCTAATGTATAGAGCGTCCCATACCGCTTATACATTAGGTGTCGGGTTTTATGCAATGGTTATGCTATGAAATACAATTATGCTATGATGTGAACATGCAAGTGCAACTCACCCACTCGACTCTGTGTACACCGACCTTTAGTTCCCCCTTTCGGAGCCGTTACCTCCCAGGATACCTCCGTAGTGGCAGACGGAAGCGGTGGGTTGGGCCTCGCCCACCTCTAAACCAGTAAAGCACTACTGGTCAGACCTATCGTACGCCTCAACGCTTGGTGCACTAAGCGGACGCCTGCGTACTGTTGCTGGCTGGCGCACCGGACTTCTGTTGGCGAAGTGCTCACCACACTTGCCGAGCCAATGATATTGGTGTCGGTGCATCGAACTCCCCAATATCGAAGACCCACCACCTTAAACCTTTTATGCACATGCAATAGTTATGAGTCAAACAACCAACCGAGCCGAAGCTCACCGGACCATCCCGTCCATCATAATCTACAACCGAGCCAAAGCTCCCCGGACTATCCCGTCCGTCACAATCTACCACCGAGCCAAAGCTCCCCGGACTATCCCGTCCGTCATAACCGTCAACCGAGCCAAAGCTCACCGGACAATCCCGTCCGTCATAATCTACTACCGAACCAAAGCTCCCCAGACTATCCCGTCGGTCATAATCAATAACCGAGCAGAAGCTCGCCAGACTACCATACCCAATAACTACCGGGCTTATTGCCCTAGTAACCCATACTATCTCCCGGGACACTGGGGTGTGAATGTGTGAAACCCTAAGTTAACTATTTACTTTATGCCTACGACTTAGGTTTTACCCCTTTCATTTCCATATTACAGTAACTAGACCTAAGGAGATTTGACCTTCCACTTTATGGGGAAGACGATCTTTCGTCGATCCCAAAACATCATCCAACATTTTGTCAAACTCATTCCTATCTTATCCAACCCTGAGTGATGAACTCTTATGTACCTAACTTGTACTCCAGATTATTTCTGAAGAATTACTATATGCAGACCACCAAGGTTTAATGTTATGTAAAATGGGAAGTATGTCAAGTAATCATCCAATACTCCTATAATAATTTATGGAGGTCCTTTATGACCTTTATTGCCCAAATCCAGAGTTTTACAATTTTCCTATTTATCTAGGAATTTATTAAATATTTATAGTGGCCAAAGTCTCCAAGATTGAACTGAAGGTACCAAATTTTGACAAGATAAAATTACCTTAAATTTATGTTATACTTCAATATAACAATTAACCTAATATCCAAGATCTCTTGATTTTTCAGCAAGGTTTAGGCCACTGATTCTATTTTTTTAAATTATCTCACCATATTTCATTAAAATAAATAAATAAGGTAATATTACTCCTAAAATTTCAAATAAACTTCCAACATGATAACAAAGGCATATAAATGCTCTGGGATAAATATCATAAGTGAATTAAGGAGTGATAAACTTCAAACAAACTATATAAACAATTTTCCAAAACTGCTAAATGCAGACCACCAAGTCAAACTTCATGTAAAATGGGAAGTATATCAAATAATCATCCAACACTCCTATAATAATTAATGGAGGTCCATTAAGACCTTTAAGTCCTACATCCAGAGTTCCAAAATTTTTCTTATTTATTTAATAATTTATTTAATTATTTTAATGTCTAAAATTTCCAATAATGAACATGAAGTACTATTTTTAGTCAAGACATCATTCTACAAATTTTATATTTTACTCAAAATAATGTTATAACTTATCTTCCAAAATATCTAATTCTTTTCAGTAAAGTTTTATCCTTAAATCAATATTACATTTAAATCCTTGAAAATTCATTTAAGAATTATAAAATACTATATTGCTTTCAAAAATTCAGAGAAATTTCAAGTATGAATCTAATGGCATGTAAATGGTTTGGGCCAAATTTCATAATTTATTTATCAGTAAATGGACTTAAATAATTTATTGAATAATTCCATCACATAGCAAGCCTGTGAAGTAACTACTTCAAATAATAGTCCAAGTATTTTTATAAAATTTATATAAGCTCATAATGATTCAAAACCTCCTCTGCCAAAATTTCATGACATCTCAAGGGTCAGAGGTAGCATAATAATTTATTTACTAAAGTGAGGCATTTCTTGTGTTACAAATGAAGTGCTATATATAATACTCCAAAATTTCTAAATAAATAACCAAAGCTTCTTAATATCATTCTGACCATCCTACCAAAATTGCATATCAGTTTAAGGGGTTTAGCTAACCCATTCCTATCCCACCACATTTGTGCCCTAAACTGGGGTTAGGGTTTTGAGTGTCCTAAACCTTCCAAAATACGCTAATATTTTTACCAGAGGGTTATAGTTACAAAATTACCACCCCTACAAAATTTCATAGCCATACAAGGTGTTTTGGCCATATGTCCTTCAAAGGTACAAATGCCCTTCCTTAGGGTTTGACCTAGGATCTTGGGCCAAATCAACTCCAATGCCCCCAAGTTTTCATTGGAAGGTGTATATTGTCATGCCAAACCTGTGTACCAAATTGGAACCTCTGTTGAGGTGAATTGGACACTAAAATCCAAAATTACATTTTGGACCAAAATACCCTTCTTAGGGCAAGGCTAGGGTTTGCTTGAATCCCATTCAAATCAACTCCAAACTTAATGAAATTTTAACCAGAGGTCTATATTGACCTCATATCCATCCCACCAAAATTTGGATAAATTTGGACTTCATTTGACCCATAATTTAATTTACCTTAGCATAATTAAATTTTTTACAAAACTATAGGAAAAGTATTCCCAAAAATTCCCATTTTTGGGCAGGGTCTAGATATAGGGTAGTGTGACTTCCTGTCAAAATTGCAGCTCATTTTGACCAAGGATGAAGTGTGGGCAACTAGTTTTATGACTGCCTATTCATTTGTATAGACCCCACCAAAATGAGTGCCCTGGTCAAACCAGTCACCCAATTTGGTTCAAACCAATTTTGTCGGACAGTAGATCTATAGGGCTACATTTTTGGTGTTGACCATTTTCTCTGAAAATGGCTCCAGCTATTTTTAATAATTAAAACCAATAAATGTAAAAACTGTGATAGAAATGAAATGATTCAAACTATATATTCCATAGTTTAATTATTATACAGCACGAATCTTAGCGCATAACCGACGGCA
The DNA here is from genome assembly GCA_039513925.1 of Platanthera zijinensis. Lineage (NCBI taxonomy): Eukaryota > Viridiplantae > Streptophyta > Magnoliopsida > Asparagales > Orchidaceae > Platanthera > Platanthera zijinensis. Next base: position 166,493,365 of record CM077081.1, on the reverse strand, counting down.
TCCCATCATCGTCCCCCACGCTCCAATGGCCAGGATTAATCCTGCCTGGGCCGATTTCCAGCGGCTGCCGCCGTCGATCCGGCCACCTTCCCGGCCTGCCACCGCCGCCGACACCTTCGTGGTGGTCGGGGCTATCTCCAGACGGTGGCTAGGCCGCCGGGAAGCACTATTCCAGTGATCCCAGCAAGCGTAAAAATCATGAAAATCCATGATTTTTGAAATCTGGATTGGGCTCAATTGAGCTCCAACCTTGGTTCTATTGATTCCTACGATCTACCCATGAGAGAAAGAGTGGAGGAGGACCTGTGGTGGCGGCTGTAGCCTGGCTGATCGCCGGATTGGCATGGTGGTGGCCGGTGGTGGTCGGCTTGTTCACAAATGCAAATTAGGGCTTGGCCTCTTCAGGAAACTGGTGGGAATTCATCCCTGGACCTCACTGAAGCTTTTAAAGAGGGAGAGGAGGGAGTTAGGTGGCTGAAATGGCATGTGCCATTTTTGGCCTAAGTCCATTTTGGCAGCTAGGTTGGTAGGGGGGGGGTGGAGCTTGCTCTAATCAGTCCACAATGGCTGCTGCACTCTCCCTTGTCCTTCTGAAATGAATGGGGAGGTTAGGGAGGGGGAGGAGGAGCACAAAGTCCTCCTTCCTTCTTCTTCCTTCTCTTTCTCTCTCCTCCATGGGTGACTTTCTCTCTCCTAGTCACCATGCCTGAATTTTTGGCTCCTACATGTCCCATGTCAGCCCACAAATCTATTTGGCCACTTAAGTCAAGGTTAGCCCCAATGTAATGGGCTTGAGCTTGAGTTAGCCCATTTGGGCTAACTTGACCCAAAGTTGGACTAGGGCCCATCTAGGTTAATTTGATCCTTGAGATTTCCTTAATAGGTCCTTGGTGACCCATTAGCCTCCCCTAGGGTAAAGGTGGGGTTGGATTGGCCCTTGGAGGTCACTTGGCCCTTAACTAGGGCATTTTGACCATTTTAGTCAAGGGTTGACTTTGGTCAAAACTAGCCCTTTTGATTGGTCCCAATGGGTCCTTGGTGACCTATTGGCCTCTCACTAGGCTTATGAGGGTAGGGGTGGGGTCCATTTGGCTAAGGGACCGCAATTGACCCTTGTGTAGGCCAATTTGACCTAATTAGGGTTATAGTTGACTTTGGTAAACTTAGCTCTATTGACTACTCTCCATGGGTCCTTAGTGACCCATTGACCTCTCACTAGGTCTAAGAAGGTATGGGTGGGGTCTACTGGGCTAAGGGACTGCAATTGACCCATGTGTAGGTCAATTTGACCCAATTAGGGCTATAGTTGACTTTGGTCAACTTAGGTCCTTTGATTGCTCTTCATGGGTCCTTAGTGACCCATTGATCTCTTTCTAGGGTTATAAGGGTATGGGTGGGGTCTTGGAGTCTTGGTGAAGCCCCATGATCACTTTTAACCAAGGTTTAGAGATCTGCTAAGTGCAGACCATAGTGGCCCTATCCACACCACCAGGTCCACTTGACTCTTTCTTGGGCTTCCTAGGGTTTTGTCATGACAAAACCACTCTTAGGGGTCTAGTTGGAAATGGGATGTTACAAATCCCAATAAACAAAACAAAGATATCGTCCCCGAAATCCAGGTTAAGCCTACGGGGACTCCTATCAGGGAGCGGCAACTTGTAATATCCCATGAGGTTCAAAGATGTTTGTCAATATTAAGATCAAATTGCCTAATTGGCAAAGTCTAGACACCAATAAACAAAAGTTTAGCCCATAACCTTGAAATTTCAGTTCTACTAGTTTAAATTAGGAAGGAAATTGAACATCTTGAGTGGTTGCGAGGAATACCTGACTGAAGAGTTCCAGATATCTTTGTCGCATCAAGTCCTGGGGCTCCCATGTGTGCTCCTCTCTTCCGTGATTTCTCCACAGGACCTTGACTAACGGAACCCTCTTGTGGCATAAAACTCGTACCCCCTTGTCTTCAATCCGGACCGGTTCTAGGTGAACTGACCGATCAGATGCTATCGGTCCATCTGTGGTTATAACTTGCTGCTCTGGACGTAGTAGAGCTCTCCTAAGAGAGGATATATGGAACACGTCGTGCAGACTCGCCAGCTCTGGTGGAAGTTCCAGCCTGTATGCCAAGGGACCGATCCGCTCCTGGATCCTATAAGGCCCCATGTACCTTGGGCTGAGCTTCTTCCTCTGTCCGCGTACCCGAGTAACTCCATGCATGGGTCGGATCTTCAAGAACACCTGATCTCCTATCTAGAATTCCACCTGACGGTGCCGAGCGTCGTAATACTTAGCCTGCCGGCTCTGTGCTTCTAGCATTCTGTCCCGTATCAATCTTACCTGAGCCTCGGTGTCCTCGACAAACTCCGAACCCAATGCCTTAGGATCCTCGTCCTGTATCCATGACAAAGGAGTCCTGCACTTTCGTCCATACAACGCCTCATAAGGAGCCATTTTAATACTGGACTGGTAGTTGTTATTATACGAGAACTCGATCAGTGGTAATAACTTCTCCCATGGTTCACCGCGATCTAATACCCAGAGTCGTAGTAAATCCTCCAAAGTCCGGTTGGTCCGTTCTGTCTGTCCATCTGTCTGGGGATGAAAAGTCTTACTGAAGGTTAGTCGAGTGCCTAAGTAAGTTTGCACTGACCTCCACTCCCTGGATGTAAATCGTTCGTCGTGGTCTGACACAATCGACTTGGGTACACCATGGTAGCGGACGAACTGCTCCACAAATTTTCGGACTAACACCCCCACCGAGTCATCCTTCCTGATTAGAATAAACCTCGCCACCTTCATTAGTCGGTCGATGATCACCCATATCGAATCATTCCCTGTCCTGGATCGAGGAAATCCATGTATAAAGTCCATGGCGATATCATCAAACTTCCACTCTGGTACTCGGAGTGGCTGCAATAATCCTGCGAGGTTTCTGCACTCCGCTTTTACTAATTGGCACGCCTTGCAACGGGTCACGAAGTAGGTGATATCCTTCTTCATGCCGGGCCAGAACATAGTCTTCTTCAGATCTGCAGTCATCTTCGTAATCCCCGGGTGTACCGAATATCGACTGCAATGAGCCTCCATCATGATGTCCTCCCGGATCTGGCCTCCCTCTGGTATGTAGACCCGTCCTCTGAAGCATACTAAATCGTCCCTCAGTGTGTAATCTCCCACAGTGCCTGCTTCTAAGGACCGGAATATCGGCTCTATCTGAGTATCCTGCCTCTGTCCATCCTTGACCCATTCTCGTATGTCATCCGTGGTGATTAATGACGACAGATATTCTCGGTATAACTCAGGGTGATCCTCAGATACCAGGGATACTTGCATCTTATCAAACATCTGTATTAACTCCAAGGCCATCAATGATGTTCCTACTCTAGCGTTTGTGGTCTTTCGGCTTAATGCATCTACTACCACATTCGCCTTTCCAGGGTGGTAGTGCATCTTATACTGGTAGTCTGCTAAAAATTCCACCCATCGTCTCTGTCTAATGTTTAGCTCCTTCTGTGTTTCCACATACCTCAGATTTTTATGGTCGAAGTATATGTCGCAGTGGACACCGTACATATAGTGAAGCCAGTCTTTTAGTGCAAAAATGACCGCTCCCATCTCTAAGTCATGAACTGGGTAGTTTTGCTCGTGCTTCTTCAGCTGCCGAGAAGCATAAGCTATCACATGGTCATTCTGCATAAGTACTACCCCCATGCCCTGGTAGGAGGCATCGGTGTAGACCTGGAATCCTTCTTTCCCTGAAGGAAGGGCAAGTATTGGAGCCGAAGTGAGTCGCCCCTTTAGCTCTTGAAAAGCCTCTTCACATCGTGGGGTACAGATAAAGGGCACCTCCTTCCTTGTCAGGGATGTGAGTGGGAGGGCGACACGAGAGAATCCCTCTACAAATTTCCGGTAGTAACCGGCAAGTCCTAGGAAACTTCGTACATCTGTGGCCGTCTTCAATTGTGGCTAGTCCTGAACCGCTTGGATCTTGGCCGGGTCCACTGCCAACCAAGCACCACTAATGATATGGCCTAGGAAGGCCACCTCCTTCAACCAAAACTGGCATTTGCTGATCTTTGCATAAAGCTTGTGCTCCCGTAGTCTCTCCAGGGTCAGCGTCAGATGCCGTGTGTGCTCCTCCTCTGTCCTTGAGTAAATGAGGATGTCATCGATAAACACGATGACAAACACCTCTAAATATTCTTCGAACACCTGATTCATAAGGCTCATAAATGCTGATGGCGCATTTGTGAGCCAGAAGGGCATCACTGTAAATTCATATAGCCCATATCTGCTACTGAAAGCAGTCTTCGGAATGTCCTCCTCCTGGATCCTTAGCTGGTAGTAACCAGACCTCAAATCCAATTTGGAAAAGAAATTCGCACCTTCTAGCTGGTCAAACAGCTCATCTATCCTTGGCAATGGATATGTGTTTCGGACTGTCAATCGGTTTAGTGCTCAGTAGTCAATGCACAGTCTCAGAGTTCCGTCCTTCTTTTTAACGAATAAGACCGGGGCTCCCCAAGGCGAAGAGCTCGGTCAGACAAATCCAGCCTCCACCAGTTCTTGGAGTTGGCTTCGAAACTCTGTCAATTCCTTCGGGGCCATCCGGTAAGGGGCCCTAGCTACCGGCTTAGCCCCCGGCACCAGCTGTATCCGGAAATCCTGCTCCCGGTGCGGGGGGTAGCCCAGGCAGTTTCTCTGGGAATACGTCAGCAAAATCTCGCACCACTGGAATATCCGAGGTGGAGACCTTGGTCTCAGTCATCTCAAATATTACTTCATACACTTCTTCCCCCTGTAAGTGAGCTTTGACGGCTTGTACAGACGACAGTATGAGAGGGGGAATTGATTTAATACCTTCAATGACGAGGTAGGAATCCCCATGTCTTACGGTAACTCTTTTGGACGTGCAGTCAATTTGAGCATGATTCCAGTTCAACCACATCATCCCTAGGATCAAATCAAAGATTGGCATCTTTATGATCATCGCTGGAGCTTCAAATATCCTTCCGCCGATCTCCGCCTCCATGTTGTAGTGGGCAGAGGTGAACATCTCTGATCCGTCGGGTAGTCGTATCCTCATCATCAGACCTATGAATCGTTCCACGCCTTCCAATCCTTCTATGAAGGCCTCCGATACAAATGAGTGCGAAGCACCCGTATCAAATAGCGTATAAGCGGGTTTGCCGCTGATGAAAACTATTCCTGGGGTTTTGGAAAAATTAAATGTCTCAGAATTCTAGCTATGGTTTTCTTTCCTAGATTGTCACTTCTATATAAAATTTATGTTCATGAGGAATAATTTAAACCAAAATTTTCAGACGTACCAGTGATTACATGCTCCGGGTTTCGGGGTTGAGCCAGATCCAGTGCATAAATTTGCTCCCTCTGCTGCCTACGATCTACACCCTGGAAACAACATCCTCGACCACGTCCTCGTCCTCCAAACTGCTGGGCATGCGGGGCAATCTGTGGTGCTGGTAGAGGTGCTTCCCTCATGGGGCAGTTTCTCCGAATATGCCCTATTTGATGGCAGTTGTAGCACTATGGTGGGTGAAATGCCATGCCCCCGGGTCTTGGTGCCTCCCTCATCTGAAGAGGCTGAGGAGCCATTACCACCGGCTCCCTCGGCTCTCGTCTTATTTCCTGACGAGGTTGGTCTTCTGTTCTTCTTCCTTCTCTCCCATCTGTGATGCGGCCCCGCCACTGATCATTCCGAGCTCCTCAGCCCTGGTCCTCTGTTGGCCTCTTTCGGCCCCGAGTCGTGTGCCAGTCAGCCTCAATCCTCTTGGCCATTTCCAAGATTCGGGAGATAGGTCCGTCAGAAACGAACAGAAGGGCCTCCCTCAACTCCTCTCGTAGACCCTTATAAAACCTTTTTGTGTAGCCCGCCTCATCTAGTTGATACAAATCTGCATAGCGAGCCAAGTGGTCAAACTCCCGATGGTACTCTACCACCGTCCTGGTACCCTTTTTCAACTGTAAGAACCGTTCCTCCAACTCATCCCTGGCTGATTGTGGAACAAAATGTTCCAGGAGAGCGGTCTTGAACTCTTCCCAGGAGATTTCTGTAACCTCCCTATCAGCAAATGTTGTATCCAGCAGCGTCTTCCACCACCTCTTTGCATGGGACTCTAGGCAGGAGACAACCAAGGCCACCTTCTCCTCCCAGGGACATCGTATCCCAGTCAGCATTTCGTACATAATATCTAGCCACTCCTCTGTCCGTACAGCGGATTCTGTCCCCAAGTAAGATGGAGGAGAGAGTCCTCAAAAAAATGCTCAGCCAATTGGCCCCCGGGTTCGGCTGTGGAGCCGGAACCGGCTGAGCCCTGAAAGCATCTAGAATGGTCGTCAGCGTTTGACCCATCTCCGAGTGTAAGAATGGAGTGGGGACCGGGGGAGGTGGTGCAACAGTCGGAGTCTGCTGAACTCCGCCTTGTGGTGTTGGCTGCGCTGGGGGCTGCGTAATAGAAGATAATTATAAGAAGTCTCACAGATTTAACTAAAAGTGTATAATTTTCATGTGATTTCCCATATGGTCCCACCACTGCTTCCGCTGCTTAGTTTGTCCCCAAACTAAACTCGAGCGGGGGTGTCCCAGGGTTAGTGGACTGCTACTTTTTTGATCGAGGTTTCCTTTGATACCACTTATAAGACCCCCATTTTTTTTCTTTTTCGACACCGGGGTCTTAGGCCCAGAACCGCCGCCTTGCGGTGATACCTTCGCACCCGAGAAGGTCGTCACTACAAGACGCCGATTCTGCCGGCCAAAATCGATCACCACTGTAGCATAAGAATAAAGCAAGTCTACTGAAAAATCACATATATAGAAATAAACTCCACGAAGGGAGTGTCCACAGATAGTACATATAATAAAAATCTCGGGCTTATGCCCGGTACATCAAGTCCTCACTACAATTCACTCATCGCGGAAGCAAACTAATACAACTACTATAGTTCGGGACTCACTGTCCCTGTTGTCTGGACTCCAGTGCTAGACTGTCCGATCTCCAAGCGTGCCGACCTCCGGGGCTGCTCCTCCATGCTGGGCTCCGTGGTCCCCTAAATGATGTGGTTCGAAAACCGTTATCTAAAAGACTAAGTCCCATCGTCCCCCACCCCTTCCCCCATGGCTCTTAAGCACCGAGCGGGGAGAAGGAAAGGGAAGGACATGAAGGTGGAGAATAGTCAAATTCCAGATGGCAGCGGAACTAAACTAATAGTGTACACATGATAATAATTATACAAAATTAAATAAGTAACCTTAACTTATGTGGGTACACATAAGCTAAGGGATCTTTTGTAGGGCTCCTATCGTATAAAAAGTCTCATACCGATTTATACGATAAGGTGTCGGTTCTATTAGCAGGCTTATAATATTGAAAGAGAACCTTGACTTATAAGCACGCTCACACGAACTTATAGGCCAAGGGGTCGTTTTGCAAGGCCTAATGTATAGAGCGTCCCATACCGCTTATACATTAGGTGTCGGGTTTTATGCAATGGTTATGCTATGAAATACAATTATGCTATGATGTGAACATGCAAGTGCAACTCACCCACTCGACTCTGTGTACACCGACCTTTAGTTCCCCCTTTCGGAGCCGTTACCTCCCAGGATACCTCCGTAGTGGCAGACGGAAGCGGTGGGTTGGGCCTCGCCCACCTCTAAACCAGTAAAGCACTACCGGTCAGACCTATCGTACGCCTGAACGCTTGGTGCACTAAGAGGACGCTTGCGTACTCTTGCCGGCTGGCGCACCGGACTTCTGTTGGCGAAGTGCTCACCACACTTGCCGAGCCAACGATATTGGTGTCGGTGCATCGAACTCCCCAATATCGAAGACCCCCACCTTAAACCTTTTATGCACATGCAATTGTTATGAGTCAAACAACCAACCAAGCCGAAGCTTACCGGACAATCCCGTCCATCATAATCTACAAACGAGCCAAAGCTCCCCGGACTATCCCGTCCGTCACAATCTACCACCGAGCCAAAGCTCCCCGGACTATCCCGTCCGTCATAACCATCAACCGAGCCAAAGCTCACCGGACAATCCCGTCCGTCATAATCTACTACCGCACCAAAGCTCCCCGGACTATCCCGTCCGTCATAATCAATAACCGAGCTGAAGCTCGCCAGACTACTATACTCAATAACTACCGGGCTTATTGCCCCAGTAACCCATACTATCTCCCGGGACACTGGGGTGTGAATGTGTGAAACCCTATGTTTACTATTTACTTTATGCCTACGACTTAGGTTTTACCCCTTTCATTTTCATATTACAGTAACTAGACCTAAGGAGATTTGACCTTCCACTTTTTGGGGAAGACGATCTTTCGTCGATCCCAAAACATCATCCAACATTTAGTCAAACTCATTCCTATCTTATCCAACCCTGAGTGATGAACTCTTATGTACCTAACTTGTACTCCAGATTATTTCTGAAGAATTACTATATGCAGACCACCAAGGTTTAATGTTATGTAAAATGGGAAGTATGTCAAGTAATCATCCAATACTCCTATAATAATTTATGGAGGTCCTTTATGACCTTTATTGCACAAATCCAGAGTTTTACAATTTTCCTATTTATCTAGGAATTTATTAAATATTTATAGTGGCCAAAGTCTCCAAGATTGAACTCAAGGTACCAAATTTTGACAAGATAAATTTCCCTTAAATTTATGTTATACTTCAATATAACAATTAACCTAATATCCAAGATCTCTTGATTTTTCAGCAAGGTTTATGCCACTGATTCTATTTTTTTAAATTATCTCACCATATTTCATTAAAATAAATAAATAGGGTAATATTACTCCTAAAATTTCAAGTAAACTTCCAACATGATAACAAAGGCATATAAATGCTCTGGGATAAATATAATAAGTGAATTAAGGAGTGATAAACTTCAACCAAACTATATAAACAATTTTCCAAAACTGCTAAATGCAGACCTCCAAGTCAAACTTCATGTAAAATGGGAAGTATATCAAATAATCATCCAACACCCCTATAATAATTAATGGAGGTCCATTAAGACCTTTAAGTCCTACATCCAGAGTTCCAAAATTTTCCTTATTTATTTAATAATTTATTTAATTATTTTAATGTCTAAAATTTCCAATAATGAACATGCAGTACTATTTTCAGTCAAGACATCATTCTACAAATTTTATATTTTACTCAAAATAATGTTATAACTTATCTTCCAAAATATCTAATTCTTTTCAGTAAGGTTTTATCCTTAAATCAATATTACATTTAAATCCTTGAAAATTCATTTAAGAATTATAAAATACTATATTGCTTCCAAAAATTCAGAGAAATTTCAAGTATGAATCTAATAGCATGTAAATGGTTTGGACCAAATTTCATAATTTATTTATCAGTAAATGGACTTAAATAATTTATTGAATAATTCCATCATATAGCAAGCTTGTGAAGTAACTACTTTAAATAAGTGTCCAAGTATTTTTATAAAATTTATATAAGCTCATAATGATTCAAAACCTCCTCTGCCAAAATTTCATGACCTCTCAAGGGTCAGAGGTAGCATAATAATTTATTTACTAAAGTGAGGCATTTCTTGTGTTACAAATGAAGTGCTATATATAATACTCCAAAATTTCTAAATAAATAACCAAAGCTTCTTAATATCTTTATGACCATCTTACCAAAATTTCATATCATTTTAAGGGGTTTAGCTAACCCATTCCTATCCCACCACATTTGTTCCCTAAAATAGGGTTAGGGTTTTGAGGGCCCTAAACCTTCCAAAATACCCTAATATTTTTACCAGAGGGTTATAGTTACCAAATTACCACCCCTACAAAATTGCATAGCCATACAAGGTGTTTTGGACATATGTCCTTCACAAGGTACAAAAGCCCTTCCTTAGGGTTTGACCTAGGATCTTGGGCCAAATCAACTCCAATGCCCCCAAGTTTTCATTGGGAGGTGTATATTGTCATGACAAACCAGTGTACCAAATTTGAACCTCTGTTGAGGTGAATTGGACACTAAAAGCCAAAATTACATTTTGGACCAAAATACCCTTCTTAGGGCAAGGCTAGGGTTTGCTTGAATCCCATTCAAATCAACTCCAAACTTAATGAAATTTTAACCAGAGGTCTATAATGACCTCATATCCAACCCACCTAAATTTGGATAAATTTGGACTTCATTTGACCCATAATTTAATTTACCCTAGCATAATTAAATTTTTTACAAAACTATAGGAAAATTATTCCCAAAAATTCCCATTTTTGGGCAGGGTCTAGCTATAGCGTCGGGTGACACCCTGCCAAAATTTCAGCTCATTTGGACCAAGGATGAAGTGTGGGCAACTAGTTTAATGACTGCCTATTCATTTGTATAGACCCCACCAAAATGAGTGCCCTGGTCAAACCAGTCACCCAAATTGGTTCAAACCAATTTTGTCAGACAGTAGATCCATAGGGCTACATTTTTAGTGTTGACTATTTTCTCTGAAAATGGCTCCAGCTATTTTTAATAATTAAAACTAATAAATGTAAAAACTTTGACAGAAATGAAATGATTCAAACTATTTATTCCATAGTTTAATTATTATACAGCACGAATCTTGGCGCATAACCGACGGCATCCCATCATCGTCCCCCACGCACCAACAGCCAGGATTAATCCTGCCTGGGCCGATTTCCAGCGGCTGCCGCCGTCGCTCCGGCCACCTCCCCGGCCTGCCACCACCGCCGACACCTTCGTGGTGGTCGGGGCTATCTCCAGACGGCGGCTAGGCTGTCGGGAAGCACTATTCCGGCGATCCCAGCAAGCGGAAAAACCATGAAAATTCATGATTTTTGAAATCTGGATTGGGCTCAATTGAGCTCCAACCTTGGTTCTATTGATTCCTACGATCTACCCATGAGAGAAGGAGTGGAGGAGGACCTGTGGTTGCAGCTGTAGCCTGGCTGATCGCCGAATTGGCATGGTGGTGGCTGGTGGTGGTCGGATTGTTCACAAATGCAAATTAGGGCTTGGCCTCTTCAGGAAACTGGTGGGAATTCATCCCTGGACCTCACTGAAGCTTTTAAAGAGGGAGAGGAGGGAGTTAGGTGGCTGAAATGGCATGTGCCATTTTTGTCCTAAGTCCATTCTGGCGGCTAGGTTGGTAGGGGGGTGGAGATTGCTCTAATCAGTCCACAATGGCTGCTGCGCTCTGCCTTGTCCTTCTGAAATGAATGGGGAGGTTGGGGAGGGGGGAGGAGGAGCACAAAGTCCTCCTTCCTTCTTCTTCCTTCTCTTTCTCTCTCCTCCATGGGTGACTTTCTCTCTCCTAGTCACCATGCCTAAATTTTTGGCTCCTACATGTCCCATGTCAGCCCACAAATCCATTTGGCCACTTAAGTCAAGGTTAACCCCAATGTAATGGGCTTGAGCTTGAGTTAGCCCATTTGGGCTAACTTGACCCAAAGTTGGACTAGGGTCCATCTAGGTTAATTTGATCCTTGAGATTTCCTTAATAGGTACTTGGTGACCCATTAGCCTCCCCTAGGGTCAAGGTGGGGTTGGATTGGCCCTTGGAGGTCACTTGGCCCTTAACTAAGGCATTTTGACCATTTTAGGTCAAGGGTTAACTTTGGTCAAAACTAGCCCTTTTGATTGGTCCCAATGGGTCCTTGGTAACCTATTGGCCTCTCACTAGGCTTATGAGGGTAGGGGTGGGGTCCATTTGGCTAAGGGACCGCAATTGACCCTTGTGTAGGCCAATTTGACCTAATTAGGGTTATAGCTGACTTTGGTCAACTTAGCCCTATTGACTACTCTCCATGGGTCCTTAGTGACCCATTGACCTCTCAATAGGTCTAAGAAGGTATAGTTGGGGTCTACTGGGCTAAGGGACTGCAATTGACCCTTGTGTAGGTCAATTTGACCCAATTAGGGCTATAGTTGACTTTGGTCAACTTAGGTCCTTTGATTGCTCTTCATGGGTCCTTAGTGACCCATTGATCTCTTTCTAGGGTTATAAGGGTATGGGTGAAGCCCCATGATCACTTTTAACCAAGGTTTAGAGATATGCTAAGTGCAGACCATAGTGGCCCTATCCACACCACCAGGTCCACTTGACTCTTTCTTGGGCTTCCTAGGGTTTTGTCATGACAAAACCACTCTTAGGGGTCTAGTTGGAAATGGGATATTACAACGGGCGTGTCGGTCATGTGACACGGGCGTGTCAGTCATCTTTTTGACTTTTTCTGGAATTTTTCTGGAATAAAAATAAAGCTAAGTTAGAAATAATATTTACAAAAATAATCAATTTATTGAATAAAACTAATAAAAAAAAGACAAAAATAAACAAAATTAACTTAAACAAAATATGAAAATATAGGTATATTCACAACTCATTAAATACCCCCATACTTAAGCTTTTGCTATTCCAGAGCAAAAGTTTGAGGTAAACTTATAAGGAATAATAAAAAACTCTAAGTTCTACTACCGCTAAATTAATTATAAGAGAGATCAAATAAAATATACGGGGTATAAGAGTTAAGTCCTAAAATCATTTAGATGATTTAAACAGGGAAAAAGTTTTGGCCAAAAGACTTCTTGATGTAATCAAATAGAAAGCAATAATTGTATTGGTTAGATTAACAGAAAATAGTTTGGAGTTATACGAACTTTAGCTTTTAGGAGTTTTACCGGAAATAATACAATTTATGAATTATGCTCTCAAAAAGATTTTTGAATTAATTCTAGAGTCATGAAATTGGCTAAGGGGGTTTGATGTTGGTTTATGAAGATGCTTGGATTTTGAGGCAAGGTTATTATTTTTTTTCTCGAACCTCCATTTTTTTGATTTGGATGTTAAAGAAAAACGAAATCTTATTTTCCTTAACATAAAATTTTTTTCTTCCTCATAAATAAAAATAACCCAATGTATACGTGTTGGAGTAATGAATTTTATCCTCTTACTCCGTAACGTATAATCTTTTAATTTATTGGGTGCCTATGTTTACGGAATGAAATCTTATTCTCATTGACATAAGATCTTTTTCTTTTTTTTGGTAAATATTTTTATCATACCAAGTAGGTTATGATAGGTAAGGGGAAAAAAGAGAACTTGATTTTTAATTGAAAAATAATTGAGAGCAACCTTTATAAATTGTACGTTCCAATTTTTCAAGAAAGCTAAAAGCAAGCGTAATTGAATTCTATAGTCGTTATTTTCTAACATGGTACACATGCTCCTATCTATGAAAAATTAGAAGTAGTGCGTAAAGCGAGTCCCCTATTTTTAACAAAGTATAAAAAATTCTTTAAAACTTAACCCCGGCTATTTAGATTTTTCAATCTATAATTAACAAACGAATAGTGAACAAAGAATTGATCAAATTCGCATATAAATAAACTCAAAACTAAAGTTTTGGATAGCAAGAAACTTAAGAATGAGATGTTTGATATATTTGTTTCATAACTTACATAAATATTTTTTTGTTTTTTTTGAAGTTATGCTCTTTTTTTTGTATTTTTGTATTTATATCTTTAATATATACATACTAAAGAAAAAATAAAAAATAAATGCGAAAATAAAATTTTTGGATTTTTAAGTTTTGTGAATTTTTTGTATTTTTATGTTTTGTGAATTTTTTTTAATTTTAATGAAATTTTCATTCTATTTACAAAAATTTGGGAAAAAAAAGAAAAAAGAAAAAAGAAAAAATATTTACAAGGATGAGAGGGAAAAAGGGAGAGAGAAATAATGTTTACAAAAAGTACTTATAAAAATTATTTACAAAAAATATTTACAAGAATATTTACAAAAATATAAACTAGGTTGTCGCGAGATGACTCGTTATGTGGATGGCTCGATGAGCCGGATCTCGCGGACCAAGTTAAAAATAAGTCAAAGTTTCGAAAATGAAACTTCAAAATTTTTAATTAAATTTTTTTTTTGATTTTTGTGTTATATATATATATATATATATTTTATATTTTTTTTTATTTTTGAAGTTTTGTTTTTAAAATTTTTTTTTTGTTTTGAAATTTTTTGTTTTGTTTTGTTTTGGTAAGTTAAAAAGAAAGTACGAAAATACGAAAAACACCCCCATACTTAGATCCAACATTGTCCCCAATGTTGTAGGCTAAGCATGAGGAACAAAACAACAGGTATATGTACAAAAAAAGAAAAAAAGGGGGGGGGGGGCAGAAAACGTCCTTGATCCGCGCTCGGGGAAGCCCATTAGAAACCCTGAGGATCGATCCGTTTTGGATCGACCACCTCCTTACCGCTACGGAGGGTTATAACGTTGGCAGTTTCCCTTCGATTGGGCTCCGTGTTCCCTAGCAGTGCCCCCAGAGCGCGTTCTGACATAAGTCGCGCCAGCTGTCCAACCTGGATTTCTTAATTTTTTAGCGATCCGGTGATGTTCCGGATATTGGACTCGTTAGACGCGACATAACGATTAAAATTTTCCTCCACCGGGGATTGCTTCATAGGAGGGGGAGGAGGAAACGTTGGCGCAAAAGGAGGGGGAGGGGGATGCTGCGCGTTGTTCGGGTTGCTCCAGGAGAAATTCGGATGGTTCCTCAGACCCAGATTATAGTGGGTACTATAGGGCTTGTTTTGAAAGGAGGGACGCATCGGATTTCCCATGTAGTCTACGAATTCGTCGACCACGCAGGCAGAAGGGGGGAGAAAACAAGGCGGAGTGGAGGAGGCAACAGACATCTCTGCCACCTGCTTAGTTAGCCTTTCCACTTGGAGGGCTAGCTGAGCAGTGGCATCCACTTCAAAATGCCCACCTGCTTAGGGCGCGCACGCGGGACATTCCACTGGTAGGCGTTCACCGCCATTTCCTCGAAAAGTGCCTGGGCGGCCTCGGGGGTCTTATTGTTCAGAGTGCCCCCGGCAGCCGCGTCAATCATTTGACGCATATGACTATTCAGTCCATTGTAAAAAATCTATACCTACAACCACATTGGCAGAGCGTGGTGCGGGCACTGGCGGAGAAACTCCTTAAAGCGTTCCCAAGTCTCGTAAAGAGACTCGGAGTCATTTTGGACGAACGAAGATATGTCCGCCCGCAGTCTTGCAGTTTTCGTGGGCGGAAAATACTTCGTAAGGAATTTCTCTTCCAACTCCGCTCAGGACGTGATGGATCCCCACGGGACGGAGATTAACCACGCCTTAGCCTTGGACTTAAGAGAGAAGGGAAAAAGGCGCAAACGAATGGCATCATCAGTGACGCCATTAATTTTAAAAGTATCGCAAATCTCCAAAAAATTAGACATGTGATTATTTGGGTCCTTATCCGGCAGTCCGTCGAACTGCACGGCATTTTGGATCATTTGAATAACACTCGACTTAATTTCAAAATTATTGTTGGCCACAGTGGGCCAAACAATACTAGACCCCGTATCATCCAAGTTGGGCCGAGCGTAGTAAGACATAGTACGCTCGGCCGGTTGGGCATTATTTGGGTCGGCCATAGATGAAGAGGGTTCTCCGATGGATTCTACTGGGTCTAAAAATGGAATTCGACGTAAAGATCGGATACGCACAAGTGAGCAGTCGATCTCGGGGTCGAATTCAAGATTTTCAGAACCTGAAGGTTGTCCACGGGTCATACACCCTATAAAAACGAAAGGGGGAAGGATATATTTTTTTTTTGTAAAATTTTTTTTTTTTGAAAATAAAGTAAAAATAATAGAGTCCTGAATTCAATATAACAACCGTGCTCCCCGGCAACGGCGCCAAAAACTTGATGGCCGCGGAATAGAGACCGACTGTGGGTAGTTCGAAATTGTCAGATTCCGCGGGCCGGTTAGAAGATCGAGTTTTCTAACGAGAGGAGGCAAGTGCACCTATCGCAAGTAGTACTCGGTATTCGGGAAAATACCAAGGTCGTATTATTCTCGGGGACGCGTTGATTATATCTACTCTTCCAGGAACACTATTATCTTACTATCAATAAGGTGGGATTTTTTTAGTCTAATTAAAACGGAAAGAAAGAGAGCTGAATTTTGCTAAGTTAGTTCGATGACGGGTTAACGCTCGGCATCGAATCGGATTAAGACTAAAATAATTCTCAACAATTATTAAACTTTGTTTTTAAATTAATTAAAGGCACTTGGCCGTGGGGGTTCCAAAAATATGAGCGCACTTATCTCTAGCAATATTGCTCACCTAAACATTAAGACTATTCGACCGATCGTTAGACCGACGAAGGATTCCTCTTAATGCCCGCTTTACGCTAAGAACCCTGCTATTGGGTGGGGAACCCAATCCGGCAGAACTACGCTTCTCCTCTTTCGAGGGGGCGTACGCAGTTCTCTTTACCCAAGGGGGATCTGTCCATACGTGCAGCCTCTCGGCGTCGCGTATGGATAACGGAAATATAGCCCACACATCGATTATGTGGTCCTATGCGTCGCTAACCCGGGGTAAACCTTAAGTCCTTAAATTAAAATAAAAATAAAGTTTTTTAATTATTTCAAATCATTTTGTATGTCCCAATGCTCTTCGATGCCGAAGGCTAAAAGAGATTAGCCACTCATCGGTATGGGGACGGCTTTATGTTTTTAGGTGAAGCGTGAGTGTTAAATTAAGCACTGAACGATTATAAGAGAAAACACAAAAAATAGGACAATTAGATAAATTGAAGGCTAATTGATGCAGGCACTCACACACACTTCAAAACCATAAAGAAAATTAAATAAAGCAAGCCCTACTCAAATGAGTAGGCGGAAATAAATGCACACACGCACACACTCTTCTTAATTGAAGAAAGCGATAAATAAAGCGTCAAAATTATCTCCTACACTCACGCACTCTACATAATTGAGAAAGCGATAAAATTGCGAGTCCCGGCTCAAATGAGTGGGTGGGAGTAAATTTATCTCATACACGCACACACTCTACTTGAAAGTAAAACACACACAAACACTCTACATAAATGAAAACACACACGCACGCACCCTAAGTTTCCTTCTCAAGTGAGTAGGAGAAAATAAAAGCAATAAAAAACAAGTCCCACTCAAACGAGTGGGCGGGAAATGAAAGCAGAGCGCCATTTAACTCTTAACGAGTAGGCGGAAATAAATCCATACGCACACGCGCTCTCTACAAAAATTGAAATAAAGCAATGAAACCTAGCAAAAATACGCACACGCGCACTCTACACGCACGCACACTTGCAAAAAATAAGAAAAACAAAGTTGCTGAAAAATTAAAATGACTGCATTTCTACCGCTAGAATGCGGTAGAAATGCATAAAAAGTGAAAATAAAAATTAACCGAGTGAAAATGTTTTGCAAATAAACGCAAAATGAAAGTACTCGAAAAATTAATACAACTGCATTTCTACCACTAGAATGCGGTAGAAATGCATAAAAAGATGAAATAAAAATTAAAGGGACTAAAAGTTTTACAATTAAAATGGTAAAATGAAGTGAGTGAAAAATTATAACGACTATATTTTCATTCTTATATTTTTATAAAAACTCCTAAAAAGTGAAAATAAAACTAAAAAAGACGAAAAAGTTTTACAATCCTAAAAACCCTAATTTAAGGAAAATGAAAATCACACTTTTTAGGTGTTTTTATAAACCCTTAAGAATGAAAAATAAGGAAAAAAAGGAAAAGCTAAACCTAAACAAGTGCGGATTATGAAAATAAAACGGGCATTACAATGGCTAGAAATGCCGATAAATCCTAAATCTAACTAAGTTATCAAAGCTATAAAAATGAAAACATAAAAGAAACACAAAAAGATGAACGAAAAATTGCTTATGTAGGCGCATTCAAATGGATTTTTCATACTAAGGAAGAGAGAAAATTTCAAATTTTATTAAAGCAAACACCCTAATACAAACTAAGAGAGAGAGAGGGGGGGGGGAGAAATTCTCCTTACATAAGCATGGAATCCAAATGGGCAGCACCTCCCCTAAGAAAAGTGGTCAAAAAGTGGACAAGAAAAGCTTCCTGGAAGCTCTTATTTATAGGCAAATTTTCGGGTGGGTCACGCCCATGACTAGGGCGTGACAGGGGGGCATGTCGATACTGTACATGAGCTGATCGGTTGATTTGACTAGAAAGTTGACTTCGGCTGAAAACGTGGCGGTCATGCCCTAGGTCACGGGCGTCACATGTGTCAGTCACGTGCGTGACTGGGGCGTGCCGGGGAGGTCGATCTGGGCGCGGTCCGGCCGCAAAGTCGCGTGCGTCACGTCAGGCTAGGTGGCGAAGTCACGCCCGTGTCACACCTTGACACGGGCATGTCTAGGGGCATGTCGAGCTCGGTTTGATGATCGCCGATCGTCGTGCTGGCACTTGTGGTCGGCGATCGTCGAGGGCGTGACACGGGCCTGTCGGTCATGTGACACGGGCGTGTCAGTCAACTTTTTTACTTTTTCTGGAATTTTTCTGGAATTTTTCTGGAATAAAAATAATGCTAAGTTAGAAATAATATTTACAAAAATAATCATTTTATTGAATAAAACTAATAAAAAAAAGACAAAAATAAACAAAATTAACTTAAACAAAATATGAAAATATTGGTATATTCACAACTCATCAGACTCCTACTCCCAAAATTCGACCTCTGAGCATCCGAAGCTGTCTTGAATTTATAGGAAAATTTTCTGCTTGGTCACGCCCTAGGTCACGCCCGTGATCTAGGGCGTGTCAGGCTCGGAACCATCATCTTGAAACCCCAGGAACATTGGAAGAGAAACCGCCAAAATCTGTTAACTGACAAGTAACACCCCTAGGTCACGCCGTGACCTACGGCGTATCAAGGCTATTTCTTGAAAATGGTGGGAAGCTAAAAATGGCGGGAGTAAAAGTGGTCTTCAAGGATGTGTCACGCTCCCCAGTCACGCCCGTGACTAGGGGCGTGTCAAGATGGAATGGCTTCTTGCGGCAACGGCTTGAACGGTAGAGTAATTGGCTGGAAACCCTTGTGACATGCCCTGGGTCACGCCCGTGACCTAGGCGTGTCAATTTAATCCGACGTGGAAAGTAGCTCAACGGTCATTCCCCAGCTGGCACGCCCCGTGTAAGTGTAACACGGGCGTGTCATAGTTCACCACAGGCGTGTTTAGGCCAGTCGACAATCTTCAGGCACGGGTCGACGATCTTCTGCAATAGACTGGATTTTTGCGTGTCACGCCCAGTTAGGGCGTGTCACAGGGCGTGTCTAGCCAAAAAACTTTAAATCCCTATTTTGCTCCAAATAATCTGTAGATCAGCCCTACAAGATTAAAATAATTTTATTATAACAAATAAATATAAAACTTCGAAACAAGTTAAATATAAACTAAATATTATAAAATTGATATAAAATATCTAACTATTAATATAAAATAGTAAATAAAAAGATAGAAATAATTGGAGTTATCAAATACCCCCATACTTATCCGTTTGCTAGTCCCGAGCAAACAACTTCTTATAGGGAGTAGAAAAATTTTAAATGCTAGAAAAGAAAATTGAACCTAAGGAGTAAAATGCGAAGTCTTATGCCTATGCTTGTAGCTATTTTTTGTAGAAAGGCTTACTCAGCATACAAATTAGGTTTTTATTTTTCTTAAAATTCGTTTTCACTATTATTTTTACTTTTAAAATTAAAATCCGGTAAATCTTAAAATAATCTTTAGGGAGAGTGTAGCGTGTGTACTAAGATAACATTGCGAAAACGAAGATTAAGATACCCTTCAAAGAAATCCATCAATGGCGATGGCAATAGGCTTGCCCTTTCACACTCTCGCTACAGCAGTAGTCTAACTTTTAAACATAAATCAATAGGGCTTAATTTGGTTGAAATGTAGGCTTAGGTTTTTGGTGAGGGTGGTCAAAGATAAAAATGATGGCTTAGTCACACCAAAACCTAGAGAAAGCTTTTACATAAAAATTTGCTATGGCTTTAAGAACGCAGCCAAATTCCTAATTCTTTTGTTTCTTTTCTTATTTTTAACTCTCTCATCATATTGAATTTTTTTCTACCTCTTCATTTTTTTTAATGATAATTTTTTTCTTTATTTTGAAGAGGATAGAAGAATAAATAAAAAAAAAATTTTAACAAAAGAGCCACCAAAAATAAAATGCTCCTAATCACTCATATACCATGTTTGTATATCTATGTTTAAGCTTAGTCTTAGGTGTGCAATTAGGTTGCTTTTTAGGCTTTGGTAAAATGCTTGGTGAAGATAAAATAAAGGAATAGGGAAATAGGCTCAAAATGGCTTACAAAGATAAAAATTTTAGGTACGGGTACAAAAGCTCAAACTGGCCAAAAGAAGTGCCTAAATCATATTTATGCTTATTAGTCTAACTTATGCAAAGTCTTGAGAATAGTTAGAGGGCAAGTTCTAGCCATCGAAAAAGAATACCTCTCTCTTGGTCCGCGAAATATCTCTCTAGCAAACTTTTACTTACTCACCTAAATTATTTTTCAAGTTTTACCGGTTTTCAAAGTGAAAGTAAAATAAATTATTTCAACACATTTAGAAAAATGAAAATCTAATTATATGCTGAATATTTAAATCTACATAAAATTCTACTTACACGTGCATTTGACTAGAAACACAGCATGGCCAACAGTTTTACTCCAAAGTTTAAATTTCAATTAAAACATTAAAATTCTCTAAACACTATAAAGAAATTGAATTACTAGGAATTTTGCATGTGAACAAATATAGAAATAAGGACTTCTCTAATTAAGAATTAAACCTTTTTTTTATTACTTCTTAGACTTCCCAAGGTATACCCCGTGAAGGGCTCTCACCGATACTAGGAGGTAAGATGGGGTGATATCCCAAACGTCCCTTTCTAAGAAATTTAATTTTCGATTTTCTATATTTTTTTGTATTTTGTAATTTTTTCGAAAATCAAAATTCAAGAAAGAAAAGATACTTTTTTTGAAATTTTTGATATATTATTTTTTTTAAAATTTTTTTTGAAAATTCATTTGTGTTTGTTTTTGTTTTTTACATTTTAATTTTTTTTGGAAAATTTTGTATGTTTTGCTTGAGAAATATCCCTCCCCCATACTTATACAATACATTTTCCCCAATGTAAAAATAAAAAAAAGAATTGAAAAGAGACTTCCCTGAGAATATCGAACCTCTACATTTTGATTTTCGAAAAAGAGTAAAGCAAAACATAATGACCCTCTACAAGTCCAAAGAAATGAAAAGGTAGATAGCTACTCCTGTTCTAGAGCGTCCCCGGGCTGCTGATAGAAAGTCCGCATGTTTGCGAACTCGCGGGTAATATGCGCTATGGAAGAAGTCTAGTTTTGCTCGAGCACGGTAAAGCATTCATCAAAAGAAGCGAAGAGACCGTCAAAATGGGTCTGCATCTTGTCTATGCGAGTATGGAGTAATCCAAATTGCTGGTCCCAAGAATTTGGAGGATCGGGCGCTAGAGTAGAGTGCAGTAGTGGTGGCGGAATCGGGGGGGGGGGGGGAATGATGAGTACCACTGGGACCGGCACCATGATCAAGATCAAGATCCCCGCCACCAACTAATGGGGGAATAGCCTCAAACTCGCCTTCGTGTCGTCTCGCAAGGCCGAGAGCCTAAAGGGTTGGGAACAGAAGAGGTCGCGGCGTTTGTATGGAAGTGAGCCGGGGAAGAGCGTCCCAAACGCCGGTCTGCTTGGCGAGGAAAGTGATGAAATTTCGGCCATGCACCGCCCCCAATCTCACATTTTCGGCCTGGTGCCGAAATAAAATGGCGAGCAAGTAACCAAGGTTGAGTGGTACTCGATAAAACATACTATACAAGTATAGTAAGTCCGCCCGAGTCACCACGCCGTGGCTATCGCCGCGTCCGAAAAGAGTGAAAGTTAGAAGGTTGTGTAGAATGCGCAAAGCAGGGGAGATGAGGTGGCTACCCTTAGATTTCTTTGGGGTGTAGGGGGCGACGTCATTACTAATTTCCGACCAAAAAGTGAGGAGGTTGAAGTCGGGAGGGAAATTAATTTTGAGGTCGGGGTCGGCAGAAGAAGTGGAAAAGGCCTCCGAGCAAAAGCCCATGGAGACATTGAGTTGGCGGATGGTGAGCTGGTGCATAATCCTGCCCATGCGAAAGAGGATGAAATCATCTTACGCTGCCCAACGGAACTCAAAAGAGGCCAAGAACTCGATGGTGAGTTCGAGGAAAGAAGGCTCAGAAATGGAGAAGAGGGGAGCCCATCCCGCGGTGGATTGAAATCCCTGAACTAGCTCCGCCGCTCCGAATGTGGCAAGGATTGCGCAGTCCAAAATGCGGAAAATGCCAAATGGTTTGGCGCGCAGTCGCTCACTCCGATCTTGTTGGGTTGAATTCTCGAAAAGGAGCATGGCCTCAGCTGAGGCAGGATCAGCGAAATGCTCGGAGGAAGATGCGGAGGAACGAGAGTGGTGGCGAGGCATGGTGAGAATGAGGGAAGAAATTCGGCCACAAGGAGAGGGGAAGAGAAGGTTTGAAGGATGGAAAGTGTGGAGAGAAGAGAAGGAAAAAATTCCTATTTATAGGAGTTTTCGGGTCAGTCACACCCCCTTGTCACGCTCGTGACAGGGGGCGTGATAAGATCGGGTCAAAGAAGAAAGGAATCCGAGGAAGACTGCCTCGGATTCGTGGTTCATGCCCCAGAGTCACGCCCGTGACTCTTAGAGTCACGCCCGTGACTCTAGGCGTGTAACTGCAATTCTAGGGAAGCGCGGCAATCCAAGGCGCTGACCTCGGATTCGGATGTCACGCCCCATAGTCACGGCCGTGACTATGGGCCGTGACAGTCAAATCCGACACACGAACAAGGGATCCGAGGCGTGACTGGTCAATGCCTCGGAAACCCATGACACGGGCCAGACACGCCCGTGACCTATGTGGTCACGCCCGTGTCATCTCTGAAAGACGGACGGAAAATCGTAGGAGGAGTGACCTCCCACGAGTTAGACTAATCACGGCCTGGACATGCCCGTGACCTATAAGGGTCACGCCCGTGACCTTGGCATGTACGAGAAAAAAAACAAAATTTTTTTTTCTTTTTCTATTATAAAAAAAAATTATTATTATTTTTTGTTTTTGTTTTGCTTTTTTTTATATTGTTTTTGTTTTTCTTTTCCGAATAAAAGTAAAATAAAATACAATTAACCGACATGAAGGAACACATTTTCTTTTTCTTTTATAAAAAAAATTATTATTATTTTTTTGTTTTTGTTTTGCTTTTTTTTATATTGTTTTTGTTTTTCTTTTCCGAATAAATGTAAAATAAAATACAATTTACTGACATGAAGGAACACGTATGCTTGACGGTCATTCCGAACCGATCACCATGCATCGATATCCTTCATACCTGTACAAACTTAAAAAAAAAATTGGAATAAAACGGAAAGATAACTGTGGGATGCCTCCCACAAGCGCTTTGTTTATGGTCGGTGAGCTCGACCATAGTGGTGCATTAATATTATCACCGGAAGTAAATAATTTCAATTGGTGCCCATTCACTTTGAAGTCGCCTCGTTCCGAGTGCGAAATAAGCACCGTCCCATTGGGCCAAACCTCTTTTACGACGAAGGGGTCGGACCAACGAGACTTAAGTTTACCTGGAAATAAGCGAAGGCGTGAGTTATAAAGGAGGACTTGGTCTCCCGGTTGGAAGTCCTTTGGGTGCTTAATTTTTTTATCATGATAAAGTTTGGTGCGCTCCTTATAGAGTTTATTATTCTCATAAGCAAGGGAGCGCCACTCATCGAGCTCGTTAAGTTGGAATTTACGAAGCTCGGCGGACAAATTTTCATCAAGATTTAAAAATTAAGTGCCCAAAAGGCACGATGTTCAAGCTCAACCGGTAGATGACATGCTTTCCCATAGGCCAATAGAAACGGCGTACAACTGATAGCGGTCTTGTACGCTGTCCGATAAGCCCATAGAGCATCATCAAGCTTGACCGACCAATCCTTTCTATTAGTAGAAACCATTTTTTTATAGAATACGTTTAATTTCTCGGATAACTACTTCTACCAGGCCACTAGTTTGAGGGTGATAGGGGGTGGCTAACCAATGTGTAACGCCGTATTTAGATAAAACATTAGCAAATTGTGCGTTACGAAAGTGCATGCCCATATCACTAACTATTGCCCGCGGTACACCAAATTGTGAAAATAGTTTTTTGAGAAATCGAGTCACGACTCGGGCGTCATTAGTGGGAAGGGCTTGCGCTTCCGCCCACCGTGACACGTAGTCGACCGCTACCTAAATATATTTATTTCCATAGGAAATTGGTACTGGTCCGACAAAGTTGATCCCCCATAAATCTAAAACTTCTATTTCTAAAAAAAATTTAAAGGCATTTCATCACGGAGGGAAATATTACCTGAGCGTTGGCATTGTTCACAACGACTTACATGGGCGTGAGCATCCTTGAAAATGCTTGGCCAATAGAAGCCTGCTTCAAGAACATTTCGAGCCGTCCGATTAGCTTTATTGTGCCCACCGGCGGGTCCCTCATGACAATGCTTCATAATTTGGGTGCCTTCCTCATGAGAAACACATCTCCGCACTACTTGGTTCGTGCTAACATGAAAGAGAAATGGATCCTCCCAAAAATAATTTTTCAAATCGGAAAAGAATTTCTTCTTTTCTTGATAAGAAAAACCGTTCGGGAAAATCTCGCAACAAGGTAGTTTGCGAAATCGGCGAACCAAGGAGTGGGTAGAATAATTACCTTATGAATGGCGAGAAGGCACTCCTTGGGGAAAGTTTCATCAATGTCCTCCTCCATGAGCTCCCCCAAATTAGGGTTCTCCAACCGCGAAAGATGATCAGCCGCTAGGTTTTAAGCTCCTCTCTTGTCACGAATCTCCAAGCCAAATTCTTGAAGTAGTAAGATCCACCTAATCAATCGTGGCTTTGCATCTGTTTTTGTTAGTAAATATCGCAAAGCAGAATGATCGGTAAAAACAATAATTTTAGACAAGGTTAGGTAGGAACGAAATTTATCAAATGTGAATATAACGACTAATAATTCTTTTTCGGTGGTAGAATAATTTTCTTGTGCGGCAGTTAGCGTTTTGCTCACAGAATAAATAGGAAGAAAATTCTTATTTATGCGTTGTCCTAAAACCGCACCTACGGCAAAACTACTGGCATCGCACATTATCTCAAAAGGAAGTTCCCAATTAGGAGAGATCATTATAAGAGCGTTGATTAATTTTTCTTTAATAAGTGAAAAAGCGCCCAAAAAATTTTCATCAAAAAGAAAGGGCGCATCTTTTTCTAATAAGTGTGTAAGAGGCTTAGTAATTTTATAAAAATCTTTAATAAACCGTCGATAGAAACCGGCGTGCCCCAAGAAACTACGAACGGCCTTAACATTTGAGGGGGGAGGTAGCTTTTCTATTATTTCAATTTTGCCTTTATCTACCTCTAAGCCCTTGCTAGAAATTTTGTGGCCTAACACCAAACCTTCCCGCACCATAAAATGGCACTTCTCCCAGTTCAAGAATAGGTTCGTGTCCTCACATCTTTGGAGTACACGGGAAAGATTTGCCAAATATAAATCAAAAGTGTCTCCAAACATGGAGAAATCGTCCATGAAGACTTCCATTATATCCTCCACTAGTTCATCAAAGATCGCTAGCATACACCTTTGGAAGGTTGCCGACGCATTGCATAAACCAAAGGGCATCTTTCGATAGGCTAAGGTGCCAAATGGACAAGTGAAGGTTGTTTTCTCTTGATCTTCGGGCGCAATTGGGATTTGAAATATCCCGAAAGACTGTCAAGAAAACAATAAAAAGAGTGACCGGATAACTGTTCAAGGATTTGGTCAATGAACGGTAAATGAAAATGATCCTTACAGGTTGCATCATTTAATTTGCGATAATCGATGCATACCCGCCATCCGGTAATGGTTCGAGTAGGAATTAATTCATTTTTATCATTAGGAACTACCGTTAATCCTGCTTTCTTAGGGACCACTTGGACCGGGCTCACCCAAGAGCTATCCAAAATAGGATAGATGATGCCCACATCTAATAATTTAATTACCTCGGCCTTAACTACCTCTTTCATGTTAGGATTTAGCCGGCGTTGAGGTTGAATTGTTTTGTGAGCGTGTTCTTCCAATAAAATTTTATGGGTGCAAAAGGAGGGATTAATCCCTCTCAATTCCGTGATCTTCCACGCAATTGCGCGGCGATGACATTTTAAAATATTAGATAATTTATTTTTTTCATCATCGGTCAAGTAGGCTGACATAATTACGGGAAGTTTAGAATTCTCCGCTAAAAATAAATATTCTAAATGATTAGGCAATTGTTTTAGTTCAAGTGTGGGAGGTTCATCATAACATGTTTGAAAACGATCACTACTAACTTCTAAAATTTCAAATATAGGTGCGCGAGTGATCGAAATATTATCACTATTTTCATGAACAATTAAATAAAAATTTTCAAAATCAGATTCATGATCAATAGATAAAGAAAGTTAAGAAAAAGAAAAGGAGTCTTCTTCGGGAGAAGCCTCCAAGTAATAACATGAGTCGTCATTAGAAAGCGAATTTTTCATAGACGAGTCAATAGTAAAGTTATCTTCTTCGTCTCCGACTCTAAGTAGAAGTTTACCATAAATAATGTCAATGATAGCGCGCGAGGTGGGTAGAAAATGGCGACTGAGAATGAGTGGTACCTCGGTGTCCTCTTCGATGTCAAAGATGACAAAATCAACCGGAAAGATAAATTTGTCAACTTTGACAAGCACATCCTCAATGATCCCCATAGGGAGCTTGACAGACCAATCTGCCAATTGAATGCTCATTCTAGTGGGTTTAGGCTCTCCTAATCCCAACTTTTTCAGTAGAGAATAAGGAATTAAATTGATAGAGGCGCCTAGATCGGCTAACGCATGATTTACCAATAAATCACCAAATAGACAAGGAATAGAGAAACTACCCGGATCGAGTAATTTCTTAGGTAATTTAATGACTAAAACTGCCGAACACTCTGCGTTCAATTGAACCGTAGAGATATCCTCAAGTTTTTTTTTGTTAGATAAAAGATCCTTGAGGTACTTGGCATACTTCGGCATTTGTGCAATTATTTCGCAAAACGGTAAATTAATTTGAATTTGTTTAAACAAATCTAAAAATTTACCATGATGCTCATCCACCCGGTCTTTTTGCATTCTAGACGGATAGGGAAGAGGTGGTTGATAAGGTTTTGGTTTAATATAACTAGAAGGCTTAATCGGAGGAGAAGATGAAGAAATTGTAACCTCTGTATCCACCGGAATTGGAGAAGTTTCAACCGGAATTGTAGAAGTGGTTACCTCCTTCCCGCTCTGTTGAGTGATGGCTTTGGCGTTCTCCTTTGGGTTGGGCTCTGTATTTCCCGGTAGCGCTCCTTGTTGGCGATCAGAGAGCATTTTGGTGATTTGCCCAATTTGGGTCTCCAAATTACGAAGAGATCCGGTGAGATTCCGGATGTTGGCATCATTTGTAGTCGTATATTTGGTGAACAACTCCTCAATATTGGGAGCTTTTGGAGCTTGTGGTGGAAAATAACCGAGAGGGAGGGTGTTAGGTGGGCGATCCGCGTTCCCTGGATTACTCCAAGAGAAGTTGGGGTGGTTCCTTATACCCGGGTGATAGGTGTTACCAAAATTAGTATTACCCGGATTATAAGGTGGCCGATTCGGATTTCCCATATAATCCACATGCTCGACCAATGTTGTGAGAGAGGGGGAAGAAGTAGGATCCCAGGTAGGTGTAGAAGAGGAAGCAGACATCTCTTCTAATCTTTTGTTTAACATCCCAACCTTGAGAGATAGATTGGAGACCGTATTAATTTCATACATCCCGGCCGGTTTAGGTGGTTTAGACCGAGTTGTACTCCATCATAGGTATTCAAAGCCATACCTTTTATAAGCTCTTGGGCGGCCGCCAGTGTTTTGTTATTAAGCATTCCACCGGCGGCGGCATCGATATATTGCCTAGTTTGAGAATTTAGGTCGTTATAGAAGTTTTAGATTTGTAACTAATCCAGAATTGCATGATGTGGACATCGACGAAGCAATTTCTTGGAACGCTCCCAAGTATCATATAACGTTTCTGAATCAAGTTGGGAGAAATAAGTAATATCATTGCGCAATTTTGCAGTTTTAGCCGGCGGAAAGTATTTCGTAAGAAAACTTTCCATCATTTGAGCCCATGTTGTGATTGATCCTCTTGGTAGAGAACTCAACCATTGCTTGGCTTTAATACGCAATGTAAATGGAAATAACCTTAGCCTGATGGCATCATCGGATACACCATTAATTTTAAAAGTATCGCATATTTCTAAGAAATTAGAAATATGCGCGTTTGGATCTTCATCTTTAAGCCCATCAAATTGTACATATTGTTGTACCATTTGGATGATGCTTGGCTTTAACTCAAAATTATTGGGGGCAGTAGCGGGGCGAACAATACTAGATTGAGCCTCGTCCAAGTTTGGACTGGCATAATAGGACTTAGTCCGTTGTTCGACCGCTTTTGGCTCACCCATATTGGAAGAAGAAGAAGGATATCTAGGAGAATAAGAAGAAGGAGAACTAAATGAAGAAGGAGAAGAAGGAGGCGGTGAAGAAGAAAAAGTGATACCTACAGATTCCTCAACCAAATCTGGAGAATTGAGGTCACGGAGTCTTAGGCGTCGCCGTAAGCTTTGCTCGATCTCCGGATCTAAATAAAGTAGATTTGACGGATTCATCGGGTCATACACAAAAGCAAAACAAAAGATAAAAGTTTTAAGATTTAAAAATTTATAATATTAAATTTCCCGGACTTCCCAAGGGCTACACAGTGACGGGTTTGCAAGGTACTATGCGGTATTGCGGGATGAAAACCCGGCACGGCCCTTTTGCATGAAATTTTAATTATAAAAATTTAACAATAAAACTTTCTAATAAAACAAATTTTTTTTTTAAATTTTTTTTTTTGAAATAAAAAGTAAAATGATAAAACTAATAACTCCTTGCTTTCAAAATATCAACAAAGAAAAGTTCCCAGCAACGGCGCCAAAAACTTGATGGATATTTTCTCCACGCTAGCGCGTGTTTCCAATTGATGAGGCAAGTATACCTATCATTCGGAGTATAGAATCAAGTGTCGTATATAAACTCGGGGCTGTCGAGTACTTGTACTCACAAGGGAAACTATTATCTTATCGAAAGGAAAATTTGGTTTTTGATGAAAAGAAGCATTATACTACGGAAGATAAATTCTGTAACGTCCCAATTCGCGCTAGGCCCCTTGATTGCGTATTTGAGTCAAGAGGGGCTGTGGTGAGCCCAATGGGGGTGTGGGTGAACAGGTGCGGACGTATGGGAAATTTGGAAAACAAGGCAAAATGGCATTTCTGGCTGACACGGGTATGGACACGGCCGTGTCCATACCCGTGTGACTCATAAAATTAGGCTTTCCAGTCAGAGAGATACACGGGTATTGGGACACGGGCGTGTCCCTACCCGTGTGCCAAGGACACGGGTCGAGACACGGCCGTGTCTCTACCCGTGTGCCGCATCCCTGACCCGGCGGAAAGATGTTCTGGGATAAACACGACCCTAAACACGGCAGGCGACACGGCCGTGTCACCTGAACACGGGTAGGAACACGGCCGTGTGCCTACCCGTGTCTGCGGTGTATAAAAAGGAAAAAGTTGTGAAACCCTAGCATTCATTCCCCTTTCTTCTGCCCCGAAATTTCTGAGAGAGTTTATAACGACCCTAGCCGATCCAACGTGGCAGTGCCACGGCTCCGCTCTAGGCGTCGCTACCGGGCTGCAGCCCAAGCACCCCAACCCCTCTCCCTCCACAGGCGGGTTGTTGGTGGCCACAGCCTCCCTTTGATGAGCGAACTCGACAGTTAAGTTGGGCCGTACGGGGACTTCCCAGGAGGTCACCCATCCCAGTACTACTCCAGCCCGAGCACTCTTAACTATGGAGTTCTTTCAACTCTCATCACCAATTGAGCTGCAGCTCAATTGGTGATGAGAGTTGAAAGAACTCCATAGTTAAGCGTGCTCGGGCTGGAGTAGTACTGGGCTGGGTGACCTCCTGGGAAGTCCCCGTACGGCCCAACTTAACTGTCGAGTTCGCTCATCAAAGGGAGGCTGTGGCCACCAACAACCCGCCTGTGGAGGGAGAGGGGTTGGGGTGCTTGGGCTGCAGCCCGGTAGCGACGCCTAGAGCGGAGCCGTGACGCTGCCACGTTGGATCGGCTAGGGTCGTTACAGAGTTCTTGGCTGGAGGAGGAGGAAGAGCTTGCCGGAGCCATCCTTGGAGGAATCAAAACGCCGTCACCGTCAAGGGAAAAACAATGCCGCCGCGAAGGAGTGCGAGACTCATGGCCGGCCATGGTGGTACCGCTGGACTTGAGGTGAGCTTCCTCCCCTCTCCCTTGGTGCTAGATCTATAGTTATTTTAGGAGAGACATCGACTCCATAGAGTCTTGATGGTGAGGAGGAGAGTTCTTAGGATAAGCCATGCATAGGTTTTCTAGGCTTAGTCTCCCTCAACCTTCTCATCATTCAAAGTGGAGATGAGAGAGGTTTTCGTTGAGGGCTTGGCTTTGAAAGGAGAAATAAGGTTGGGTGTGATTTCTGGAGAAGTTTATGCGAGGTCGTTGCAAGGAAGAAGATGAACGGATGTCGTTCATCTCGCCTTAAGATGCGTGCAGAAATCTGATTTCTGCACGCGGCGACCTTCGTGGCCAATTTCGGAGGTGTTCTGGCCAGATCTGGGTGAACGACTCAACACGAAAGTCGTAGCCCTTGTAATTACCTTTCCAACGAGTGGTTGCTTGTTTCCATGCGATACCTGTAGCCACGGGAAAGCTGGTTCGAGTCCGCTGCGTTCGGGAAAATTCCTGTACAGGAAACTGTTTCCTATACGTATTCGAGTTAAATTTCTGGTATGTTGCGACCAGATCTGGGCGATCAACTCAACACGAAAGTCGTAGCCCTCGCGAATACCTTTCCAACGAGTGGTTGTGCATTGTGATCGGATTCCTGTAGCTTCGGGAATCCCAGTTTTAGTATCGGGCTATCCTATGTTAATGCACTTGTTAATTTATAATGCTAGCACTCTTGCAATGATTGTGATTTGCCCATTTGTTATCTTGCTCCCATATAACTATAATGTTGTTGTTACTATAATTTAGCATGGTTACTCATTTTGTTGTGTAATAAGGAATAACCATGCAATGGTAGAGAAATGGATTGGATGGGAAGGCTAGATATTAGGAGTTGAGATTGGTATAGGATATATGTATACAATTTGGTGTTAAACTTATCCATTATGCGTAGTGTTGAGGTGAATTCATTGAATAGGTGGGCGTGAACATGATGAACACTATGTGAAGAGTATTTTGTAACCGTAATCCGAGCCCAAGGGGTTTATTAACAACCGATGCTTAGAGTTGTAGTCTCCCTACGAGTAGCATCGAGTGAGTTGTTTTGGGGCATGTGATGTGCGACGATTCATCGTGTCGCGATATTGAGATAATGACTGTGGCAGGTCTACGGGTTTGCCAGTCGTCACACTGATGGGAGCCAATGGGTAGACCTTGGGCGGTAGGGTTAGATACTTGGTGTCCATAACCCGAGATCTCCTCCGCGCCATGAGAACGGTTGGGCTTGCACCTCGTGCGCTTCCGAGGTTCCATCCGGTTCGAAATCAAAGGCCAGGTTGGGCTGTGTTCTTGGTGCACATTTACCCAAGACCCCTTCTGAGCCGTAGTACGCATGTGAGCTCCGCTGTTGTGTTCTTAGCGTTGAGGCGTACGGGGGCCTAGGATAGGTAGTGTGATACCACCTAGTAGTGGAGACGCCCGCTCCACTATCGCCGTCTGGCCACGACGGACGACGCCTGAGAGGTTAGCTACCTGCTCGAAAAGTGGGAACTTCAAGTCTGTGTCGACATAGCAACTTGCATGTGCGTGCGCATGATTCGGTCATAGCATAACATTCATTTCATGTCATTCATTGCATACACAAGATCCTCATCGTATAAGTTTGTATGGGCACTCTTATACGATGAGTTACTTTACTGTTAAGCCGATCCTTAACTTATAAGTTTGTATGGGCACTCTTATAAGTTGAGTTATTATTTGATTAATTATATCTGCTGTCATATATTATTGATATTTGTAGAATTGCTAGTTGTGTAGCGTAGTTTATACTCCACCATATTTACAGTCACCTGCTTGTTTACTTGCTTATATATATACATATTGTACCTTTGTTCTTTTCTCCGCCCGGTGCCGAGGAGTCACCGGGGGAGCGGATGTGAAGCCACTTAGTCTTATGACTAACGGTTGCTACGTCTTCCTTTTTAGGAGGAAACCCCGCAGGTAGAGCGGCAACGGACTATGCAGCAGGACAGCCAGGCCCGGATGATAGGACCTGAGGTGGTGGTGCCATCGGCACCGTCAGTGACAGTCGTGAGTGTTTTCATGTAGCCGCTTGGCAAAACATTTCTAGACTCTTGTTCTTTTGTACAAGCCTGTTGTGCTTGTTATCTTCCGCTACTTTTGGACTTTAACTTAGCTGTGAACTGAACTGCTTTTAGCTTTACTTTTCTGTTATGGTTGGGTTGGCATAATTGTTATGATATGGATTGTAGCCGGCGGAATAGGCGTCTTATGGTAAAGGCTAACCCGTGAGTTAGTGCTACCGCAAGGCAGCTATTTCGGGCATAAGACTCCCCTCGTGCCGTGTGTTGTGTTCCGGGAGGGGGGGTCTTACAAATGGTATCAGACTTAGCCGATCTTCAACTAGAGCAGTCATGTAACAATGGGCCACTCCCGTTCGATTAGTCGGTTTGGGGACAAACCGACTTAGCGGAAGCAGTGGTGTGCCCATATGTAATTCACACTAAGTTGTCCAACTTTGACATTAGTTTTAGCCAACCTGACCCTAATCTGTACCTTGCGTATAGGTCCCAGCGCAGGTGGAGCCGGTTGGGGGCACTCCTACCCCTTCCGTCCCTTCACAATTCCAGCAGTCGCAACTGGGACAAACGCTGTCAGCCATATTGGATGCATTTAAAGCCCAGCAAGCTCCGGTGCAACAACAAGCGCCAGGCTCCAACTGGTTGAGCACCTTCCGTGCCCTGTCCCCTCCTGCCTATCTTGGGACAGAATCGCCGGTGCGCACCGAGGAATGGCTTGATACCGTGCAGGAATTGATGGCTGGCATAAGATGTCCGAACAGCATGGCGGTGACATTGGTAGTGACGCTGCTAGAGCTGCACGCCAAAAGGTGGTGGAAGTCCCTCATGGGCTCCACCTTCCAAGGGCGGTTGTACACGGACATCAGTTGGAACGAGTTCACCGAGGCTTTTCTGGATCACTTCATCCCTTCTTCTACTCGGGATGGACTTGAAGAAAAATTTCTGCAGCTGAAGCAGGGATCGAAATCGGTAACGGAGTACCAGAGGGAGTTCCAACACCTCGCTAGGTTAACCGATTCCTATGATTTGGATGATAGAGGCTACGCGAAGCGCTTCTACAAAGGATTAAGGGACCCCCTGAGGCAGGCCCTTTTGTTTATAGCCGATGGAAGCCTGGCAGAAATCATCGACATGGCAAAGAGACTGGAGGCGGACCACATGGGATGTGGCAAGAGACCTGCGGAAGGAGTAATTGAAGTCGGCCCTAGTAATAGAAGGCGGAATGATCATGGCAGAGGAAGGGGAAACCACAGAGGCGGTCGGTGGGTCAACCGGAACTATCGGGTGGAGTACCCAATTCCGCAACCACTACCTTTACCACCACCACCGCAGCAACAATATTATCAACAACCTGGGAGCCGACGTGAGGTGATATGTTTCGAGTGCAACCAACCGGGGCATGTCCGACGAGTTTGCCCGCGATTGATCGGGGATGCTCCTATTGCTCCCCCTCCAGTAGCTCCACGGGGGCGAGGGCACATGCGTGGCCGAGGAAGAGGACCACCAGGGAGAAATCAAGGACATGCACGGGAGCATGTATTCGCATTGGATATGACTCAGGAGAGAAATCCGCAGGAAGTCATCACCGGTACGTGCAAAATTTATTAATATTATATGACTTGTTAGATTTACGATACAAATGATACGCGCAATTTTGAATAGTGATTACCTTTTTGGAACCTAGGCACTGTCATGGTTAGCGGGAGATCCGCCTATACGTTATTTGACACGGGTGCGTCTCACTCGTTCATTTCGGAGGACTTCGTGAAGGACTTGGAGGGAGTGCAACACTTCACGGGCACTACTCAAAGGGTGCGCCTTCCGGACGGCTCTGAGATGACGTCGTCAGCAAGTTGCGACTTCGACACCCTTATTGGAGGAAAGCTCTTTGAAACTCCGGCTACAGTGTTAAGAATCCCGGAGTTCGATCTCATCCTGGGCATGAAGTGGTTGGACTGGCACCACGCCAGGATCAATTGTGCGGAGAAGCAAGTTATGTTGAGGCATGGAGACTCGGAAGTCATCTTCCAAGGTATTAAATTCGCACCCCGTAAATTATTATCTTCAATCCAAGTTATGAAATCTCATATGGAAGGGGACGAGGTCTATGTAATTTGCTTCGAGTTGAAGAAATTGTCATTAGAGGTCAAGGATGTGCGGGTGGTGCGAGAATTTCCCGAGGTATTCCCCGAGAAATTGCCGGGACTACCCCCGCATAGGGAAGTGGACTTCCAAATCAATCTAATTCCGGGTGCCAAGCCCGTCTCGCGAGCTCCATACCGAATGGCTCCGAAGGAACTTGTAGAGTTTAGAGTCCAGCTTCAGGAATTGGTGGAAGCAGGGTTCGTTCGCCCAAGCTCGTCGCCTTGGGGAGCGCCCGTTTTGTTCGTCAAAAAGAAGAATGGCACCTTGCGGTTATGTATTGATTATCGAGAGTTGAACCGGTTAACGGTGCGGAACACCTATCCCCTGCCGCGCATTGATGAATTGTTTGATCAATTGGTGGGATCGTATTGGTTCTCCAAGTTAGATCTGCGTTCGGGATATTATCAGCTGAGGATACAAGAAGATGACATTCAGAAGACGGCGTTCAGTTCGAGATATCGTTTGTATGAATTCACCGTGATGCCGTTTGGGCTCACAAACGCCCCTTCCGCCTTTATGAGCTTGATGAACAAGGTGTTCAGCCCTTATTTGGACATCTTTGTCATCGTGTTCATCGATGATATCCTAGTCTACTCCAAGACTGAAGCAGAACACGCCGAACATCTAACTTTAGTGCTGAGGAAACTAAAGGAGCACACTTTGTTTGCCAAGTTCAGCAAATGTGAGTTTTGGCTTCGAGAGGTCGCGTTTTTGGGCCATGTGATTAGTGGGGCGGGGCTAGCAGTAGACCCGGCCAAGGTGCGGGCCGTGAAGGAGTGGTCGCCATTGAAGTCAGCGGCCGACATACGGAGCTTTCTTGGACTTGCCGGGTACTATCGCAAGTTCGTGAAAGGCTTCTCGAAGATCGCCCTTCCCCTTACTACGCTGACCAAGAAGGGTGTGCCGTTTGAATGGACACCCCAGTGCGAAGCTGCATTCCAAGAGTTGAAGGACAGATTGACGACTGCACCCATCCTAGCTCTTCCATCTGGGAAGGAGGGCTTTCAAGTTTACACGGATGCGTCGTATCAAGGGATGGGAGCTGTGTTGATGCAGAATGGGCATGTGATCGCTTATGCTTCAAGACAGTTGAAGAAGCATGAAGCCAGCTACCCGGTGCATGGTCTAGAGTTGGGAGCGGTGGTATTCGCCTTGAAGATGTGGAGGCCTTATTTATATGGCATCCACTGCGAGATCTACTCGAATCACAAAAATCTGAAGTACGTTCACACCCAAAAGGAGTTAAACTTGAGACAGCGGCGGTGGTTGGAGTTCTTGTGCGACTATGAATTCACCTTGAACTACCACCCCGGGAAGGTTAATTCCGTAGTTGATGCCTTGAGCCGGAAAGCGCCGGAAGCGAGCACGGAATCCCGCTTGATGAGGATGGAGTTAATCTGGACGCTGCAAGAGATGGAAATCACTTTGGTCTTTAAGAATCAACCGGAAGAGTATACCGAATATTTGGCCGCGATGAGTATAGTTTGCAACATACGAGACCGAATCCGGACGGAACAAAAGAAGGATGCGGCTTTAACCGCGGCTTTCAAGTCAATGGAGGATGGGACTACTGAAGAATACTCCCTAAAAGACGGCCTCGTCCATTTCCGTGGCCGGCTTTACATCCCCGAAGGTGACAACATTCGGGAGGATATTCTAAAGGAGGCCCATTGCTCCAAGTACTCGGTGCACCCGGGGATTGCGAAGATGTACACCGATTTGAGAAAGACATTGTATTGGTCGGGCATGAAGAGGGATGTCAAGTACTTTGTTACTCATTGTGTGGCCTGTCAAATGGTGAAGGCGGAATGCAGAAGCCCCGGTGGAATGCTGCAGTCGTTGCCCATCCCCGAATGGAAATTTGAGGACATCTCCATGGACTTCGTCCATGGGTTACCTCGCTCGCGCTCGGGGAATGATTCTGTGTGGGTGATAGTTGACCGGTTGACCAAGGTAGCCCGATTTATCCCAATGAAGAAGGAGGCGCAAGTGGGCGTCTTAGTGCATCTCTTTGTGGAACAATTTGTGCGGTACCATGGTGTGCCGAAGACGATCGTCTCCGATCGGGATGGTCGGTTTACTTCAAGAGAATGGAGGGCTGTACAGGCTTATTTGGGCTCGCGCCTCGCCTTTAGCACAGCCTTTCACCCACAAACGGACGGGCAATCTGAACGGACCATCCGAACATTGGAGGACCTATTGAGGTTGTGTGTGCTAGATAAAGGAGAACCATGGGAGAGGCTCTTACCTCTCGTGGAGTTCTCTTATAATAACAGTCATCAAGCCAGTATTGGAATGGCACCTCATGAAGCTTTGTATGGAAGGAGGTGTAGAACACCCTTGTCCTGGGTGCAAGACGAAGATCTGAAGACATTGGAAAATGAGTATATTGATGACACGGACGCGGTGGTTAGGTTGATCCGGGATCGAATGCTAGAGGCTCAAAGCCGACAGGCGAAATATTACAACGCAAGGCACCGTATGGTAGAGTTTCAAGTGGGTGATAAGGTGTTCCTGAAGATTCGACCGATGCACGGGGTGTCGCGGGTACGTGGAGTTAAGAAGCTCAGCCCAAGGTATGTCGGGCCCTATGTCGTAGTGGAAAGGATTGGCCCTCTGGCCTATCGATTGGAGTTACCATCGGAGCTGGAGAACCTTCACGACGTGTTCCATGTATCGTCGCTTCGGAAGGCTTTGTTGCGGCCTGAACAGTGTATCCCCACGGCGGATGGTGTCGTGGCGTCTGATAGGTCTGTGCGACTGGAGCCAGTGCGGATCGTTGATAACGAGACAAGAACCTTGCGCCGCAAAAGTGTTCCCTTGGTGAAAGTGCTATGGTCTAATCATGGGAAGGAGGAGTTCACATGGGAGCCAAGGGATTTGATGCAAGCGCGCTACCCGGAATTATTTACCCCAGGTAAAAAATTTTATTTGAAAGCATAGTTCCCTTTTATGTGCTTCACTCCCATAGCCTTACCCTGATTTCGGGGACAAAATCATTTATTTTGTTTATAGGATTTGTAACGTCCCAATTCGCGCTAGGCCCCTTGATTGCGTATTTGAGTCAAGAGGGGCTGTGGTGAGCCCAATGGGGGTGTGGGTGAACAGGTGCGGACGTATGGGAAATGTGGAAAACAAGGCAAAATGGCATTTCTGGCTGACACGGGTATGGACACGGCCGTGTCCATACCCGTGTGCCTCATAAAATTAGGCTTTCCAGTCAGAGAGGTACACGGGTATTGGGACACGGGCGTGTCCCTACCCGTGTGCCAAGGACACGGGTCGGGACACGGCCGTGTCTCTACCCGTGTGCCGCATCCCTGACCCAGCGGAAAGATGTTCTGGGATGAACACGGCCCTAAACACGGCAGGCGACACGGCCGTGTCACCTGAACACGGGTAGGAACACGGCCGTGTGCCTACCCGTGTCTGCGGTGTATAAAAAGGAAAAAGTTGTGAAACCCTAGCATTCATTCCCCTTTCTTCTGCCCCGAAATTTCTGAGAGAGTTCTTGGCTGGAGGAGGAGGAAGAGCTTGCTGGAGCCATCCTTGGAGGAATCAAAACGCCGCCACCGTCAAGGGAAAAACAATGCCGCCGCGAAGGAGTGCGAGGCTCATGGCCGGCCATGGTGGTACCGCTGGACTTGAGGTGAGCTTCCTCCCCTCTCCCTTGGTGCTAGATCTATAGTTATTTTAGGAGAGACATCGACTCCATAGAGTCTTGATGGTGAGGAGGAGAGTTCTTAGGATAAGCCATGCCTAGGTTTTCTAGGCTTAGTCTCCCTCAACCTTCTCATCATTCAAAGTGGAGATGAGAGGGGTTTTCGTTGAGGGCTTGGCTTTGAAAGGAGAAATAAGGTTGGTGTGATTTCTGGAGAAGTTTATGCGAGGTCGTTGCAAGGAAGAAGATGAACGGATGCCGTTCATCTCGCCTTAAGATGCGTGCAGAAATCTGATTTCTGCACGCGGCGACCTTCGTGGCCAATTTCGGAGGTGTTCTGGCAAGATCTGGGTGAACGACTCAACACGAAAGTCGTAGCCCTTGAAATTACCTTTCCAACGAGTGGTTGCTCGTTTCCATGCGATACCTGTAGCCACAGGAAAGCTGGTTCGAGTCTGCTGCGTTCGGGAAAATTCCTGTACAGGAAACTGTTTCCTATACGTATTCGAGTTAAATTTCTGGTATGTTGCGACCAGATCTGGGCGATCGACTCAACACGAAAATCGTAGCCCTCGCGAATACCTTTCCAACGAGGGGTTGTGCATTGTGATCGGATTCTTGTAGCTCCGGGAATCCCAGTTTTAGTATCGGGCTATCCTATGTTAATGCACTTGTTAATTTATAATGCTAGCACTCTTGCAATGATTGTGATTTGCCCATTTGTTATCTTGCTCCCATATATCTATAATGTTGTTGTTACTATAATTTAGCATGGTTACTCATTTGGTTGTGTAATAAGGAATAACCATGCAATGGTAGAGAAATGGATTGGATGGGAAGGCTAGATATTAGGAGTTTAGATTGGTATAGGATATATTTATACAATTTGGTGTTGAACTTATCCATTATGCGTAGTGTTGAGGTGAATTCATTGAATAGGTGGGCGTGAACATGATGAACACTATGTGAAGAGTATTTTGTAACCGTAATCCGAGCCCAAGGGGTTTATTAACAACCGATGCTTAGAGTTGTAGTCTCTCTACGGGTAGCATCGAGTGAGTTGTTTTGGGGCATGTGATGTGCGACGATTCATCGTGTCACGATATTGAGATAATGACTGTGGCAGGTCTACGGGTTCGCCAGTCGTCACACCGATGGGAGCCAATGGGTATACCTTGGGCGGTAGGGTTAGATACTTGGTGTCCATAACCCGAGATCTCCTCTGCGCCATGAGAACGGTTGGGCTTGCACCTCGTGCGCTTCCGAGGTTCCATCCGGTTCGAAATCAAAGGCCAGGTTGGGCTGTGTTCTTGGTGCACATTTACCCAAGACCCCTTCTGAGCCATAGTACGCATGTGAGCTCCGCTGTTGTGTTCTTAGCATTGAGGCGTACGGGGGCCTAAGATAGGTAGTGTGATACCACCTAGTAGTGGAGACGCCCGCTCCACTGTCGCCGTCTGGCCACGACGGACGACGCCTGAGAGGTTAGCTACCTGCTCGAAAAGTGGGAACTTCAAGTCTGTGTCGACATAGCAACTTGCATGTGCGTGCGCATGATTCGGTCATAGCATAACATTCATTTCATGTCATTCATTGCATACACAAGATCCTCATCGTATAAGTTTGTATGGGCACTCTTATACGATGAGTTACTTTACTGTTAAGCCGATCCTTAACTTATAAGTTTGTATGGGCACTCTTATAAGTTGAGTTATTATTTGATTAATTATACCTGCTGTCATATATTATTGATATTTGTAGAATTGCTAGTTGTGTAGCGTAGTTTATACTCCACCATATTTACAGTCACCTGCTTGTTTACTTGCTTATATATATACATATTGTACGTTTGTTCCTTTCTCCGCCCGGTGCCGAGGAGTCACCGGGGGAGCGGATGTGAAGCCCCTTAGTCTTATGACTAACGGTTGCTACGTCTTCCTTTTTAGGAGGAAACCCCGCAGGTAGAGCGGCAACGGACTATGCAGCAGGACAGCCAGGCCCGGATGATAGGACCTGAGGTGGTGGTGCCATCGGCACCGTTAGTGACAGTCGTGAGTGTTTTCATGTAGCCGCTTGGCAAAACATTTCTAGACTCTTGTTCTTTTGTACAAGCCTGTTGTGCTTGTTATCTTCCGCTACTTTTGGACTTTAACTTAGCTGTGAACTGAACTGCTTTTAGCTTTACTTTTCTGTTATGGTTGGGTTGGCATAATTGTTGTGATATGGATTGTAGCCGGCGGAATAGGCGTCTTATGGTAAAGGCTAACCCGTGAGTTAGTGCTACCGCAAGGCGGCTATTTCGGGCATAAGACTCCCCTCGTGCCGTGTGTTGTTTTCCGGGAGGGGGGGTCTTACAAATTCAAATATGAGGAAGCTAGCACATGATCTAGAATCCCCTTGGACTAAAATAAATCTTCTTGAACGATTAAGTAATGCGAGTTCTTATCTACTCACTCGACCGTGGAGGTTCCTAAAGTACAAAAGCGTCTCTGTCGAGCTCATGCTTCTGACTAATCTTAGGTTGATCGATTAAGACCTTTCGGCCATTCGAAACCCCTAAGCTTGCTTTAGGCGGTGAACCCCTCTATTGGATTTGACTCCAATCCGGAAGATTTACGTCGTCCTCTCTCGAGGAGTGCATTCAACTCCTTTTATCTTTGAGTGATCTCCTCGTATCCGCATCCTCTCGGTCATTTAGGATACGGATCTTAGATCGAAACCCATATCCGTGTAATATGAATTCGACGAAATAAAAATCAAAGATAAATCGTAGCGAGAAAAATTAAGAAGAAGACATTTGATAAAAAAGAGAAGATTTTATTTTATTCCAAGGTTCATCATGATCAAGTGCTAAAAGAAAGTTAGCTACTCATCATGATAGGGGAAATAAGAAATAAAGTAGAGAGAGACATGCTTGAATCAAAGACAAGTAGAATTAAAATTATAACAATAGTAAATCTAACTTAGAAATGAGAAAATACAGTAAAAGAAACAGAAAATTACAAGACTCCAACTCCCAAAATTCGACCCCTTAAAATCTGAAGCTGTCTGGAATTTATAGGAAAAATTTCTGCTTGGTCACGCCCTATGTCACGCCCGTGACCTAGGGCGTGTTAGGCTCGGAACCGTCATCTTGAAACCCCGGGAACATTGGAAGAGAAACTGCCAAAATCTGTTAACTGACGGGTCACGCCCCTAGG
Organism: Platanthera zijinensis; assembly: GCA_039513925.1. Lineage (NCBI taxonomy): Eukaryota > Viridiplantae > Streptophyta > Magnoliopsida > Asparagales > Orchidaceae > Platanthera > Platanthera zijinensis. The sequence continues at coordinate 166,451,888 of CM077081.1, read as the reverse complement.
TCACGTCATGACCTAGGGCATACCAAGGCTATTTCTTGAAAATGGCGGGAGTAAAAGTTGTCTTCAAGGAGGTGTCACGCCCCCTAGTCATGCCCGTGACTAGGGACGTGTCAAGCTGGAACGGCTTCTGGCGACAATGGATCGAACGACAGAGTAATTGGCTGGAAACGCCTGTGACACGCCCTATGTCACACCCGTGACCCAGGCGTGTGAATTTAATCCGACATGGCAAGTGGCTCAACGGTCATTCCCCAGCTGGCATGCCCCGTGTAAGTGTAACACGGTTGTGGCATAGTTCGCCATGGGCGTGTCTTGGCCGGTCGACGATCCTCATGCGCGGGTCGACGATCTTCTGTAGCACACTTGATTTTTGCGTGTCACGCCCCTGTGTCACGCCCAGGTAGGGCGTGTCATAAGGCGTGTCTAGGCAGAAAACTTTAAATCCCCATTTTGCTCCAAATAATCTGTAGATCATCCCTGCATGATTAAAAATAATTTTATTATAACAAATAAATATAAAACATCGAAACAAGTTAAATATAAACTAAATATTATAAAATTGATATAAAATATCTAACTATTAATATAAAATAGTAAATAAAAAGATAGAAATAATTAGAGTTATCAAATGTTAAAGCTATACTAGAAACAAATAATTTAGGCTAAGGAGAAATCTAACCTGAAATGACTTGAGTCAAAGTCTGCGCTTCCTCTGAAGAAATTACATTTAGCTTTCCCTTGCCTTTGTCCACCCGCTGAGGCGGGGGCAATACTTGAAGTGGTACTGGATGGAACACCGGCTGGAGCTGGGGGTACTGAGCCTTGATGTTCCCTTCTTGAACGCAAAGAAAAAACCTCTCACCTTGCTCCTATCCTTACCCCAGCAATGGGCAACATCATGCCCTGGCCTCATACACGCAGAACAGAATAAATCTTTCCTGGGAGCTCCTTGAATTGCATGCACCTGCTCCTTCTTCTGAGCTACCAACCTCTTAAAACATTTCTCCACGGGATGGTCTGGCCGGCAACAGAAGCTACAAACCTCCTTGCTCTTCTTTCTTGAAGACGCACCGGGTACCTAGGGGCTCTTTCCTTCAATAGCTTTCCATTTATCTTTTCTCACCTGCTGCCCACTTTGCTTAGCATTATCAATGCCTCCACCTTCAAAGCAGCTTCTACCGCTCAAGCAAAACTTTCTACTCCATGAGCAGCGGCTAATTGTTGAACATCACTTCTCAGGACACCAAGAAATTGCATAACTCTATTCGCTTCGGAACTCACCAAGCTGGGGGACAACCGGCTCAGTTTGCTTTATTCTAAATCATACTCCGCAATTGTGAGCTGCCTCTGCTTCAAATATAGGAAATCATTCATCAGGCGGTGGCTCTCGACCGAAGGCACAAACTTCCTTAGCAATAGTTCCTTGAAGGTCTCCCAAGTGCATCCCTCTTTCAAGCTCTCCTTCTCTCTCAGCCACCAACTCTTCATCAATCCCTTAAGCTGATAGGGCGCGATCATCACCCTCTGATCTGGGGTAACTCCAGAATAGGAGAACATCTCCACGATGGCTATAAGCCAATCATCCAAAACCATAAAGTCTGCCTTCCCATCATAAGTAGGTTGTCCAAGTCGCTGGAAGTATGATATGAATGTCATCTCCGGGGGCAACACAATAGTAGGTACCAGGGGAGAAGGTGGAACAGGAGGCGCTATGCCTACATCAGGGTCCGGCACTCTCAGAGGCTGTCCTGCCACAACTGCTAACACAGACTGGATCTGAGTTTGCATACCCATCACTTGCCTAGATAAGGCTTTATTACACTGCCACAGACTTTCAATCAACGCCTCTCTTTGCGCTCCAGAAGACAGACCCTCAGATTGGGGAGTCGATCTCGTCGAAGGATGCCTCGCAATCCTATAATCGTATCAGCATGACTTAGAACCTACCCCAACTACTAGAACAAAACTACCTGGTACAGACAAACAAACTTAAATATGAACTTCAACTTCTAAACTTGCTTTGGGATTTGTTTTTACAATGATGATGTTATGCTTAACCTAAGATGGTTCACCACCATCATACTAAATCATGTGCCTTGACAATGAATGCATGTATTTGTATTCTTTTTGAATCAAAACCATGTGGGTACATATGTCATCATGCAAATCTTTAGCTTGGCATGTTGTGCTTATGCAATGTTATGTTATGCATGTTGTGCTATGCATTCTAAAGAAAGGCCTTAATGCATGCCATGGGCGTACACATGAAAATGTTATGCATCCCATACAACATAACATTTCCATGCAACGAAAAAAAAAGAAAACTTGCTAGCTGCATTCATGTGGTGAGGTTATGCATCCCATACTACATAACCCTCACTGGTTGCTCCTATGGTGGATCCATATACAAACACAGATTATGCATCCCATACTACATAATATGCCCCGTATACATCTATTCATGCTTATGAGTGTAGTGTTCGTTCTTTAGCCAAGACGTGCTAATGACATATCGGTGTGTATATGATATGATGCTAAACTATAAATGCAAATAAGGGAAAGGATGCCCGACAAATTGTCAAGCAACCTCCCTCTGATACCAACTATCACGACCCGTATTTTCTCACAAATAAAATTGTATCAGAGCAAGAGAAAATACGTGCCATTATGCCATGTCGTGCAAGGGATGATTGCACACATTCAGGCAAAAATCCAGACTCTACATCTTTAAAGAAAATCATAAATTATTATGAGAGGAAATAAGTTAAATTTTACAGTTGTATCCCTCGGCACAGTTGATCAGCTAGTCCACAATTAAAATATATAGATATACGTAGCGGAAAATACTTTCATTAGGTTTATTTGACATCCTAAAAGAGCATAAGTGTCCACGCTGGATGACTCATGGTATGCACGACTCATGAGTTAGTACAGTATATATAAAAATATAGTCTTTACGCTAATAGGAAAAGTTGTGCCTTAGTTTTATAAATATGATGTGCATGAGATACATATAGTAAAGCTTTAGGGTTTAAAATACCTAACATGCAACATTGCATAAATCCTTCCCAAAAGACAAGTAGATTACCCTAAAAACGTAAAGATAGCAGTTTTAGTTCATACCCAGCATCGCAAGTAAGCCACCATTGGGCGTCAATAACATTACACGAACCCACTGGTGAGTATACATGTCCATATAGAAAGGAAAACAACTATCTCATAAGAATGAAGATTGGCAACCTCAGGTACCCAGGAGGCTATCAGCAAACCCTCCAAAAGAACTAGCCGCTCAACCGGTCACAACCTGGACCTGAGCCATTCAAGAAGGATCACATCAAAAAATAATCAAAATAAATAGAGCATTAGGATTATGAATAAGTAAAGAAGGGTTTACCAACCCGGCAATAATAAATGCTATCAGTAGGAGGAAAAACATTACAATAAGAAAGAACACTGTCAAAAGGGCAGGAAAAGAAAACACACCAAGTGTGAGTACAATAGTAACGTGCTCTGCAAAAAGAACCTGCAGCAGATACAAGGCATACAAATACATGAACCAAAGAAATAGCCATAAGCCAGGAAAGGAGCTAACAGTCCTAATTTTGGGGAATTATTGGTCGTGGTGAAAGCCTTGGGTCGGAGTGGGCGCTACAGCCCTCACCAACAACCATACCCAAAAAAACACTCTAGGGTCAAAAAAACGGTGGCAGCTACAAAGTCCACACACCAAACCATACCAGCCTAACACGGCCTAGGTGGTGGTGGCCACAGCTCAGCACACACAATTCACCCCTTATAGAGCCCGCAAAACCACACCACCTACTATAAATCATGAGTTGGCATGCAAAAACTAGTCGATCACCTAACTCCCCCTGAGGAAAAATCCATACTAACAGTCCTAAGGAAACACACCAAACCCAAGGCAAAAAGCGTCGAGTTCACTCGACGCGGCGCTGAGTGGGTTACTAAATACCAAGCACTAACCACGTCATTGAGTGAGGTCACTGTTGGAACCAAAAATCGGTCTCTTGTGGAGTTCACCCTTGGGGAAGGGGTGGTCGCGCACCTACTTCGCTCCTGCAAGAAAAACAACATGGAAAAGAGAGCAAAGGACTAGACTAAGGGCCCGACTCGGAGGTCCCACCACAAACACGGAAGATCACTGAGCGAATCCCCTCCTTAACCAAATGCTGGGCTAAGGTACCTCAGAAAGCGCTAGAAGACTGGGGGGGAGCAAGTAAGCCCTGCCTTCTTAGGTACCCATTGTGTCCTATTTATAGGATTTTGAAGATGTTCTGTAAGTAACTAATCTCTGCTGCCTTGAAATTACTGAAAGCTCTTCGGGCTGGCCTACCAACAGCAAAACTCTGCTGTTCTAAATAGCTATATGCAGCCCACCTGGGTCTGCCAACAACGAGACCCTGCTGTTTTGAATGGTTAGGGGCAGGCCAATGGGGTAAGAAAATGAGTAATCCTCTCCATTGTGGATCGAGCGAGTTGCCCTTCAATGCTTCCACTCGGCGTGTGGCGCAGGTCGGGGCCGGCACACCGGGAGGGCGCAGGCCGACCCGCCTAGGAGTGGCGGGCGGGGCTGGACCGCCAAAATAGGTGCGGGCAGGGCTGGCTCGCTAGGAGGGCGCGGGCTAGAGGATGGCCCGCCTAGGAGGGCGCGAGCCGTCCCGCCTAGGAGGGTAAGGGCCAGGCTGGCTCACTAGGGCAACCCTTTGATGCGCAGGTCAGGGGCGGCCCGCCTGGTTACCTGAGCCCTTTCGGCGAACATGGGGTTATACATAATCCCCGCTCTTTGCGAGCTTTTGAAAAAGGATCGGAAAGAAACATCCAAACCTCACGTGTTCGGCGAAAACCTTGCTGAGCTGGAAGGAATCTTTTGGTGGGGCCCACCTCCTCGCTATAAATAAGTTGTCCGGCCTCTGGGATAACTCCTCTTCTTTACTCCCTTCCACGATCTATAACCACGAGATGCCTATGTTTGAGGAGATGCGGGCTCGTTTGGCGGCTGCGAGGGAGGGTGCCCGGGATGCGGCTCTCGAAGCTGCCCCGTGGCTAGCGCACAGGTTGCCTGACCCCCTTTTTAAGCCAAAGAATGCGAAGGTCGTCCGGCGGCCTTCAGGGCGCAAAGACCCTACCTCCAGCTCGGTCGGCGCTGCCGAGGTCATCCCTGAGGTATATGCGCTTCCCTTGCTCGATTATTCTCTCCCCCGCTTCTTAACTTTTCTTTCCTTTTGGTAGGAGATGTCTCGGGGAGTTAGGGCTGACGAGGGAGATCACGGGCGTTCCACTCTGGCGGCGGCTGATCGGGTTGTTAGTCCCTTGCGCAGGAACAAATCCCTCCTACGGTTCCTCCGTCTCCAAGGCCCCACGGCCTGGGAAAGCTCTTCGTTACTCTTGGATGAGAACCCTTCCAGGGTCGGCCGACCACCTCTAGACCTACTGATGATGCAGCCGACGTACCGACGCCAATTAAACCCTCTGGCTTTGGCCTGCTTACAGTCATTGCTCCTTCTAATTCTACCCTTGCAGGTTAAATGTGGTCTCTTCGTCTTATGCTGAGATGAGTGGAGGTTACTCACCCCCCCCGGATGCGGACAACATCTCCGAGTACTTGGGAGACCCGCGTGATGACGAGAGGATGAAGAAGCAGGTAAAGCAACTGTTTCAAAAGCACACGCTACTGCTACGGGAGGTCTTCGACAGAGTGGAGAAAGATAAGGCCGAGATGGAGGAGCGACTCACGGCTTATGATGGAGCGAGACTTTTCGCTGACGAGGACGAGGCGACTTCTCCAGGTTTGCATATCACGCGAGCCGAGGGGAGACTGAGGCGTGCCTTAGAGCAGATTAATAGGACCCAGCAGGAGCTGTCGGCGGTCCGCGAGTATAACTACCCTCGCGTACCACCCCGAACCAGCACGGGGAGGGGAGGTAGGTGGAAATATATCCCGCGTTGAGTTTTCACCCTCCCCTCGCCGGTCACGATCCGGCGGGTCCAGGTCGCCCCGCATGCGGCGGTAATGCTCAGGGTGTTCATCTCTTTACTTCTGAGAGTCTAAATATTTGTAATAATTCAGGACTACTTTCCCCTGTCACGGGCTAATATTTATTGCAATTTTCTCTAGGTTGCGCCATCGTTCAGACCTCCGCAGGCTGTGCGTGCGAGACGCTCTGGCTCGGCCGACCTTCCTTAGCGCGGGCTCGGCCTTGCCGAGTCGCCTTGCTGGGCCCTTTTTATGCACTAGAGAAGGCGAGCCGATTGCTCGCAGGTAACGTGATAGGTGACTCGCACACGGGTCAGAACTTGCCCGCTCGGTGGCTGCTGTTTGATTATGCGGGCGCGAGTGCAGTGGGTTCGCAGCGGACTGACGGGTTAGCGAGAACCCAGCTTGAGTTCGGAAGTCGAAACGTCAGGGCCTTATTGCTATCCGCACTTTCCCGCCAAAGGAGGCTTTTTCCCGCCCTTTCTTATCCTATAAATAGCCCCTGGAGGCCCTTCCTCACCTATACCATTTAAGACTTCTTCTCCCCCCTAGCTCTTTGCGAAAAAGCCCTCTGTCCCGCTCGGCAAGATATTTGTAAGATGGGTGGTGGTAGTGGCGAGACAGAGGGGAGGGCCAAATGTGCTTGGACCTTCTCCGAGCATGATTTCCCTCTCGCCGTCCTTACGGAGAGTGAATTCGTAGACGTGGTCGGCCACTTCGTCTCGTCAGGTTTTGAGGTGAGGCGGCCCAGGAAGGAGGAACGAATGAACGAGCTATTCGCTGGAGAGCTCGCATTCCCGGTGGCCCATTTTGAGGCGGGCCTTCGACTACCCCTATGGACAGAAGTTCGCCAAATATTCAAATATTACGGAGTGGTTCCCGGGCAAATGACCCCGAACTCCATCGCAGTGGTCATCGGGTTCTCCTGGTACTGTGAGAGGAGAAAATAGAGTTCAGCCTCACAGTATTTCGCAAGCTGTTCTCTTTCCAAGCAAATAAGGACGGGACCGCCTGCTTCGCAAGCAGCCATGTCAAGGTGCGGGGAACCATCAATAAGAGCCACAACTTGCTCAAGAAATTTATTTTCATCAAAAGGGACTTCGGCAACGTCCCCTTTTTCGCTTGTCCAGCTCAGCGAGGCGAGCTACCGCCCCCGACCCTAGGGGGCCACAAAGTGGGGTTGTTCAGGTTCTTTGCCGGGAAGAACTTCGAGGTGGCCTACCTCCATAGGAATCTTAACGACCTCGTCCCTGTCCCACCCGATGAAGGTAAGCGGCTCGTCCTATCTACACATCCTTGAATTCTTCAAATTTTTTCTAAGTTCCACTTCCTGTAGGCGAGCGCGACATCCCTATCCATCCGCCGAATGAGAGCGCGCGACTCGCCGCCGGCGAGCTAGCGCGGGCCGAGGCGGCGGCTGCCGCCCATCGCAAGTTCTCGACCTCTGCCCCCGCGAAACAGCCCAGCCGCGAGGAGCCCCAGGATCTGCCACTGCCACAGAAGTCAAAGAACGCGAGTGGCTCGCCTCCCCAAGCTCGCGATAAGGGTAAGGCCCCCACGAGCAAGCCGTCCGCCGTTCCCGCCCCGGCGGCCTCTCTGGCCGTCAGATCTTATGGCGGAGAGGCGGGCACGTCACAGCCGCTAAAGGAGGTTTGGCCCACCGGGAAGGCAATCCCCCGGGGTCATCATAACTTTGGTTACGGCGAGGGGCCCGGGGACGAGGCCGGAGTCCCGCTGCTTCAGTGGGATAAGGAGAACAACAGGGTCTACATATCCTCGCTGCTGCCGAGCTAGTTGGAGGATGACTCTAGTAGTGGGGACGCTTACAACCTGGCCATCGGCATCTATGGGAGAGAGGACGCCGCCGTTTTCGACGAGGAGGCAACGCAGGTACTGATCTATGAAAGCGCGCGGGCCCAGTTTCGCAGTCTCGAGCTGGCCCATATGGTCGGCTGGTGGTGTCTTCGGTATGACAAGAGCGCTCCATCCCTCACCAAGCTCATCGACGAGAAGGAGGTGGCCCTCCAACCAGCTCGGGAAGAGGTAGACGAGCAGCGGAAGCACGCTCGCCGGGTGGGAGCAGCCTCACCGAGTACCGGATCTGCGAGGACAGGGATTACTGGAGTCGAGCATTCGGCGCGCGTGCCAAGTGCGAACCGAACCAGGCCGATTAACTCCTGCCTGATGTCCTGGAACATCCCCATGGTAGCAAGAGGGGGAAGGGGTGGCGAGTCGGTCCTATCCAATCCTTGCCCTTCTCCTCCCTCCATCGAGCTCGATGAAGGTTTTCTGTGCTGACCATTGTCCACGCTCACCGCACCAAAATGTTGGAACCGAAAAATGGTCGCTTGTGGAGTTCACCCTTGGGGAAAGGGTGGTCGCACACCTACTTCGCTCTTGTAACAAAAACAACAAGGAAAAGAGAGCAAAAGACTAGACCAAGGGCCCGACTCGGAGGTCCCACCACAAACCCGGAAGATAACTGAGCGCTTCCCCTTCTTAGCCAAATGCCGGGATAAGGTACCTCAGAAAGCGCTAGAAGACTGGGGAGCAAGTAATCCCTGCCTTCTGAGGTACCCCTTGGGCCCTATTTATAGGATTTTGAAGATTGTCTGTAAGTAACTAATCTCTACTGCCTTGAAATTACTGAAAGCTCCTCGGGCTGGCCTGCCAACAGCAAAACTCCGTTGTTCTGAACAGCTATATGCAGCCCACCTAGGTCTGCCAACAGCGAGAACCCATTATTTTGACCGGCTAGGGATAGGCCAATTGGGTAAGACAGTGAGAAATCCTCCCCATTGGGGATCGAGCGAGTAGCCCTTCAATGCTTCCACTCGGCGTGAGGCGCGGGCCGGGGCCGGCTCGCCGGGAGGGTGCGGGCCGACCCGCCTAGGAGAGGTGGGCGGGGCTGGCCAGCCAAAATAGGCGCGGGCAGGGCTGGCTCGCTGGGAGGGAGCGGCCAGAGGATGGCCCTCCTAGGATGGAGCGAGCCGGCCCGCCTAGGAGGGTATGGGCCAGGCTGGCTCGCTAGGGCAACCCTTTGATGCACTGGTCGGGAGCGGCCCGCCTGGTTACCTGAGCCCCTTCGGCGAATACGGGGTTGTACAGTCACCCACTCAACGCAAGGAACATAGCCACAAAAAGCTTACCCATGGTGTTGAGTGGGTTCACCACACTCAACACCAAATAGCTTTGGCATTGAGTGAGGTCTACCCACTCAACGCCAAGAAACCTAACTGCAGTAACAAGCTTTGGTGTTGAGTGATCCTACCACACTCAATGCCAAAACAGCCACAACGTTGATTGAGGTCGACTCACTCAATGCCAAAAGACGTAACCGTAAAACAGACTTTGGCTTTGAGTAAGTCCACCACACTCAACGCCAAAACAGCCACGACATTGAGTTAGGTCGACTCACTCAATGCCAAATGACTTTGCCGCAAAAACAGGCGCTGGCATTGAGTGAGTCCACCACACTCAATGCAAAAACAGCCACGGTATTGAGTGAGGTCAACTCACTCAATGCCAAATGACTTAGCCGCTGGGAAAAGCTGCGACGTTGAGTGAGTCCACCTTACTCAACGCCAAATAGCCATGACATTGAGTGAGGTCCACTCACTCAACGCCAAAACACTTAGCCATAAAAACAACCATGGCATTGAGTGAGGGCACCACACTCAATTCCAGAAGCCTAACAGTCTAAGCGTTGAGTGAGGGACACTCACTCAATGCTTTTGACATAGCCTAATCCTCAGCTATCCCAACCCAAGCCCACTCAACGCCACTCATCCAAGGAGTTTGAAATTTATTCCAACTCTCTCTCCTACCCCTCCTACCCGACCACAACAGCCATATACTAAAGCTTACAACTAAATTAAGCCTAACACTGACACCAACTATTAACTTGACACAGGCAGAGACAAATAAGATAGAAAGCTTGATTTAAATCTAGAAAATAATAAAGCAGCACATGGCTGGAATGAAGGAAAATGTCAACCTGCTGCTCTAACTTCTAGGGAGGAAATAAAGAGAACAAAGTTATTGCACAGGAAATGAAAACAGATTAAGAGTTAGAAATAATTTGGCAACGGCAAGGGAGCCACTTTCCTCACCACCAAGATGCAGCAACAACAACAAAAACTGGCTCTGGCGGCAAGATCGGCCTCTTACAAGTCAAAAACTGAACTTTAGAGGAAGAAGAGGAACCCAAATCCCTAGTTCCTAATGACAGCCCTATATTAAGCAAAACTTACCTAGGAAGGAAGATCTGGACGAGAGCAAGCTAGATACGCCTTCACCTGAGAAAACCGAGCACTAAAGCCACTAGAAACCGTCGGCCAAAGCTTAAGCTCCACCGCCTCCTTTCTTCTGCTGGAAGTTAGTAAGCTCGGGAAATGGGGAGAAATGGGGAGGAAGAGAACAACTGAAGCTTTTAATAAATCCTCCACTTACTTACTCTATAGATAATTAAAGATAACCTAGCCTAAGCACTAGCTGACTATATATATAAACTTATATATATCCATCGGCCACTACCTGACACTTAAATAAAAACAGGGATTCATCAACCAGCCAACTCATACTCTTATGTAAATATATATATATATATATATATATATATATATATATATATAAATCATGAACATATATATACTTATAAAAATAAAGCAATCAACACCCAAGCTTACACCTAAACATATATATATACATACATATATATAAAAATAATTGGCTAAACAAACTTAGCCTAAAAAAAGCACCAACCTTACCATGCTCGATCACACAAGCCCATGCACAGCAAACAGGTAGCCACTACCGGCTAACAAAACAAACGTCAAAATGACGTGAAAAACAAATAATCTCGAATTTAAACAAAACTCGCACCGTAGCTAAACACCCAAGCTATAAAAACAACGACGAAATCGAAAACAACATCCGACGACCACAACTCGGGCTATCACTACATGAATCCCAGGCACAAGCATTCCCCGAGAGCCTCACCAGGTCACAAAAGCAGACCCGGCTTGCTTGGGAATCTTGGCAGCAGGGTACAAATAGTCCACTATAGGAACCTAGAGAGCTAAGACCACGCTCTAACAATGGCAGAAGGCCGGAAACACGTCATCGTAACGCCAAACAATGATCAAACAAAACACAGAAAAACCGGGGGCGTTACAATACGCCCAGGGAGGGCGTGACAGGGGGATGTTTCAGGTTATTTTTGGCCAAAATTCTGGAAACCTGCAAAAAGACAAGAAAATGTTAGTTGCAATAATATTTACATAAAAAGATAAAAATTAAGCTAATAAGTCATGATTAGATCCTTCAAAACTAGAAAATACGATAATAGTTTAGGCTACAAAACATATTATCAAATTCCCCAAAACTTAAGCTTTGCTTGTCCCCAAGCAAAATATAAAAACTAGATAACCATAAAATAGGACTAATCAAAAAGTTCTAATTATGCCTACACAAGTACTATGCAAAATTCTAAGTAGGGAAAAGGTGAAACATAAATCTAAAACAATTATTTAGGTATAGTTAAACTTTTATAAACATTACTTAACGAAAATAAATCATCCAAAATTTTGACGAAATTCTTTAAATATATTCAAGCAAAGAAACAAAAATGAAAAAAACGCATTGAGTTATTACTAGATTTAAGCAAAGCATTATAATTATATCAATTAAATAACAAAAATCTAAGTTTAAAACCAAAACTAAAACTCATTTACTTTTCTTCTTTTCTTAGATATTAAATAAAATAAAAAAGCATCAATCAAAAGGACTTAATAGGACCGAAGCGTTTGGTTTAGGATTATGATTAGGAGTGGAATTTAAAAAAAACAGGGAGGCTTAAAACCACACTAAACCAAAACAAAGAGTTTCAAAAACTTTCATTTTAAACAAATTATTTTTCTTTCTTTTTTTTCTTTTCAATTTTTTTTGTTTTATTTTTCTTTTACAAAACAAAGGCCAAAAATATTTTAATTTTAATTTTGAATTATCCAAACAAAAACAAACATTTCTTTTGAGCATACTTTTTTCAAAAACTTCTCAAAAAATATCACAAAATAACCTATCATAATCATGAAACTCAAAATGGCTTGTGTGATTAGATAGGTTGGAAATTTTGGCTTTGGTGAAAATGATATGAAAAGAGGAGCTATCAAATGGAATTGGAAAAAAGGCTCAAAAGCGGCTAACTAGTGGTGAATGTTTTTAGGTTGGCAGAAAAGCTCAAACGAAAACAAAAATGGCCTAAATCATATTCATGTTTTTAAATTTATTTAAAACATAGATTTGAAAATTTTCAAAAAGCAAGCCCTAGATAATAAAAGAGGATTGATGAAATTATCTTGAAAATAGAAATAATAGGTGACTTGGATAGTTTACATCTGCTACACTATTCAAAAGTTGACCTTACAAAAATTATCCAAAAATGAAAAGGAAAATAATGGATGATGAATTTTTGAGAAAGTAAAGAAAATAAAGATCGAAAAGCATAATGGAAATGTTAGTTTTAGAAAAAACGTTTTACTTTAACATGCTACCGCAAATTAGAAACACATCATGACCAACATTTTACTTATGAAACATAATTAAAAAGGGCGATTAGAAATATAATAATTAATTAAGTTGTTTATATGATATTTTGAGAAGAATAAAACAAAAGTAAGGGTTACTATTGAAATACCAAAACATATAAACTATTAAAGTAATAACAAAAAGCACATTTTTTTTATTTTGAATTATTTTCTATTTTTTTTAAGATATTAAATTTTTTTGGATTTTTGAAAAATATTCACAAAAAGCAAAATATTCACACATAGCAAAAAAAAGGAGGAAGTCCTCCGTCAAGCTTAAAATGGATATTGTCCTCAATAGAGAAAGGAGTTTAAAGAAGGAGAGAAAATGAAATTACAGAATTGAAATACAAAATTGAAAAACAGGTACATCAACGGATTTATTTGTTGTGACTGCTGATTGATGTCGGTCCCCCATGCTTGCGCTTTGGATCTTCATGAAATGTCTTCTTTGGACTTCGTGATGGATTCAGAAACGTTGGAGAGACGATCACAGAAGCTTCAGCTTGTCGGCGAGGCAAAAATTGTAAAATAAACAAAAAAGAAAAAGATAACTTGGTTTTCCTCCCAAGAGCGGCCTTTGTTTAAAACATCGTTTGAGCTCGACGCAACAAAGTAATAATGTCAAAAAATATTTTGTCCAAAATAATAATAATTAAAAATTTTAACAAAAAATAAAAGTTTGAAGTTAGAGTTCGTGGAGCAGAAATTTAACATTGTTTGGACTGACATCATCATCATCAGAAAAATAAAGTTTAAGATGCTGACCATTTACTTTGAAATTACCATTATCAGGGTGTGAAATTTAAACAGCACCATTAGGAAAAAATTCTAAAACAGAAAATGGCCCAGACTATTGCGACTTTAATTTCCCAGGAAATATATGTAATCGAGAGTTATACAAAAGATCTTGGTCGCCCGACTTAAAAGTTTTTGGGTGCCTTAAGTGTTTATCGTGAAAACCATTCGTCCGCTTTTTATTAAATTTGTTCTTTTCATATGCGTAAGAGCGCCACTCATCGAATTCGTTATGTTGAAATTTTCTAAGGTCGCCGACAGAGTGGAAAAAAAAATTAAAAACCTTAAGGGCCAAAAAGTGCGGTGTTCTAGTTCTACGGGTAAATGACACGATTTTCCATAAGCCAACCGATATGGCATACATCCGAGGGCTGTTTTGTATGCTCTTCGGTAGGCCCATAGAGCATCATCTTATTTGGCTTACTAGTCTTTTCCAGATGTTGAAATAGTCTTTCCTAATATTCTTTCAATTTCTCTGTTCACTACTTCGACTTGTCCGTTAGTTTGGGGGTTGATGGCGCACCTCTGCCACCTCTACTTGGAGACGATACTGGCGATGCTGTTGATCCGGTTGCTGAGGCGGTTCAACTCAAGGACGTGAGGCGTCATGGTGACGCTAACGGAAGGCTACGTTATAACCTCCGCCCGCGGCGTACAACATCCGCCGCGATGCATTATGATATTTCCCTACTTTCTTGCACTTTATTTCTATTTTAGGAATATAAAATTATCCAAGTTTGAAGTGATAATTTTATATTCAATGTTTGCAAGTTTATTTTTCATTTGGACAATATTTTATGTTGGTGTGCATTTAACCATTTGGATGGATGAGATTACATCTCCATCATGAATGGTTAAGGCTTGTTTGTAACTCCTATTTAAGGAGGTCTTATTATGAGATCATTAGAAAGATTGAACCCTAAAAAAAAACCCTCTTGTTGAGATTTCGGCCAAGGAGGTCTCCCTCATTGCCGCCGCCCCCTTCTAGTGGTGTGAAGCCGCCGGCCCCCCTTTGCTCCCTCCATCAGGTTCGGTGCGAATCCGGCGCGGCTTCCTTCGGTGCGACTCCGTGGAAGAAGGTTGCAAGCCCTTCGGTGTGACGCCGGTGGATCCGTGGAGAGAGTGATTCTCCCACAGTTATCTCGTGTGAACGTTCTCCGGTTGGGTAACATATCTCATCCCTCCTTGTGTGATTTCTTCTAATTAGTTGTGGAGGATCGCGAATCGTTTTATGCGCTTTGTTAATTCAATCACTGCACTTTTCATTTCGAAATCGCCGTTGCTAGGCTTTTTATTTCCGGATCGGGTGGATCCTATTTGCCGGAGCGGATCTTGGCCTATAGCCTTTGTTTTGCTCCCAAAAAGGTTGGCAATCTTTATGTTAATTTGGGGAACAATCCGACTCAAATTTCGATCGCTATTTTCGAGTCGACCAATCCTCCTTGTTATTTTTATGCGCTGCGTTTGTGACGAAGAAATATTTTGGGCGATAGGTGTTGTGTAGGTGCGGTAGATCTAAGGCGATATTGGGCGAGGAGTGAATTATTTCCGTAGAGTTCTCCGATTCCGGACATTCCTACATCAATTCGGTATCAGAGGCGGTTGTCTCAATTTCCCAATTGAAACGTCCTCGCTTATGCCCCATCAAATCGGTGAAAAAAAAATCAAAAAAAAAATTTTCGTTGGTCTGCCAATAGCGGGCTAAAATCTGCATTTTTTAGCGAAATTTCAGAAATTTTTTTTTTAATGATCTACATGTTTTTCACATTAATCTTTTATAAAAACATATTACTTTCAGTATAGCTACAGCCCTAGGGAAATTCGTCTCTCAAAATTTTCAGGGTCTTGCATGAGCACTAGGCTAGGCACGGAGTATTCGGCACCGTCTACGTCTAGGATGGCTGAGAACGAGCACGAAATTCGTAACACTGAAGCGATAGCAGGTCTTCGTAACGATATGATGGAACATAGGGCCACCTTAGCACAGATTTTACAAAATCAAGCTAGGCCACCCCCACCTCCCGCTAATGTTGAGTTGCCGCACCGGCGCCAACATATTTCCGATTCGGATTCGGATGGCGACTCCCCACGAGTGCCCCCTCGAGGCAATCGCCACGGGCGAGAGTTTGATATTACAAGGGCCATCAAAATTGATGCCCCCACTTTCGATGGTATGGGAGATCCACAGAATTTCCTCACATGGATAGTGGACATGGAATGCTATTATGATTGGCACCATCTTACGGACCCCCAAAAGGTCCAAGTTGCCAGGATGAAGCTAACCGGTCGCGCCAAAACTTATTGGCTGAATGAAGAGCGTAGACTAGGGACTGGGGACGGAGACCCAATTATTGGATGGACCGTCATGAAGAATTTGTTGACCGATCAGTACGTCCCGCGTACCATCGGACACAAATGTTTGACGAGCTCGCCTCCCTGCGGCAAGGCTCCAATTCTGTATCAGAGTACATGGGAGAATTAAAGGACCGGTTGGTGCGTTGTAACCTGAGGGAGATCCCCGAAGTCACCCTTTCTAGGTTTCGTAAGGGGCTTTAACCCGATATTCAGCGGAAGCTCTTGCGTTATGGTCACACAGATCTGAACACGACATTCAATGCCGCCCTCGACATTGAGAAACATTTAGCCTCTAAGGCTCACTCCTGTTACTCCCATGCGAAGGGAAAATCCTCTACCGAAGCATCTTCCTCCACATATCAGGACAAAGGGAAGTACCGGTCGACCGAGTCAAAGTTCGTAGTAATCACTGCTAGGAACGCCAAGAACCCCGCGAGCGAACGTATTCCCATAGGAAAGGTTAGCAAGACTAACGCTACATGTTACTCTTGCGGCATTCAAGGTCATTATGCCTTCGAATGCCCAACGAAGACTAAATCCATAGCCCTATTAGAGTCGACGACCGATCTTGCGGATTATGTTTATGAGGCTGCTGAGGAGAGCGACCCGGAAGGGGTCCCAAGTGATTTAGAGGACGATCACCCCCTTATGGTGATGCGTTGTATCTTGACCACTCCTCGTCCGTTAGATGACTGGAAGAGGACGAGTATATTTTCTCTGATCTTTAAGAGTGGCGAAAAGCTTTGTAAGCTTATTATTGATAGTGGTAGCTGTGTGAACGTTGTATCTGAGAATGCCATAGCACGTATGTCCTTTACCACGGAACCACACCCGACCCCGTATCAGGTTGCTTGGATCAACAAGATCTCCGTACCTGTTACCAAGCGATGCCTGGTACCTCTCTCATTCAAATCTTATATTGATGAGGTTTGGTGTGATGTTCTTCCGATGGACGCCTGTTATGTGTTGTTAGGCCGCCCTTGGTTGTACGACCGTGATGTGACTCATTTTGGTAGAGCCAACTCTTATGAATTTAAATTCAATGGCAAAACCATCACGTTGAGGCCCACCATCCCCAAGGAGCCCGTAGTTTTGGCTAAGGATACCACCATTCCTGTAGAGAGGAAGACGTTGAATCTAGCTGGTCGGAAGGAGTTCGCGAGCGACCCTTTTTATGATGGGATCATGTATGCGCTCGTTCTCCTGAGTGCGAAACCCGAATCTAGTCTTTTGGATGAGCTACCTAGTGAGTTACGGGTACCGTTGGAAGAGTATAAGGACGTATACCCGGATGAGTTGCCGTCTACATTACCCCCGCTTAGAAATATCCAGCATGCGATAGATCTCATCCCGGGGTCTTCCTTGCCAAATCAGCCCCATTATCGACTCCATCCCACGGCACACAAAGAGTTGCAAACCCAGATAGAGGGCTTGCTTGAGAAGGGTTTTATTAGGACTAGCATGAGTCCGTGTGCGGTACCCGCCCTACTTGCCCCCAAGAAGGACGGTACATGGAGAATGTGCGTTGATAGCCGAGCTATCAACAAAATCACCATCAAATACAGGTTCCCTATTCCCCGTCTAGATGATTTATTGGACGTCTTGTCTGGAGCCACCATATTCTCCAAATTAAATCTTCGGAGTGGCTATCACCAGATTAGGATTCGAGAGGGCGATGAGTGGAAGACGGCGTTTAAGTCAAAGGATGGTCTGTACGAGTGGCTTGTGATGTCTTTTGGGTTATCCAATGCCCCGAGTACCTTCTCCCGGATGATGACCCACGTCTTTCAGCCATTCATGGGGAAGTTCGTTGTCGTCTACTTTGACGATATTCTGATCTATAGCACTTCTACCGCCGAGCACATCTCCCACATGAGAGTGATCCTTTCCACCCTGCGGAAAGAAACTTTATTTCTCAATCTTAAGAAGTGCACTTTCTATGCCTCGGAGGTAGAGTTCTTAGGCTATATAGTCGGGTCTGAGGGTATTCGAGTTGACCCGGGTAAGGTTCAGGTCATCAAGGACTGGCCCGTGCCAACCACCCTACGTGAGGTGCGTAGTTTCCATGGGTTAGCCACATTCTATCGTCGTTTCATACGAGACTTCAGTAGTATTATGGCACCTATTACCGACTGTATGAAGAAGGGAGAGTTTACGTGGACGAAGTCCGCCACCTATGCTTTAGAATGAATAAAGAAACTTATGACTGAGGCACCTGTCTTACGTCTACCAGAATTTTCTATAGTCTTTAAGCTCACATGTGATGCATCTAGGGTGGGGATTGGAGGTGTCTTGAGCCAAGAGGGCCACCCCGTTAGTTATTTTAGTGAAAAGTTGTCAGGCCCCAAGCTGAACTATTCAAATTACGATAGGGAATTTTATGCTGTAGTCCGATGCTTACACCATTGGAGACACTATCTCCTCTCCAAGGAGTTCGTGATTCTCTCCGATCATGAGGCCTTACGTTTCATTAACGGCCAGCATAAAATCAGCCCACGACATGCTAAGTGGGTAGCTTTCCTACAAGGATACACATTTAATCTCAAACACCTTAAGGGAGCTGATAATCGAGTCGCTGACGCCCTTAGTCGTCTAACACTTTTACTCACTTCTATGGAAGTACATGTCATAGGATTTGAGCGGGTTAAGGATGAGTATGCTACGTGTCCTGACTTCCAAGACTTCTATTTATCAGCCCAGGATAGTTCCCCACGACGATATCTGCATACGTCATTAAGGACGGTTACCTGTTTAGGAACGGAAAGCTATGTATTCCGCAGTCTTCATTACGTCTACATATCATTTGGGAATTGCATAGTGGAGGGTTGAGTGGTCACTTCAGTAGAGATAAGACGATTACGTTAGTCGAGGAAAAGTTTTATTGGCCCAAACTTAAGGCTATGGTAGAAAGAGTAGTGAGTAGCTGCCGAACGTGTCAGGTTTCTAAGGGTGGTAAAACCAATGTAGGATTATATACACCCTTGCCTATTCCCTCCATGCCTTGGGTAGATGTTAGTATGGACTTTGTATTAGGCCTTCCCCCTACCCAACGCCGTCATGATTCCGTTTTTGTAGTTGTGGATAGGTTTTCCAAGATGGCGTATTTCATCCCATGCAGTAAAACGAACGATGTGTCTCACGTCGCTAAATTATATTTTAAAGAAGTCGTTAGTCATCGCGGAGTGCCAAAGACCATAGTTTTGGATCGAGATGTAAAATTCACTAGCTATTTTTGGAAAACTCTATGGATGTTAATGGTGACAAAATTATTGTTTTCCTTCGCCTATCATCCCCAAACGGATGGACAGACGGAAGTGGTTAATCGGAGTTTAGGGAATTTGTTAAGATGCCTCGTGAGCGATCATTTGGGCACTCGGGATCTTCTCTTGCCCCACGCCCAATTAGCCTACAATAATTCCAAAAATCGGTCTACGGTTATGTCTCTGAATGAGATTGTCCATGGTTATAAAGCTCCTGTGCCGCTTGACTTGGTGTCGTTGTCCCCAACGTACAAGGAAAGTCAATTTGCACAATCCTTTGCCCAACACATCCATGATCTACATGCACGTATACGGGCCACTTTGAATACACAGTACGACTCTTATCAGGCGCACGCTAATTTACATAGGAGAGTATCAAACTTTAAAATTGGCGATCTGGTTTTAGTCCGTTTAGTTCCCGAACGCTTGCCAACTGGCACCGTTAAAAAGTTAGCACCAAAGCGCGCCGGCCTTTTTTGGATCATTAAGAAGTTAGGTGACAACGCTTTCGTTTTGGACTTGCCTGCTAATTGGGGTATCTCCCCCATTTTTAACGTTTCGGATTTAACGATGTTTGTGTCGCCACCACAAGAGTTGATTTCTTTGTCGTCTTCTTCTCCCACTTTAAATTCTCATGGGTTGGGGAGTGGTAGAACGGATGATCTCTCTCTTACGGTCCCCACAGGTATTTCATCGGATGGTACGTTGTCTTCTTTCTTGCCTACTGCTAATATGTTCCCCAGGTTTCCACGGACGTTTTCCACCCCAGAGATGATACTGGATGCTGAGCCGGTTACCACTGCTGATGGCGATACCCGCCGTTTTCTCATCCGTTGGCGTGACTGCCCCCCCCCTTCGGATGACTCTTGGGTACTCAAGTTGGAGCTGCGAAGTTTGGATGCCGATCTCCTTCACCGCTATCTCTTGGACCACGCTACGGAGATGCGTGATTTTGAGCGGGGGAGGATTGATGGCGCACCTCCGCCACCTCTACTTGGAGATGATACTGGCGATGCTGTTGATCCGGTTGCTGAGGCGGTTCAACTCAAGGACGTGTGGCATCATGGTGACGCTAACGGAAGGCTACGTCACAACCTCCGCCCGCGGCGTACAACATCCGCTGCGACGCATTAAAATATTTCCCTACTTTCTTGCACTTTATTTCTATTTTAGGAATATAAAATTATCCAAGTTTGAAGTGATAATTTTATATTCAATGTTTGCAAGTTTATTTTTCATTTGGACAATATTTTATGTTGGTGTGCATTTAACCATTTGGATGGATGAGATTACATCTCCATCATGAATGGTTAAGGCTTGTTTGTAACTCCTATTTAAGGAGGCCTTATTATGAGATCATTAGAAAGATTGAACCCCAAAAAAAAAACCTCTTGTTGAGATTTCGGCCAAGGAGGTCTCCCTCATTGCCGCCGCCCCCTTCTAGTGGTGTGAAGCCGCCGGCCCCCCTTTGCTCCCTCCATCCGGTTCGGTGCGACTCCGGCGCGGCTTCCTTCAGTGCGACTCCGTGGAAGAAGGTTGCAAGCCCTTCGGTGTGACGCCGGTGGATCCGTGGAGAGAGTGATTCTCCCACAGTTATCTTGTGTGAACGTTCTCCGGTTGGGTAACATATCTCATCCCTCCTTGTGTGATTTCTTCTAATTAGTTGTGGTGGATCGCAAATCGTTTTATCCGCTTTGTTAAATCAATCGCTGCACTTTTCATTTCAAAATCGCCGTTGCTAGGCTTTTTATTTCCGAATCGGGTGGATCCTATTTGCCGGAGCGGATTTTGGCCTATAGCCTTGGTTTTGCTCCCAAAAAGGTTGGCAATCTTTATGTTAATTTGGGGAACGATCCGACTCAAATTTCGATCGCTATTTTCGAGTCGACCAATCCTCCTTGTTATTTTTATGCGCTGCGTTTGTGACGAGGAAATATTGTGGGCGATAGGTGCTGTGTAGGTGCGGTAGATCTAAGGCGATATTGGGCGAGGAGTGAATTATTTCCGTAGAGTTCTCCGATTCCGGACATTCCTACATCAGGGGTGGCAGGCTGTTGAAAGCTTATAGGTAACGCCATATTTAGTGGAATTTAGGAAACTGTGTGTTACAGAAATGGGAACCCCTGTCACTAATGATGGCTCGCGGCGTACCCAATTGAGAAAATAATTTTTTTAAAAACGTAACTACGACTCGGGCGTCGTTCGTAGGAAGAGCTTGGGCTTCAGTCAAATGCGAAACATAAGCGTCAGCGACTAAGATGTACTTATTCCCAAAGCTAGAATGGAGAGGGCCAACAAATTCAATTCCCTAGAGGTCGAAAACTTCACACTCGAGGAAAAAATTTTGCGGCATTTCATTTTTATTGGAAATATTGCCCTACCGTTGGCAACTATCACACCTGCTCACAAAAGATTACGCATCTTTAAACAGGCTAGGCCAGTAAAAGCCCGTGCTTAGCACTTTGTGAGCGGTGCGAGCAGCTTGGTAGTGCCCACATGTCAGTCCTTCATGCTAATTCTTAATAATATTAAAACCTTCCTCATAAGAAACACATCTCCTTATCACTTGGTCCGCACAGACTGTGAAAAGACGCGGGTCCTCCCAAAAGTAGTTCTTCAACTCAGAAAAAAATTTCTTATTTTTCTTAGAGGAGAACTCTTTTGGGAGCACACGAGCCACTAAATAGGTTGCGATGTGTGCAAACCAAGGAGAAGTAGATATGTTAATTGAAAACAGCTTCTCATCGGGAAAATAATCGTTAACAGATTTTTCATCTAATTTTTCAATAAACAAATTATCCAATCGGGGGAGATGGTCGGCACCCCGATTCTCGACTCCTCGGTTAGCACGGATCTCTAAGTCAAACTCTTGGAGGAGTAAGACCCAACGAATCAAGTACGACTTGGCATCCGATTTATAAAGAAGATATTTGAGGGTCGAGTGGTCCGTAAAAACAATAATTTTTGAAAGTATAATATAAGGGCGAAATTTATCAAAAGAGAATACTACAGCTAGGAGCACCTTCTCTGTTGTGGTGTAATATTCCTATGCAGATGTAAGCGTTTTACTAGCGTAATGGATGGGGTGGAAGTTTTTAGATATGCGTTGACCTAATAAGGCTCCCACCGCGAAACTACTCACATCACACATGATTTCAAATATAAGGTCCCACACCGGAGCTATCATAATCGAGGCATTAATTAATTTTTTTTGATTAAATTAAAAAAAGCTAGGCAAAGGTCATCAAAAATAAATGAGGTGTCTTTTTCTAAAAGATGGGTAAGGGGCTTGGTGATCTCTGAGAAGTCCTTTATGAAGCAGCGGTAGAAACCAGCGTGACCTAAGAAAATTCTTATAGCTTTTATGTTCGTAGGCAGAGACAGCTTCTCCATAACTTATATCTTGGCAATATATACCTCAATTCCTCTCGCAGAAATTTTATGACCCAAAATTAACCCTTCCCTCACCATAAAATGACATTTTTCCCAATTTAGGGCAAGTTTAGTTTCTTCAAATCGTTCTAAGACTTTTTCGAGGTTATCTAAACAACTATCAAAAGCGTCACCGAAAATGGAGAAATCATCAATGAATAACTCCATAATTATTTCTATGTACTTGTCAAAGATAGCGAGCATACATCGTTGGAATATAGCCGGCGCATTGCATAAGCCAAAGCACATTCTTCGGTAGACGAAGGTGCCGAAGGGACAAGTAAACGTAGTTTTATCCTGGTCCTCGGGGGAGATGGGGATTTGAAAATACCCTCAGAGGCCATTGAGAAAACAATGAAAGCTATGGCCGGATAATCGTTCTTAAATTTGATCGATGAACGGCAAGGGAAAGTGATCATTGCGGGTGGTGTCATTTAACTTACGATAATCTATACACATTCGCCACCCGATCAATGTATGTGTCAGGATTAATTAATTATTCCCATTACTAACTACCGTTATCCCTCCCTTCTTCGGCACTACCTAGACTGGGGTAACCCACTTACTATAAGATATAGGATAGATAATTCCTGCGTCTAGTAGTTTGAAAACCTTGCCCTTAACTACTTTTTTCATATTTGGGTTTATATGATACTGAGGTTATATGGAGTTACACGAATTATCTTCCATTAAGATTTTGTGAGTGCAGAAAGATGGGCTTATGCACTTGATATCAGAAATTTGCCAGGCGATAGCTCGACAATGTTTACGTAAAACTAAAAGAAGTTTGTCTTTTTACGCATCTGTGAGGTAGGCCGAAACTTTTTCTGGTAACTTGGAAACTTTTTCTAAGAAGGCATACCTAAGATGTTCGGGTTATTCCTTTAATTCTAGGGTAGGAGGTTCTTCATACGAGGTTTTAGAAATTCTATCTTTTTCAAAACTATATCTTCGTAGACTTTTTTAAAAGGAAAATTAAAAGAGGTGGGGCTAGCGGCCATGGCGGCTTCTTGCAGCGATTCAGTTGGAAGAGTAGAGGAGGAAAAAAAATCAGAAAATTCTTTTTCAAATTCAGAGAAGCAATTAGAGGATTCATCACTTAGGTGCAGCGATTCAGTTGGAAGAGTAGAGGAAGAACAAAAATAAGAAAATTCTTTTTTCAAATTTAGAGAGGCAATAGGAGGATTCTTCACTTAAGTGCATCGATTCAGTTGGAAGAGTCGAGGAGGAACAAAAATCAGAAAATTCTTTGATGCAGGCCACTCCCTAAAAGTAAATAAGATACGAAAGAGAAAAATGATTCCTAAGGGGAATTTAAGCAAACACTGTGTGTGCGCGCAAAACTCGAAATTTTGGCAGAGTTTTGTTTAAAATATCGCGATCTCACAAGGGAGTAAATTCCCACCCACACCTGCACGAACATACAAATATACTAATATTATAACCTAACCATACATCTAGCATCGCATCACAAATATTTTCCATCCACATGGAGAGTGATCCGGACTAAAGCTTCGATTCATAAAATAGTCAAAATGCAACCCTCAAAACAAAACCATACGAGGATATACAAAATCCTCTTGATCCATTTGAAACCAATGGCTACACAAACCCTGATTTGCAAACGTCCAAGGGGACCTACCCTGACGAAAATCTTCCCGAAAATCGAATATAAAAACACAATAACAAGTTCAGATTTTATCAATGCAGAACTTGAATCAATTCATAGGATAAAATTTGAAATCAAAAGTCTCCAATAACCTACAAGATTAAGGAGAATATCACACAAAGTTTAGGGGTAGAAATTCGTTACCAAGAAACCAGAAATTATAGAGGAGGTGAGGAGGGGGAAGAGCAAGATAGTGGTGGAAGAGTCGCACTTCCACGAGCCATCGGAGTCACATCGGATGGTGAGAACCGAGCCGCCTTCTTCGGTGTCACACCGGAGAAGGTAGGAGGTCACCGGAGTGGCAAGAGGATGCCACCAAGAGGGGCGGCAGTAGCAGCCGATTGGCTTCTTCCTGGAGTCGGCCTTCGAGTTCGGCCAGGCCGAGACAAACGGGGAGGGGGCGGCTTGAGCAAACCGAAATCAGGTAAAGGAGCCTTTTTTTCTTCAATTTATTTGGAACTACATCATAGTTGTGCCTTTTATAGGCATTACAATCAAAGGGGCTAAATGCACTAAAACCATGGCTAAACATAGGCCAATTTAAACAAAATTAAAATGCTGGAATTATAATTAAAATGATGAAATTAAATGTTGGAATTAAATAACAAAATTAATATTTCATGCGTAGATGCGACAGAGATTTTGACGCGGCTTTTGCGGAGGATGTCGCGGCAAAGTCCCAACCTTCAAGCTTGCGGCAACGGTCATCAAAATCATCAAACTCCATATTGCGATGAACAACAGTACCAAACAGACCATGGAAAATCTTCATCTCGAGGCGGCAAGGAAACATCAAGCGTGTGTCGGCACCAACATCATCCGGGTCACCATAATAATCCGGAAGGGGATCTTCTTCAACAACATTACGCGGGTCTTCAACATGTACCGGATCAACAATGTCGTCCAGAGGGGGGCGCTCCAAATCAACATGTCATGGGGAGATAGCTCCATCAATCCTCCCCCGCTTGAAATCACTCATCCCTGATGAGTGGCCAGGTAAAGAATAGCAAGGGACAACAACATCCATAGGTAGCATAACAAGAGTGGACATCCATGGGGCAGGACCAGCAGTACGGGCATCTGAAATAGAACAGAACCTGTCATGAGCAAGAACAGCAGGAAACTTCGTAGATGTGTCAGCAAAAAGAAAAGCAGTGCGAATCTTATCATCCAATTTGAGAACCAGTAAACCCCAATGGAAGAGCGACACGGAAAAAATCTCACCTCTCAACCCACGAGAATTTGAAGTGGAAGAGAGAAACGTCAGAGAAAGCCGCTCATATGGAGACCAGATTTGCAAAATTAAATCCGAAAAATTGAAATGCGATGAAAAACTGATTGCATCGTAAAAATCCAAAGAAATTGCTTTTAACCCAAAATTCTTGAAAATCTTGAAAAGATCAGCGCTCCAATGTAATAATTTTATTACGGAACCCGAAGTTATCCACTCGGGGGTTAATCAGACTAAATTAAAATCAACAATTCTGTAGTCAGAAGCTCTCGAAGGAGAACGGATGTGAAAGTGATGCAACTCATAGACACTGGCATAAGGCAATGATATGTTTACATACAGTTCGTACCAGGATGGACGAAAGATATGTGAAATTTGATTTGGCGGGTAACAATGTCGTTAGGGAACCAAATCAATAGGCACAATCGTCGTGAAATCATACGCAGTCGCAAATAAAAACATGCCCGCCGACAGATACTGACTAATACATAGCCCACTAGTCATATCAAACAGAGGTGCTAATAACGACGGTTTAACTAAGTTGATCGGACTAGGGAAAATCAATTCGTGTCCTAACATGTCCGCTTACCGATCCAAAAGAATTGCTCCCTCGTAGGGTAAATCATCCAACTCAGTAGGTACATCAGCTAACTCTGGGCCATCATACGGTTCCTCAACTATCATAGGAGACGGGCCTGAATTATAGTCGAGGGGAGGTGGGTTAATCCCAGGGAGGGGTACCTCAGAGGAGACATAATCATCCAGGTCACTAGGATATCTAATCTCCTCATCGTCACTACATTCATAAGAACAATCAGCATCGCACTTAGTGGCGGGCTCAGATATCGAAGCTAAAAGAGCCAAAGCCCTAGGCTTTGTGGGGCACTCCACGGCATAGTGGCCAATCACTCCACAAGCATAACATGTAGAGTTCTCCTTGCAACTCTTAACTATTTGCCTATGCTTAATGATGGGCTAAAACCCGAACAGGCAAGCGTACCTGTCGAATCGTAGTATCAAGGTCGTATTTAAATATGGGGCTATCAAGTACTGCTACTCACGCTTGATCTATTATCCTACCGAAAAATTGTTGGATTTTGAGAATTTTTAATTTGAAATAAACGATAATTTGCGAGATGAAAAACTTATATTAAAAAGCTAGCATTCGATCATTGATTCACCATAAAACGAAACGAGAGAGATAAAAGGTATAGTTTTAAATTTGCAAATCATACTCGGCCATGACGGATCCGAAAATGAGACAAAATCTCGCTAGAGCATTAGGTCTCCTAACTTATAGACTCTTTGATCGAAATCTCTTTACAAACCAAAGAAGCCTAAAGTTGCATTATCGATGTGATCTGCACTATTGGATTTTACTCCAATCCGGAAGATTTACGTCGTCCTATCTTTAGGGTTGCGTTCAACTCCTTCCTTCTTTGAGTGATCTTTCACATTCACGAGCCTCTCGGCTACTCAAATATGAGATCCTAAGCCTACTACTGTATACCGGAAATACGGAGTCGACAAAATAATAATCAAAGAAGGACTGAGTAGAATTAAGCAAAAATAAAACTATGAAATAAAAGAAACCCTCATCTCATTTTATGGATCCTCACGATCGAATGATAAAGGAAATTTATCTACGCATATTCGAAAGGAAAGACAAAATAAAATAAGAGAAGAACATGTTTTATTACTTGAAAGGGAAGAGAAGATTACACAATATGATAATGAAAGGAAATATTATGCTATTACAAGGAAAATTATAACTTGGAGGAAACAAACATGAAAATAAAAACTTGCACTAATGGAAAATATGACAATAACAAAGAGAAAATTACAACTCACAAACACTCAAGCTCTCCAACTTAACATTCAAACTTTGCTTAGAACTTCACTCCAACAAAATTGTAATCCTTTGGCTTGAGGGTTGGGGTGGCTTATATAGAGGATGGAGATGATTCTAGAACCTAAGAAAATGAAAGGGCACAAGGGGGGCCGGCAACTTCATGGGGAGAAGATTCATGCATGTATTAATAAAGGGGAGAGAGAAAAGAGGGGGGGTTCATGCATTTCATTTAATGAGAAATTTTAAATAAGGGGGGATGAATGGAAACTTGTAGAAGGGGAAAAAGAGGGGGGTCGGCCACTTTAATGAGGAGAAGATATTCATGCATGCTAATTAATGGAGAGAGAGAGATAAAGGTACATGCATGGGAGAATAAAGGTGGCCGACGATGCATGAAAATATTCATGTATGGCAATAAATGAAGGGGGGGGGGCTGCTCTTGAATGTGTGAAGGTCAGCCACAATCTTGGGGAGTTGGCTGTTTCATGGGCTCGGGTAGAGGGCAAAGAAGGGGGCTGCATTGTGGGCTCCTTGCTTGAAGAGGTGGGCTGGGCATGAGCTGCTCCAAATGTAGAAGGTCGGCTGCATTTGGAGGAGGATTGGTGTACTCGGGCTGCTGCACTTGGAGGAGGGCTCGGCTTCAAATGTGGGCTGCTTTGGCTGCATCAAGGGCTCGGGTAGGCCATGTTGGGCTGCACCAAGTAGGCCGGCTGCACCATAGATCAAAGGGGTTGCTCCATGATCAAACCTACAAAACAAAACAACACACATTAGCTAAAATAATAAGATATAACTAAACATAAAACACATAACAATTCATAATAATAAAACTAAACAAAATAATTATAACATTAATAATAACATATCATTGGTTGTGTTAAACTAACAAAGATAATAATATTTATAAGTAAAACTAATCATAACAATAACATAAAATAACATAAAAACAATTAATAAAATTATAGATTCTTATATTATAAAAATAACACAACAACAACATACAAGCATACAAAAACATAAAACTTATAATAAAACTTAGGGAAATAAGCTACTAAATTACCCCAAAAAAGGATGACTAAAACTAGTCATCAACTCCCCCATGCTTAGACATTTGCTTGCCCTCAAGCAAATAGAAATAAAGACTAGGGAAAAACGAAAAGAAAGCAAAAGATAAATATTTTTAGGTTCTATAGTTAAGAAAAGCAAAACATGAAAAATTAAACTATCCTAATTTCCATGTTATCAACTAGTGGGGTGAGAAGTGCACAATAGAAAATTTGAAAGTGGAACCCTAAAAATCTCATTAAAACATAAGAAAAGTCTACCCATTTCTAAATCTTAAAACAAAGCATCCAAAATAAATGAAAGGAAAACAAAAGTAGAGGTTCTAAATAAACGGCGCATTAACTAACTACTAGGTTGCTAGATAAACATTAACCCTAAAACACTCCAAGGTAACCTCCAAAGAAATCCATCAATGATGGTGTCCATAGGCTTGTACGTTCACACTTTCTCCACTACGTGAATTTACGTTCTAAAGATCAATAGGACTTCTAATAGGAATTAAAACTTGGCTTAGGTGAATGATTAGGAAATTAAAACAAGGATAAACATGAGGTCTTAAACACTAAACCAAGGGTGGGCTTAAAATACAAATAAAAACATGATAACAAAATGAGAAATGACAAGCAAGTCATTTCTGTAACGCCCCCGATTTTCCTGCATTTATTTGTATTCTCGTTGGCGTTACGATGATGCGTTCCGTGGCTTGTGCCATGTGTGGAGTATGGTTTAGCTCCTTTGAACTGAGTGCCCTGTTTGGTAGCCTGTTGGCAAGATATCCCTAGCAAGCCGAGTCGTTTTGGGTGACCCGGTGTGGCCTCACGGGGGGGATGTTTGGGTATAACTCGTGTTCTGTTCGTCGAAAGTTAATTTCGACTTCGCCGTTGTGTTCGTAGCGTGGGTATTTAGGTACGGTGGGAATTTCGTAAAATTCCGAGGTGGTTCGGTTTTCACGTCGTTTGGTGTGTTATTGGTATTTGTGATCAATTAATTAAATGGATTTGGCTTGTTCTGTAGCCCTTCGGTTTTGACCGATTGTTAAATTCTACGGGAGAATTTAATTGGGCAGTTATCGCCTTGCCTTGGTGGCAGCCATATTTTTTTGGCTTATGCTTATTTTGGTATTTACTTAATGAAATTAAGTAATTAAGCGTTTTAGGGTTCGGTTATGGATGAACCGGCGTTTAGCTTTTCGTATAATAGATTTTCCTAAGAAGTGACGGCCCACTTCTTCTTCTTCTTTTCCTGAGAGAGAAGCCGTCGCTGCCTTTTTCGCGGAGAGCAGAGGAGAAAACTGCTCGTCCTGTACCTCCTTCGGTCGGGGATTCCGGGCTTGTTCGTGGACGGAATTCGATTCCGAAAATGGCGTTGTCTTACTCTCTCCGAGATCTTCGTTTCGACGGTAAGATATTCGATTTTCGTGGAGTTTTGATGATATATGGGTTTCGGTTTTGGAGTTTTCAGCCATTAATGGCCGTGAGATTTATTCTAGGTGTTGCGGCTGGTTGTTCCGTGTGAAGAGATGGAGAGCCATCCAGGCTTCGCTGAAAGTTGAGGCAAGTGGTATTCTTGCCCTTGCCAAGTTTCTTTTGATTATTTTTGCTGAAATAGAAATCCCTGTTAGCCCAGGTTAGAGGCCTTGTTGTTCTCATATTTATTATTATCTATAGGAATTAGTTCTTCCTATAAACCCCCCCTACTTGTGCTGATGGAACCCAACTTTGTCGGCGTTATGCCGTTTATCTTTGTTCAGATTTGCTCTGGTTTGGGTGTAGCCGAGAGGGAGTGTTAGGAGGGGAGGGGGTGTTTTTCCCAAATTTGTTAAGGGTATTACTCGAGTATGGGAGCATGTTACTCGTGAGGTAGAAGTGGATTACTCGGGTATTAGTTCTAGAGTACTCGAGTAGGTGGTAGATACTCGAGTAGTAGACTTGAGCTACTCGAGTAGTGGTTTCGAGATACGCGAGTAATAGCTTTGAGATACTCGAGTAGAAGGCATTAACTCGAGTATTTGCCTTGGAGTTACTCGAGTAGTAGGCAACTACTCGAGTAGGGGTTATGGGTTACTCGAGTAGTAGGTAACTACTCGAGTAAGGGTTTTGAGTTACTCGAGTAGTAGGCATCTACTCGAGTGCAGGTTTGTAGATACTCGAGTAACTGGTTGGACTACTCGAGTAGCTGTTTGTAGATACTCGAGTAGCTGGTTGGAGTACTCGAGTAGCTGGTTGGAGTACTCGAGTAGCTGGTTGGAGTTCTCGAGTAGCTGGTTGGAGTACTCGAGTAGTTGGTAACTACTCGAGTGCTGGTTATGTTCGTATACACGAGTAGGTGCTTTGGCTTACTCGAGTAGTAGGTAACTACTCGAGTAGGGGGTTTGGTTTACTCGAGTAGTAGGTAACTAATCGAGTAGGGGGTTTGGTTTACTCGAGTAGTAGGTAACTACTCGAGTGCAGATACGCGAGTAGTGGCTTTAGCATACTCGAGTAGTAGGCAACTACTCGAGTAGAGGGTTGAGGTACTCGAGTAGTGGGCGACTACTCGAGTAGAGGGATGAGGTACACGAGTAGTTGGTAACTACTCGAGTACTGGAAATTCCCTGCCTTCTTTTTGTCTTAGAATCGTCGAGCTCCGTGTTACCTTAGTGGGATTGAGGTTAGAGTTTGGTTTTGGCCTTAAGTGAGGCTAGCTCACTCAACGCCAATGTGTAGGTAGGCACCGAGTGGGTCTCACTCAGCGCCTTGTCGTGTTGATTCTTTTCAACACTCTTCCTTTACCTTGTTTTCCGTTCCCAAGTGTTTTTCTTGTTATATTTCTAATATATTCCTTATCGGCCGTTTTCTTTACCTTCTTAAAGGCCGAATCGTGGGTCGTGGTTAGTAGTGGTGGTTTATATCTCTTCAGGGGGGTGGAGTTGTGTGACATAGCCAAGGCCACTCTTGTTTTTGTGCTCCAGGTACGGGCTGGGCATGTGTGGGTGGAAGGTCCCTTGTGCTTTCACGTGTAGACCCTCGAGCTTGTTGACTTGGACATGGTGGATTGGGGGACTGCGTTTGTCGTCGATCCGGTTCCTCGTTGTTTGTTTTTGCTACTATCACTCTCCACAGTTTAGGGTGTTAGAAGTTTCTTCCTTGGTAGTTTGCAGCACTTTTGGCTCTTGGTAGCCTAGGAGGCCCGGCAGGATGTTGTTCCTGAGTGGGGTTGTTGCTGTTTCCTGTGCTCGTTGTGCTTTTCCGTTGTCCTGGTTTGGACAGTTGTGGCTCTTTCTACTGCATGTTTTTCAGTTACTTCTTCCTTTTGGTTGACTCTTGCATGCAGTTGTTTTTACCTTGTTGCTTGCTGAGGTATTCTGTTTTCTTTTGGAATGCCTCAGGTTCTGAGTTGTAGCAGGTCTGGTGGCTAGTTGAGGCAGTGGTGCTGCTGGTGGACTCCCGGACCTTGGAGATCCGTTTACCTTGTTAGTGAGATAGTTTCTCTGTACCTTCTTGCAGACTTACATATGTGTCAGTGGGTTCGTGTCAGGTTGTTGGCGCCTACTGGTAGTTTTCTTACCTTTGTACTGGATATATTTACTTATGCTGCTACCATTTTCTGGAGATAGTCTACTTGCTCTGAGAAGGTTTTATGCTAGGTTGCTAGTTACCTTTAAACTATAAATATTATTATAAATAAAGCTCATGATTATCATGTTTTATAAGACTTAATCACTATTTTCCAAATCACGTATGAAAATCGTTTTCTTATATATTATATAAATTAAATGTAGTATCTTGCATAGCATGAGTGGTTCTCTTGGGACCCTTATGCGCTCTTTAGGGTGTAAAACCTAATTAAAGTATTTTTTCTTTCCGTAGCGTATAAATATAGTTTTTCTTTTGTGGACTAGGTGATCCACTGAGCCGAGGGATACGGTCTCTAAAATATAACTGATTTTCTGTTCATAAAACACAGGATTTTCTTGCATAAAGTTTGTAGTTGGTTTTGCCTGAGCGTCAGCGGTTATCCCCTGCTTGACGTGGCATCATGACGCGTGTTTTCTCATACTCTGATAATTCCTATAATTGGAGAAAATGCGGGTTGTGACAGTTGGTATTAGAGGGAGGTTGCTTGACAAGTTAGTTGAGCAACCTTCCTTTGTTTGCTTTAGTAGTTTAGCATCATGTCATTCACAAATTGATATGTCATCAGCACGTCTTGGCAAAAGCACGAACACTACACTCATGGCATAATATGACGTATACGAGGCATATTATATAGTATGGGATGCATAATATGTGTTCGTATATGGATCCACCATAGGGGCTACATGTGAGGGTTATGTAGTATGGGATGCATAACCTCACCACATGACTGCGACTAGTGCGTTTCTTTTTCGTTGCATGGGAATGTTATGTAGTATGGGATGCATAACATTTTCATGTGTACGCTACTCATAACATGCATTAGGACCCTTTTTAGAATGCATAGCACAAACATGCATAGCATATCATTACATAAGCACAACGTGCCAAGCTAAATATTTGCAGGATGACATATGTACACACATAAGTTTTCAAAACAAAATAAAGTCATGCATTCCCGATCTAGGCACGAGAGTTAGCAAGGTGATGGTTAACTATCCTAGGTTAGGGCATGTCATCAAATTTTTGTTAAAAAGATAAACTCTCAGAGCAAGTTTAGCAGCTTTAAGCCTATATCTATATATGTATGGTCTGTACTTGTGTTTGTGTTCTAGTCGTTGATTGGGGATCTGATTTCGGGTGGTTATGATTATAGGATGTCTAGGCGACCTGCGACTCGATCGACTCCCCTGTCTGAAGGTGAGTCGTTTGGGGCTCAGCGTGATGCGGTAATCGAGAGTCTACGTCAGAGTAGCGAAGCTATGGGCAGACAGTTGGAGGAGGTGCAAGCCCAGATTCAGTCTTTGGTGGCAGTTGTGGCAGGACAGGCTCAGGGTGCGCAAGTTCCTGCTGGGGGGTTAGCTATTCCTCCTCCCCCTGCACTCGTGAGACCTCCAGTAGTGGTGCCAGCGGAGATGGCCTTCATCTCGCAGTTTCAGAGGCTGAGCCCTCCCACTTATGACGGGAAGGCAGATTTCATGGTTATAGATGATTGGCTGATCTCCATGGAGGAGATGTTTTCATATTCAGGGATTGCTGGTGACCAGAGGGTGATGCTAGCCACCTATCAGCTTAAAGGCTTGGCTAAGAGTTGGTGGCTGAGAGAGAAGGAGAGCTTAGTAGCTGGATGCTCTTGGGGAATGTTTAAGGAGATGTTGTTGAGGAAGTTCTTGCCTTCGGTCGAGCGCGACCGTCTCATGAATGACTTTCTCTACCTGAAGCAAAGGCAACTCACGGTGGTTGAGTATGAAATAGAATTTAGTAAGTTGAGTCGTTTTGCCCCTGCCTTGGTAAGCGTTGAGGCTGATCGAGTTAAGAGATTTCTTGGTGGTTTGAGGAGCGAAGTGCAGCAGTTGACCAGTGCTTATGGGTCAGTGACTTATGCTGGAGTTGTAGAGGCTGCTCTTAAGGTTGAGGCTATTGAAACGGCAAAGAGCAGAGGCCAGCAGATGAGAAAGGACAATAGAAAGTCTGTGGAGGGGAAGAAGCCCCTGGTACCCGATGCTGTTCCGGGAAAGAGGAGCCGA
This sequence comes from Platanthera zijinensis, assembly GCA_039513925.1. Lineage (NCBI taxonomy): Eukaryota > Viridiplantae > Streptophyta > Magnoliopsida > Asparagales > Orchidaceae > Platanthera > Platanthera zijinensis. The sequence continues at coordinate 166,418,003 of CM077081.1, read as the reverse complement.
GTAGTGTGCAGTTTCTGTGGCCAGTCAGGCCATCCTGTCGAGAAATGTTTTAAGAGGTCAGTAGCTCAGAAGAAGGAGAAGGTTCATGCGATCCAGGGTGCTCCTAGGAGAGATGTCTCCTGTTCAATTTGCAAGCGGTCCGGGCATCATGCGGCCCAGTGTTGGACCAAGGATAGAGTCTGCTTCAGTGTGGGCAGAAGGATCATATCAAGTCGAGGTGTCCTCAGGTTCAGACAGCTCTTCCTGCAGTTCCATTGCAGGCTTTAGCTCCACCTCCACGTGTGGACAAGGGAAAAGGGAGGCTGAACGTGATTTCTTTTGAGGAGGCTCAGACTTCGACCCAGGTTATTTCAGGTTATTTGATTGCTGTTTTCCTAGCCTGGTAGTTTTATTTGCTAGAGTGTTGCGGTATTGCTTTGGTAGTTCCTTAGTTTGTGTGTTCCTATAGGGAAGTTTAAGGTGAAGAACTGATGGGCGCGTGTTCTGTTTGACTCCGGCGCTACCCACTCGTTCGTGGCTAGAGCCTTTGTAGAGCGTCATCGATTGACTCTAGATCGTGTTCGGGATTCCTTCTGTGTCAAGTTTCCTTCTGGTGATTCTGTGTTGTTAGATTTGGGCATTTTGGATTGCCCGGTTTTGTTGGGGGACTTTTTTGCGAAGGCGGACCTGAAAATGATTGATCTGGAGGACTTCGATGTCATTTTGGGCATGGACTGGCTCTCTCGGTATGATGCGGTCATTCAGTGCAAAGGAAAGCGCTTGGACTTCATCAGGGACGACGGTCAGCCCGGCAGCGTGTATGCTGCTCTGTGTCAGGGTTTTCCTGTCATCTCTGCGGTATGTGCTCAGAGATTGTTTCATTCTAATTATGGTGTTTGTTTAGTCTCGGCGATTGGAGCTGCTGTTAGCGTGCCACGCTTGGAATAGATTCCTATTGTTCGTGGTTTCGCCGATGTTTTTCCTGATGATCTTCCTGGTCTTCCTCCTGATCGGGATGTTGAGTTTGTGATCGATTTAGAGCCGGGTATGCGTCCTATTGCTAAGGCGCCGTACCGGATGGCCCCTCGTGAGTTAGAGGAGTTGCAGGTTCAGTTGGATGAGTTGTTAGCTAAAGGGTTTGTTAGGCAGTGTTCGTCACCTTGGGGTGCTCCTGTTTTGTTTGTAAAGAAGAAAGATGGGTCGATGCGGCTCTGCATCGACTATAGAGAGTTGAACAAGGTCACTATCAAGAACAGGTACCCTCTGCCGAGGATCGATGATTTGTTTGACCAGTTGCGTGGTAGCACGGTGTTCTCCAAAATCAATCTTCGTTCTGGTTATCATCAGCTTAGGATCCGTGAGGCGGATATTCCACGGACTGCGTTTAGGTCGAGACATGGACACTTTGAGTTTCTGGTGATGTCGTTTGGTCTGACCAACGCACCATCAGCCTTTATGGATATGATGAACCGGGTGTTCAAGGATTTTCTCGATAAGTTCGTTGTGGTCTTCATTGATGACGTGTTAGTTTATTCACGCAGTGCTGAGGAGCATGAGCAGCATTTGCGTTTGGTCCTATCGGAGTTGAGGAATCACAAGTTATTCGCCAAGTTGAGCAAGTGCGAATTTTGGTTGCCTCAAGTTTCTTTTCTAGGCCACGTGGTGACTAAGGATGGGATCTCGGTCGATCCAGAAAAGATTGCAGCAGTGATGGATTGGATTAGGCCGAGTACTCCTAAGGAGATCAGGAGTTTCTTAGGGTTGGCTGGCTATTACAGAAGATTTGTGGAGGGTTTCTCTTCCCTAGCCGCACCTTTGACCAAGCTGACTCAGAAGAATGTGGCTTTTGCTTGGAGTGAGAAGTGCGAAGAAGCTTTTCTAGAGCTGAAGGAGAGATTGTGCACTGCTCCCGTCCTGACCCTGCCTACCGAGGGAGTAGATTATGATGTTTATGTGGATGCTTCGCTTGTAGGTATGGGATGCGTATTAATGCAGGAGGGAAAGGTAATTGCCTATGGGTCAAGGCAACTGAAGACTCATGAGAAGAATTATCCCACGCATGACCTCGAGTTTGCAGCGGTTATTTATGCTTTGAAGTTGTGGAGGCACCTACTTTATGGGGCTCAATGCAAGATCTTCACTGACCATAAGAGCCTAAAGTACGTGTTTACACAGAAGGAGTTGAATCTACGTCAGCGGCGGTGGCTGGAGTATGTGGCTGATTATGATAGAGAAATCCAGTATCATCCGGGCAAGTCCAACGTGGTGGCCGACGCCCTGAGCCGAAAGACGGGAAAGATCTTTAACCTCTTCGCCGATTGTTTAGTGGAGGAGTTCCTCCTTATGGATATATCAGTGGGATGCTGTAGTTTGCAGAGTAGTTTGTCAGTGGCAGAGCCGTCCTGGATTTCTTTGACTAGGCTGCACCAGAAGGACGATCCTGATCTTATGCACCTTTTCACAAGGACTGAGAAGGGAGAGTTGCCCGATTTTGCTATCGATGATGCGTGTACTTTGAAGTACCGCGGTAGGTTTTGCGTTCCCGCGGTTGGGGATATTAGGAGGATGATTTGCAGTGAGGCTCATGGTTCCAGCGTTTCCTAGCATCCAGGATCTACGAAGATGTACCGTGACTTAAGACAAATTGCCTGGTGGTATGGCATGAAAGGAGATATAGCCCGATTTGTTGCTGAGTGTCACACTTGCAAGTGTGTGAAGGCCGATCATGGAAGGCCTGGTGGTAAGTTGACTCCGCTAGAGATCCCGACTTGGAAGTGGGAGAGTATATCTATGGATTTCATTACGGGTTTACCAAAATCCCCGAGAAGATTTGATTCGGTTTGGGTTGTATTAGATAGATTGACGAAGTGCGCTCACTTCGTGCCTTATAAGATTGATTACCCGATGAAGAAGATAGCAGAGTTATACATGAATGAAGTCATCTGACTCCACGGTGTGCCGGTTAGCATCATTTCCGATCGAGATTCCCGGTTTACTTCTCGTTTTTGGCAGAGTCTGCAGGAGGGTCTGGGTACGGATCTGAGATATTCTACTGCCTACCACCCGCAGACCAATTGGCAAACGGAGAGGGTGAACCAAATTGTTGAGGATATGATCCGGTGCTATATTTTAAACCACGGTGGAGCGTGGGATGAGCGGCTGCGACTTATGGAATTTGCCTACAACAACAGTTATCAGGAAAGTTTGCAGATGGCTCCATTCGAAGCCTTGTATAGGAGGCGCTGTAGGACTCCGTTGTTTTGCACTGAGGCTGGTGAGAGGCCTTTGTTGGGTCCCGATGTGCTTGAGGAAATGGAAGTTGCTGTGAAGCTTATTCGGGAGAAGCTTCGTATAGCCCAGGAGAGAAATGAAAAGAACACCAACCGGCGTAGATCTGCTTTGGAGTTTTCCATCGGGGACCTTGTATTCCTCAAAGTTTCCCCGATGGTAGGTGTTAAGAGATTTGGTAAGAATCGGAAGTTAGACCCAAGGTATGTGGGCCCGTTTGAGATTTTGGAACGGGTTGGCGTGTCAGCATATAGATTGGATTTACCAGCGAACTTCCCGGGTGTGCATAATGTTTTTCATTTTAGACAATTACGGAAGTGTGTTCGCAGCAGTGGACAGCTCTTGGATGTTGTGCCCCAGTTGGAGCCCAACCACTCTTTTGTTTAGGTGTCGGTTCGTATTTTAGATACTCAGGAGCGTGTGTTGCTAAAGAAGTCCATACCGATGGTTAAGGTTCTATGGAAGAATCCGGATTTGGAGAGCGCGACTTGGGATTTAGAGTCGGCTATGAGGATGGCTTATCCTCACCTGTTTCGTTGATTTAATTGGTATGTTTTCCTTCTTGTAACTCCTATTAGTTGTTTCTCCTTCTTTAGTAGGAGTGTTGTGCGTAAAGTTTCGGGACGAAACTTTCTTTTAGGGGGAGTGACTGTAACACCCCCGATTTTCCTGCATTTATCTGTATTCTCGTTGGCGTTACGATGACGTGTTCCATGGCTTGTGCCATGTGTGGAGTATGGTTTAGCTCCTTTGAACTGAGTGCCCTGTTTGGTAGCCTGTTGGCAAGATCTCCCTAGCAAGCCGAGTCGTTTTGGGTGACCCGGTGTGGCCTCTCGGGGGGATGTTTGTGTTTGGCTTTGTTTGGGTATAACTCGAGTTCTGTTCGTCAAAAGTTAATTTCGAATTCGCCGTTGTGTTCGTAGCGTGGGTATTTAGCTACAGTGCGAATTTCGTAAAATTCCGAGGTGGTTCGGTTTTCGCGTCGTTTGGTGTGTTATTGGTATTTGTGATCAATTAATTAAATGGATTTGGCTTGTTCTGTAGCCCTTCGGTTTTGACTGATTGTTAAATTCTGCGGGAGAATTTAATTGGGCAGTTATCGCCTTGCCTTGGAGGCAGCCATATTTTTTTGGCTTATGCTTATTTTGGTATTTACTTAATGAAATTAAGTAATTAGGCGTTTTAGGGTTCGGTTATGGATGAACCGGCGTCTAGCTTTTCGTATAAAAGCTTTTCTTAAGAAGTGACGGCCCACTTCTTCTTCTTCTTTTCCTGAGAGAGAAGCCGTCACTGCCTTTTTCGCGGAGAGCAGAGGAGAAAACCGCCCGTCCTGTACCTCCTTCGGTCGGCGATTCCGGGCTTGTTCGTGGACGGAATTCGATTCCGAAAATGGCGTTGTTTTGCTCTCTCCGAGATCTTCGTTTTGACGGTAAGATATTCGATTTTCGTGGAGTTTTGATGAGATTTGGGTTTCGGTTTTGGAGTTTTCAGCCATTAATGGCCGTGAGATTTATTCTAGGTGCTGCGGCTGGTTGTTCCGTGTGAAGAGGAGGAGAGCCATCTAGGCTTCGCTGAAAGTTGAGGCAAGTGGTATTCTTGCCCTTGCCAAGTTTCTTTTGATTATTTTTGCTGAAATAGAAATCCCTGTTAGCCCAGGTTAGAGGCCTTGTTGTTCTCATATTTATTGCTATCTATAGGAATTAGTTCTTCCTATAAACCCCCCTACTTGTGCTGATGGAACCCAACTTTGCCGGCATTATGCCGTTTATCTTTGTTCAGATTTGTTCTGGTTTGGGTGTAGCCGAGAGGGAGTGTTAGGAGGGGAGGGGGTGTTTTTCCCAAATTTGTTAAGGGTATTACTCGAGTATGGGAGCATGTTACTCGTGAGGTAGAAGTGGATTACTCGGGTATTAGTTCTGGAGTACTCGAGTAGGTGGTAGATACTCGAGTAGTAGCCTTGAGCTACTCGAGTAGTGGTTTCGAGATACTCGAGTAGTAGCTTTGAGATACTCGAGTAGAAGGCATTAACTCGAGTATTTGCCTTGGAGTTACTCGAGTAGTAGGCAACTACTCGAGTAGGGGTTCTGGGTTACTCGAGTAGTAGGTAACTACTCGAGTAAGGGTTTTGAGTTACTCGAGTAGTAGGCATCTACTCGAGTGCAAGTTTGTAGATACTCGAGTAGCTGGTTGGAGTACTCGAGTAGCTGTTTGTAGATACTCAAGTAGCTGGTTGGAGTACTCGAGTAGCTGGTTGGAGTACTCGAGTAGCTGGTTGGAGTACTCGAGTAGCTGGTTGGAGTACTCGAGTAGTTGGTAACTACTCGAGTGCTGGTTATGTTCGTATACTCGAGTAGGTGCTTTGGCTTACTCGAGTAGTAGGTAACTACTCGAGTAGGGTGTTTGGTTTACTCGAATAGTAGGTAACTACTCGAGTAGGGGGTTTGGTTTACTCGAGTAGTAGGTAACTACTCGAGTGCAGATACGCGAGTAGTGGATTTAGCATACTCGAGTAGTAGGCAACTACTCGAGTAGAGGGTTGAGGTACTCGAGTAGTGGGCGACTACTCGAGTAGAGGGATGAGGTACACGAGTAGTTGGTAACTACTCGAGTACTGGAAATTCCCTGCCTTCTTTTTGTCTTAGAATCGTCGAGCTCCGTGTTACCTTAGTGGGATTGAGGTTAGAGTTTGGTTTTGGCCTTAAGTGAGGCTAGCTCACTCAACGCCAAGGTGTAGGTAGGCACCGAGTGGGTCTCACTCAGCGCCTTGTCGTGTTGATTCTTTTCAACACTCTTCCTTTACCTTGTTTTCCGTTCCCGAGTGGTTTTCTTGTTATATTTCTGATATTTTCCTTGTCGGCCGTTTTCTTTACCTTCTTAAAGGCCGAATCGTGGGTCGTGGTTAGTAGTGGTGGTTTATAGCTCTTCAGGGGGGTGGAGTTGTGTGACATAGCCAAGGCCACTGTTATTTTCGTGCTCCAGGTACGTGCTGGGCATGTGTGGGTGGAAGGTCCCTTGTGCTTTCACGTGTAGAACCTCGAGCTTGTTGACTTGGACATGGTGGATTGGGTGACTGCGTTTGCCGTCGATCCGGTTCCTCGTTGTTTGTTTTTGCTACTATCACTCTCCACAGTTTAGGGTGTTAGAAGTTTCTTCCTTGGTAGTTTGCAGCACTTTTGGCTCTTGGTAGCCTAGTAGGCCCGGCAGGATGTTGTTCCTGAGTGGGGTTGTTGCTATTTCCTGTGCTCGTTGTGCTTTTCCGTTGTCCTGGTTTGGACAGTTGTTGCTCTTTCTACTGCATGTTTTTCAGTTACTTCTTCCTTTTGGTTGACTCTTGCATGCAGTTGTTTTTACCTTGTTGCTTGCTGAGGTATTCTGTTTTCTTTTGGAATGCCTCAGGTTCTGAGTTGTAGCCGGTCTGGTGGCTAGTTGAGGCAGTGGTGCTGCTGGTGGACTCCCGGACCTTGGAGATCCGTTTACCTTGTTAGTGAGATAGTTTCTCTGTACCTTCTTGCAGACTTACATATGTGCCAGTGGGCTCGTGTCAGGTTGTTGGCGCCCACTGGTAGTTTTCTTACCTTTGTACTGGATATATTTCCTTATGCTGCTACCATTTTCTGGAGATAGTCTACTTGCTCTGAGAAGGTTTTATGCTAGGTTGCTAGTTACCTTTAAACTATAAATATTATTATAAATAAAGCTCATGATCGGCATTTTTTATAAGACTTAATCACTATTTTCCAAATCACGTATGAAAATCGTTTTCTTATATATTATATAAATTAAATGTAGTGTCTTGCATAGCATGAGTGGTTCTCTTGGGACCCTTATGCGCTCTTTAGGGTGTAAAACCTAATTAAAGTATTTTTCTTTCCGCAGCATATAAATATAGTTTTTCTTTTGTGGACTAGGTGATCCACTGAGCCGAGGGATACGGTCTCTAAAATATAACTGATTTTCTGTTCATAAAACACAGGATTTTCTTGCATAAAGTTTGTAGTTGGTTTTGCCTGAGCGTCAGCGGTTATCCCCTGCTTGATGTGGCATCATGACGCGTGTTTTCTCATACTCTGATAATTCCTATAATTGGAGAAAATGCGGGTTGTGACAATTTCTCCAATTCAAGTTACGAAATAAGGCCATGAAAATTTTCTTTTATAAATTTGGCTAAACATAAACTTGTTTCTTTCATTCATTTTTGTTTTAATTTTGATTTTTTCATTTTTTTTTCGATAACATTTTGATAAGAAAGCTTCCAAAATTAGGCTTGAGAATTTCCTTTTCATTTCAAAGATATAACCCTTCACAAAAAATAATTTTTAAGCTCAAGGTTTAGTGTGAAAAATAGGAAAGGCATTTGGCTTTGGTGAACATAATGAAATGAAAGGTGGGGCTAAAAACAAAGAAAACATGAAAAAGGCCCAAAATTGTTTTTGCAATGGTAATGTTTTTGGTGGGCAAGAAAAGCTCAAACTAGACAAATGGTGGCCTACATCATTTCTAAAGAACGTAAAAACGATGCAAATGCTTCGAGAGTAGCTTGGGACAAGTTCTAGACACCAAGAAAGACTTCCCCGCAAATGAAAAAGAACTACTGATACCTAGCAACCATTCTTAAGCAACTAACCGAATAAAAAGACATAACTACAAATTGCTAACTTATAACGTAAAAAAGCAGATGCCTATATTTAAGAAAGAGAAACTAGTAGAACAAAACTATGTTAAAATGATAAGTTTAGAAAACATTTTCAAAGTAATCTATATAGAACTACAAAAACCGCACGGTCCTACACATCACTAGAAGAAACATAAAAATAAAGATAGAAATAATTTTAGATTTTGTTTTTCAAATAGATTTTAGCTCAATTTTTTGATTTTTTTTGTTTTTCTAATTTTTTTTGGTTTTATAGTTTATAATTTTTTGGATTTTTGATAAAGTTAAAATAAAGTACTCTACTAATATAAAACATAATTTTTTTAAAAAAAAAGAAAGAAGGAAAGTAGGAAAGTTAACCCTCCCGCATGCTTAAACTCTTCATTGCCCTCAATGAAGGAAGCAAAAAGAAAAAGAGAAGGGGACTGAGAAGAAGAGAAAAACAAAATGCAGTAAAGGAAATAAAAAAAGGACAGGACTTCCCCGGGTTCGTGAGATGAAGGTTGATGTCTCTCCCCCATGCTTGCTTTATAGTGCACTTGTCCATCAGCAGGTTTGACTTGAACCATTTGATATCAGTAGCGGCGGAGCGGCGACCACAAACTTGTAATTGATTGGCCTCCGGTGGGAAGAGCAAAATAAAAGCAGGAAAATAATAGAGTCCATGGGCAGATGCCCAATAGTGTTCTTTATTACAATAATCCAAATAAAAGAGTTTCATAATAATAATAATAATAAGTAGTCCAAAAAATAAAAATGTCCATAATAAAATAAAACTTTAAGAGTCCAGAATAAGATTCTCCTTTGCAGGAGACACAGAATCAGTAGAAAAATATAATTTCAGTTTATGCTCCTTCACTGTAAAGTCACCCTTATCCGGGTGCGAAAGCAACACAGATCTATCAGAAAAGACTTCCTTGACCGTAAACGGTCCAGACCAACGAGATTTAGATTTTCCAAAGAAAATACGTAAACGTGAATTTAAAAGAAGAACTTGATCGCTTGGCTTAAAACTTTTATGGTGGCGAAAGTTCCTATCGCGATAATTTTGTTCTTCAGGATCGGGTGGTTTTTCAAAATAGTTTGTCAAGTTGGTAGCATTTTCAAAAATAAGATTATTTTGTCTAAAAGAAGAGTCATGTTCGAATGTTGTGTGTATGGGCATAACAGAGTTTTCAAAAACTTTAGATGAGAGTTCAGAAAAGGAAGGAGAAAAATCATTTGAAGAAATATAAGAGTCTTCTTTTAATTCCTCGATGAAAAAGCAAGAATCATCATTTTGTAAAGAATTTTTCATAGATTTGTTAATATCAAATGCGACTTCCTCATCTCCCACATGCAGAAAAAGTTATTCGTCACTCACATTTATGATTGCGCGAGCGGTGGCTAGGAAGGGACGACCAAGTATAAGAGGGACCTCGATGTCCTCTTCAATATCGAGAATGACAAAATCCACCTGGAAGATGAATTTGTCGACCTTCACTAGCACATCCTCAACAACACCTAATGAATACTTAATCGAACGATCGGCTACTTGAATACTCATGCGCGTAGGGATGAGAGTGCCCAAACCAGGCTTTTTAAATAAAGAAAAAGGCATCAAATTGATGCTCGCACCAAGATCCGCTAACGCATGTTTAACAAATAAATCACCAAAGATGCAAGGAATGGAAAAACTACCCGGATCGTTTATCTTTTTAGGAAGAGTATAGTTTTTAACGACCGCCGAGCATTCTTCATTTAACATTACATGTGATAAATTTTCCAATTTTGTTTTGTTCGTTAATAAGTCTTTAAGATATTTGGCGTACTTAGGAATTTGACTAATCGCTTCATGAAATGGCAAATTAATGTGAATTTGTTTAAATATTTCAAGAAAGCGTTGATATTGATTATCTAGTTTTTCCTTCCTAAGTCGAGCCGGATAAGGAGGTGGCGGAAATTCCTTTATAATAACAGGAGCATCATTTTGAAAATTATCTTTTTCTTTTTGAGGATCAGAAAAAATAGTGATATCTTTTTCTTTTTCTAAAGTAGATTTTTCATTTTCAAGATTTGATTTATCATTTTCCGTGGGGATAATAACAAGAGGGACAATCACCTTTGGCTCTTCCCTTGTGGTGGGCTCGTTAACAACCTTACCGCTCCGAAGGGAAATCGCATTTGCGTGCTCCCTTGGGTTAGGCTCAGTGTTCGAGGGAAGAGTTCCAGGTGGTCTCTCAAAAAAGGCCTTGGCGAGTTGGCCGACCTGATTTTCTAAATTTTTCATTGATCCTGTTAAGTTTCGAATAACAACATCGTTCGAACTTATATATCGAGATAAAATTTCTTCCAAAGAGGAAGGTTTTTGAAATTTTTGTTGTGGTGGTGGTGGTGGTGTAAAATCGTGCGGTGGGCGTACGATGTTAGCATTATTACTCCAAGAAAAATTAGGATGGTTAAGCCATCCAGGATGATAAGTGTTCGAAGAAGAAGAAAAACCAGGAGGAGAAGAAAAATTCGAAAAAGCAGAAAAATTATTAGCAGAATTATTTTGAGCAGGCCTGGGTATGTTCCCCAGATAATCCACCTGCTCGGCAGTAGTAGCATTTTCATATACCTTAGCGGCGGAGGGAGCAGTCATCTCCGATATCTTCTTGTTGAGCATTTCCACTTGCAGCGCTAGTTGCGTCACCGAATCCACTTCATATATACCTGCAGGTTTATATGGGCGAGTCCTAGACAAATTCCACTGATAGGTGTTCATCTCCATGTCCTCGATAAGCTCAAGAGCGGCTTCCGGAGTTTTGCGGTCCAAAGAACCAGCGGAAGCGGCATCTATCATCTACTTAGTTTCTTTGTTTAGCCCATTGTAGAATGTCTGGACCTGCAACCATACAGGCAGAGCATGATGTGGGCATCTTCTCAAAAGTTCTTTGAACCTCTCCCAAGTGTCATAGAGGGTCTCAGAATCAATTTGAGAATATGAAGTTATATCATTTCGTAGCTTAGTAGTTTTGGCGTGGGGGAAATAACGAGAAAGAAATTTTTCAGGTAAAATGTTCCAAGTAGTGATTGATCCTCTTGGAAGAGAACTCAACAACTATTTGGCTTTGGTTCTTAGGGAGAAGGGGAAGAGTCTTAGCCTTATAGCATCGTCTGAAACACCATTAATCTTAAAGGTGTCACAGATTTCAAGAAAATTAGCAATATGCAAGTTCGGATCTTCATCTTGTAATCCGTCGAACTGTACATATTGCTGCACCATTTGAATGATGCTATTCTTAAGCTTGAAGTTATTGTTCGCAATCGCAGGTCAAACAATACTTGTCTTTGTCCCTTCCAAGTTGGGTTGAGCATAATCGGACATGGTCCTTTGCTGAGCCACTCCTGGGTTAGGGTCTCCCATTTAAAAATTGAAATTGCAATCCTTGAAGGAATCCTCAACCGATGTTTGAGAAGTCGAAGCCCTGAATCGTAGTTATTTACGAAAGGAGCGTTCGATTTTTGGGTCCAGATCAACAAGTAGCGACGGATTCGCTCGGGTCATGCACTAGCAAAGAAGACGAAGGAAAATGAAAAAGAAAACTTGAAAAAGAAAGAAAAAGAGAAGAAAGGGTTTTTTTTTGAAAATAGAGTTTTTACGGTTTGGCTCTCGAACTTCCCAAGGGCTACCCGGTGAAGGGTTCACAAGGTACTAGGTAAAATGGTGGCGCTTAAAGACCCTTACCCTTTTCGAGAGATTTTAGGTTGGGTAGAAAATAAGATAAGGTGGGTTGATTATAAATATTTATATATATATATATATATTTTTTTGCAGAAGTAATAGCGCAAGCATTTTCAAAATATTGACGAAGAAAAATCCCCGGCAACGGCGCCAAAAACTTGATGGGCTAAAACCCGAACAGGCAAGCGTACCTGTCGAATCGTAGTATCAAGGTCGTATTTAAACATGGGGCTGTCAAGTACTGCTACTCACGCTTGAACTATTATCCTACCGGAAAATTGTTGGATTTTGAGAATTTTTAATTTGAAATAAACGATAATTTGCGAGATGAAAAACTTATATTGCAAAGCTAGCATTCGATCAATTATTCACCATAAAATGAAACGAGAGAGATAAAAGGTATAGTTTTAAATTTGCAAATCATACTCGGCCGTGACGGATCCGAAAATGAGACAAAATCTCGCTAGTGCATTAGGTCTCCTAACTTATAGACTCTTTGATCGAAATCTCTTTACAAACCAAAGAAGCCTAAAGTTGCATTATCAATGTGATCCGCACTATTGGATTTGACTCCAATCCGGAAGATTTATGTCGTCCTGTCTCTAGGGTAGCGTTCAACTCCTTCCTTCTTTGAGTGATCTTTCACATTCACGAGCCTCTCGGCTACTCAAATATAAGATCCTAAGCCTACTACCGTATACCAGAAATACGGAGTCGACGAAATAATAATCAAAGAAGGACCGAGTAGAATTAAGTAAAAATAAAACTATGAAATAAAAGAAACCCTCATCTCATTTTATGGATCCTCACGATCGAATGCTAACAGAAATTTAGCTATGCATATTGGAAAGGAAGGACAAAATAAAATAAGAGAAGAACATGTTTTATTACTTGAAAGGGAAGAGAAGATTACACAATATGATAATAAAAGGAAATATTATGCTATTACAAGGAAAATTATAACTTAGAGGAAACAAAACATGAAAATATAAACTTGCACTAATGGAAAATATGACAATAACAAAGAGAAAATTACAACTCACAAACACTCAAGCTCTCCAACTCAATATTCAAACTTTGCTTAGAACTTCACTCCAACAAAATTGTAATCCTTTGGCTTGAGGGTTGGGGTGGCTTATATAGAGGATGGAGATGATTCTAGAACATAAGAAAATGAAAGGGCACAAGGGGGGGAACTTCATGGGGAGAAGATTCATGCATGAATTAATAAAGGGGAGAGAGAAAAGAGGGGGGTTCATGCATTTCATTTAATGAGAAATATAAAATAAGAAGGGGGGGATGAATGGAAACTTGTAGAAGGGGAAAAAGAGGGCGGCCGGCCACTTTAATGTGGAGAAGATATTCATGCATGCTTATTAATGGAGAGAGAGAGATAAAGGTACATGCTTGGGAGAATAAAGGTGGCCGACCATGCATGAAAATATTCATGCATGGCAATAAATGAAGGGGGCTGCTCTTGAATGTGTGAAGGCCGGCCACAAGCTTGGGGAGTGGGATGTTTCATGAGCTCGAGTAGAGGGCAAAGTAGGGGGCCGCATGGTGGGCTCCTTGCTTGAAGATGTGGGCTGGACATGAGCTGCTCCAAATGTAGAAGGCTGGCTGCATTTGGAGGAGGATTGGTGTGCTCGGGCTGCTGAACTTGGAGGAGGGCTTGGCTTCAAATGTGGGCTGCTTGGGCTGCATCAAGGGCTCAGGTAGGCCATGTTGGGCTGCACCAAGTAGGTCGGCTGCACCATAGATCAAAGGGGCTGCTCCATGATCAAACCTACAAAATAAAACAACACACATTAGCTAAAATAACAAGATATGACTAAACATAAAATATATAACAATTCATAATAATAAAACTAAACAAAATAATTATAACATTAATAATAACATATCATTGGTTGTGTAAAACTAACAAAGATTATAATATTCATAAATAAAACTAATCATAACAATAACATAAAATAACATAAAAACAACTAATAAAATTATAGATTCTTATATTATAAAAATAACACAACAACAACATACAAGCATACAAAAACATAAAACTTATAATAAAACTTAGGGAAATAAGCTACTAAATTACCCCAAAAAAGGATGACTAAAACTAGTCATCACTTAACCCGCGGTTTTATAGCATCCCTTGTAGAGACAACGATAGGTGGCGGGACAGAGGACCTAACATTTTCCTTCTCAATAACGGTAGCTGTACAAGTGCTCAAAATAGTCAGATCTTGGCGGAGCAAGGATCTAGTGTGAGTCTTATAGCCGCTCCTATGATCAGAAATGGCTCTAGTGCGTAGGCGGGGAGAAATAAAATCATGAGACGTCCCCATACGGGAGTACGAGGGAACATGCTTGTTCGATGTAGGAAAAACCTTAGGCGGCGACTCACTCAGATAATCAGAAGACGGAGAGTGGCAGTATGGAGGGTAATACTCATCCGTTAATAAATTCTTCATAATCTTCTAACCTACAAGTGAGTCATCGAGGGACGCCCCAAAATGTCTCTCCTCATTGAGCCAAAAGGTCTGGGCTTGACCAAATAATTGAAGTTTTGCAACGGGAATCCTGTGGGGGTCCACAAGATGATATTGCTCAAAATATCGTTCTATATCCCTTACCCAACATAAAAATACTCGCGGATCACCAAACCCATCATAGGTCGGAGCAGGAACTCTAACAGGCCTAGAGGTGCGCGGTGGTGGTGTCAAATATTATGCTAACATAACGTTACGCTCAATGAATGAAAGTGAGTGTGCAGAACTCCCAATGTGCGCCATAACAAACGAACGGAAAACTCAAACTAAGTAAACACGTACAACATTTTTTTTTTGTTTTAATATAACTAAAAATAAAAATTTTAAAACCAATGAAATGTGCCTAAGTGTAAAAAAGGGGGTAGCTTAGAACGAGCGGATCATTGCAAAGTTGAGAAATTGGCAACCTCTCTCTAATACCAAATTGATGCAGGCAACTCCCTAAAAGTAAATAAGACATGAATGAGAAAAATGATTCCCAAGGGGAATTTAAGCAAACACATGGTATGCGCGCAAAACTCGAAATTTAGGCAGAGTTTTGTTTAAAATATCGCCATATCACAAGGGGGTAATTCCCACCCAAACCTGCACGAACCTAAAAATATACTAATATCATAACCTAACCATACATTTAGCATCGCATCACAAACATTTTCCATCCACATGGAGAGTGATCCGGACTAAAGCTTCGATTCGGAAAATAGTCCAAATGAAACCCTCAAAAAAAAACCATACGAGGATATACCAAATCCTTTTGATCCATTCGAAACAAAAGGGTACAGAAACCCCGGTTTGCAAACGTCCAAGGGGACCTACCATTACGGAAATCTTCACAAAAATCGGATATAAAAACACAATAATAATTTAAGATTTTATCAATGCAGAACTTGAATCAATTTATAAGATAAAATTTGAAATCAAAAGTCTCCAATAACTCACAAGATTAAGGAGAATATCACACAAAGTTTTGGGGTAGAAATTTGTTACCAAGAAACCAGAGATTATAGAGGAGGTGAGGAGGGGGAAGAGCAAAATAGTGGTTGAAGAGTCGCACTTCTACGGGCCACCGGAGTCACACCGGATGGGGAGAACCGAGCCGCCTTCTTCGGAGTCACACCGGAGGAGGGAGTAGGTCGCCGGAGTAGCAAGAGGATGCCACCAAGAGGGGCGGCAGCAGCAGCCGATTGGCTTCTTCTTGGAGTTGAGCTTCGAGTCCGGCCAAGCTGAGAGAAACGGGGAGGGGGCGGCTTGAGCAAACCAAAATTAGGTTTAGGAGTCTTTGTTTTTTCTTCATTTTATTTGGAACATCATAGTTGTGCCTTTTATAGGTATTACAATCAAAGGGGCTAAATGCACTAAAACCATGGCTAAACATAGGCCAATTTAAACAAAATTAAAATGCTCGAATTGTAATTAAAATGCTTAAATTAAATGCTGAAATTAAACAACAAAATTATAATTTCATGCGTAGATGCCGCAGAGATTTTGACGCGGCTTTGGCGGAAGATGTTGCGGTAAAGTCCCAACCTTCAAGCTTGCGGCAACGGTCATCAAAATCATCAAACTCCATATGGCGAAGAACAACGGCACCAAACATATCATAGAAAATCTTCATCTCGAGGCGCCAAGGTAACATCAAGCGTGTGTCGGCACCAACATCATCCGGGTCACCATAATCATCAGGAAGGGGATCTTCTTCAACAACATGATGTGGGTCTTAAACATGTACCAGATCACCAACATCGTCCGGAGGGGGGCGCTCCAAATCAACATGCCGGGGGGAGACGACTCTATCATTCTTTTTCAAATTCAGAAAGGCAATATGAGGATTCTTCACTTAGGGCATCTACGAAAAAACATGAGTCATCATTTGTTAGGATATTCTTCATCGAGGGGGTGATAGAGAAGTTCACTTCGTCGTCTCCTACTCGAAGGAAGAGCTTACCATTTCTTACATCATTGATAGCTCGGGAGGTGCTAAGGAAGGATCGACCAAGGATTAGGGGAACCTCGATGTCTTCTTTGATGTCCAATATGACGAAGTCCACCGGGAAGATGAACTTTCGACTTTAACTAAGAGATCCTCCATGATTCCTAACGGGTATTTGATGGATCTGTCGGCGAGCTGGATACTCATGTGTGTGGGGTTAATGATACCAATTCCTAACTTATTAAACAATGAGAGGGGCATTAGGTTTATACTCGCACCTATGTCAGCTAATGCGTTATTGACAAAAAGATCACAAAAGACACACGGAATCGAAAAACTACCCGGGTCACTGATTTTCTTTGGTAAACCGTTTGTCAAAACAGCAAAGCACTCGTCATTTAACGTAATATGCGAAAGGTTTTCTAACTTCTTCTTGTTAGTCAGGAGGTCCTTAAGGTACTTAGCGTACTTCGGCATCTGGGAGATTGCTTCATGGAAGGGGAGATTAATTTGGATTTGCTTGAGCATTTCTAGGAAGCAGGAGTATTGACCGTCCTAACGTTGCCTATTAAGTTTGGAAGGGTATGATGGGGTTGGATTATTTTTGAAAATGGGTGGTGGAGTGAGATCTTTTTCTAAAACGGGGGTGATAACTTCTTCAGAAGAGGGTGAAATTTTTATAACGGGGGCGGAGCTTTGATTTTTTAAAATGGGGGTGGAGCTTGCCTCGGGCTCTTCACTAACCCTACCGAAAACTTGCTTCCCACTCCAAAGAGTTATAGCTTTTTCTTGCTCTCTCGGGTTGGGCTCGGTATTGGAAGGAAGAGACCCTTCAGGTCTCTCAGAAATTATTTTTGCGAGTTGTCCTACTTGATTTTCGAGACTTTTAATGCTTCCAGTTAAGGTTCTCATAGTAGCATCATTTGTGGTTATATATTTAGAAAGTAACTCCTCCAAGCAAAATTATTTTGTGGTGGCGGGCGCATCGCGTTCGAAGGATTACTCCAAGAAAAATTCGGGTGATTTCTTAAAGCAGGATTATAACTATTCGGAAAAGTAAAACCGGGCGCAGGAAAATTCGCAGCAGAGAAATTATTAAAAGCATTTCTAGGCATATTATTAACATAATCTAATTTTTCGGGAGCAGGAGTTATAGATTCCATACCTGAGGGGCGTTGATGGCGACGGCCCTCATGACGGCCTAGTTGGTGTTAAAGATGACGGCCTAGTTGGTGTTAAAGAAGACGACGAGGGCGCACTTGATGTGCATGATGATAACGGGATGTTGGCGGAAGATGGAGACAATGACCCACCGGTCAAGGACTTGCGACGCCGCAGCGGCCATGTCTACAATCTTCGCCAACGCAAAAGAAATTAAATTTAGTATTAATTTTATTTTGATGAGTTGTTGAACAAATTTATTTATTTTGTCTTTTATTTCATGTTGGTGTGCATTTATCTGTTATTGGGCTGCTAATAGCCTTGTGTGTTGTAAGCCTTATAAAAGGCATGGACTATGTAATTTTTCATTTAAAATTGGAATGAATTAAGATTGAGTTGCCCTAACCTAAATCCCTCTCATCTCCCTCTCAAACCCGCCGCCCCCTCTTGCTCCCTCATCCCAACAATTCGCCCCCCCCCCCTTCCCCACTTCTCCCCATCCTCTTGGTCGCCCCCTTGTTTTCCTCCACCATCATTTTCTTATCTTTGACTCTACATCTCCTTCGGCGAGATTTTCATCCATCGACGTTCGGCCACCTTCAATCTTGAAGGCCAAGTGCAAGGAAGACGGTGCCTGACGGTGAACCTCCCCGGCGAGAAGCGGAGAAGACGAACGAATTCTTCATCCTAGGTGCATCTCCTGCCGCGTCCAAGGAAAGCGATCGTTTCATGTGGATCCAAAACATCTCGGATCTACCGTTCCGAGAGGGGTAACGAAACCATCTACTCAAGAGTTTTTTTTCATAGATAGTTCTTGTGGTGGACGAAATTTTACGTGATTTTTGAATCGTTGATTTCTTCACGGTGCCTCTTAAATAGTTTGTAAATTTTCATTGGGTTTTCCTAAGACTCCGAGAGGATTGGCGATCCTCGCTAATTTTTTTAGTTGGGATAGATCCTACCATTTTCTCGAATCGTGATTTTTCTTTGGTGGATCTATTTTGGTACAACTCCAAGCTCGTCCGGGATTAATATTATCCCTTTTAGCCGGAAAGGATTTTGTCCTATAGCCATTCTCCGTTCCAAGCACGGATCGGCTACCCGTATAGTAGTGCAAGAAATAAATAGAATCGTTATTATTGCTGCGTTTCGTTAGTGTGCAAGTAAAAGAGCGTTAAGCATTGCGAGAGTCGTTGTCACACCGTCCGTGTAGTATCCTTCGGGACGGATCCTACATTAATTTGGTATCAGAGGGAGGTTGTGTTGGTTTCCCAATCGACACCATCCTTTGCTCTTTCCATAGTAGGATTTGCGACTTTCACTAGGTTGCGCACAGCCCGTCAAAATCCAAAACAAAGTCCGACATTTTGCTGAATTTGGTCTACAATTAGTAAAAACAAAAAAAAATTCAGAAAATTAAAAAAAAAATTTCTGGGAGTTCTTCGTATTTTTCTAAGCATAAGAGTAAAAAAAAATTTTATTTGCTCGACGAATTAGTGTCAAAAAATTCTTACATTATAAATTTAATCTGGTCAAACACTCGTAATTAGCCGTTGTTCATGCGCACAAGGCGAGGTACCTAATATTCCCCCTCCACTTCACATATGGTTAACCACCATGATTATGATAACACTCCGGCCACCATCGCGGAGCTTCGGGAAGAGTTCAACACTATGTTTGATGCACTGACGCAATTAATACAAGGGTTGGCTGTCAATCAAGCGTTGCCCCGTAATCCCGCTACGGGTATACACAGGCCGAGTCCTCAACCCCAGGCCGCTCACCAACGCGATGATAGGAACAACCAATATCACGAGCAGGATGATGAGCACATGCCTAGAACCCCTTATGAGTTTGACCTAGCTAGAGCCGTTAAGATTGATCCACCCTCATACGATGGTATGGGTGAACCCCAAGAATTTTTGATTGGGTCATGGAGATCGAGTGTTACTGAAAGTGAGGATAGATAGAACTCTAGAGGGAGGGGGTGAATAGATTATTCAAAAATTATGACAATCTACTCAACTCCCTTAGAGTTATTTGCGGAAAAAGTTTATAGACATTTGAAACACTAGAGCTTAACACAAAGTGTGGTGCACAAGAGAAAGCTAACTATAATTACAGTTTAGTCTTTAGTCCTAACACAACAACTAGCAATCCTAGTTAGTTCTACTCACAGCCACAGTGCAATAATAAAAGTAAGCAACACAGACAACACAAGAAGTTTATAGTGGTTCCCTCTCAATAGGTACATCAACTCTTCTACCATCCTAGTAGGAATCGACTATAGGTTTTTGTTCAGGTGCCCTGCCACCAACTGATCTGGTTCAGGTAGATCAAGTAGACCCTTTGAGCTTTTGATCAGGAGCTCAAAATCCAACACAGGTTTTTGCTAAGGTACCCTGCCACCAATGTTCACTTTTGAAGGGAGTAATAACCCTTTGTACAGGAGGGTGAGAGAGTTAGAATGTCTTCTCTATTGTAAAACAAGATTAGAGAAGCTAGTGGATTGCACAGAGCTAGAAAGCTCTAAGGAATCAAGGCTCCCCATGGATTAGAGAATATCCAGGAAGAAGTCTTGCTTCAGGGTGCAGGAACTCTTCTGAACTCTTGACAGATATAATCTGTTGTCTTGAAGTTCTTTGAAGGAGCAGCTTGAAGAAGACACTTGATGTAGAATGTTTGTTCTTCTTCAATAAGCTTTTTATTCATCTTTTTCTTCTTCTTGAAGCACTTAGTATGAATGTTCCTGGAAGCAGGATGAACTCAGGATTTGAAGAAGAATGCTGAAGAAAGTAGTTCTTCTCAGTTGAATGTGAAATGATCTGAGAACTGTATCTCCTTCTTTTGAATCTGTATATGAATATCTGTGTATGTCTGTATCTCTCTCTATATATATCTATATCTGTTAAAACTTCTTTCAAAAGAGCTCTTTATATATTAGCCTTTGTAACGGCTCTAATTCTTTGTCTTCTTCTGAGATCTGCAATCTGGGCTGCAAGTAGCACAATACAAAATATATCCTGCTGAAAGACATCCTATAAAGGGATAAAGCTTTCTGAGAGGCTGCATATCCAATCTCATAAAAGAATACTAGAGAAAGTCACATCAGACCAAACTCTTTTCGACCAAAGAAGACTTTTGTGTCTAACGGCTATAAAGGATAGCGTGACAGATAAAGCATAAAGATATGTCAACTAATAAGACAAAAGACTTTGTCAGAGTAGATCTTGACTTATGCAAAAAAAATGGGGCAATGATTGCCTGAGATTTAAGCATAAAATCAATGAAACAATCTTTAATAAAATATGCCAGATAAATAAGAAATAGATCACAGAAGAAAAGAAATATAATATTACTAAAAGAAGACAAATGAACGTCGAACGATCCTCAGAGATCGTCGACCGAACCACAGAGATCGTCGACCTAACTATAGAGATCGTCGACGTAACTACAGAGATCGTCGACCTAACTACAGAGATCGTCGATCTAACTACAGAGATCGTCGAACTAACTATAGAGAAGATAGTTTACCTATCAGAACAGATAGTCGAGATATAAGATAGTTGGCTATTAAAACAGATAGTCGAACTATCACAACAGATAGGCGATCTGCTGACTGACAATAGTCGACCAACTGATAGACGATAGTCGATTGGTTGATAGACGAATGTCGAGTGGCGTTCGACTATAGTCGAGCCAAAAACAACTTAGCCAGATTTTCATCTGGATAAGCGACAACACTACAACTGAGGGAATCTAACCTAACAACTAACCTTTGACAATAGATAAATCCTGGGTCAAGAAACTAATTGAGAAGACTTAACACAAATCCAAACTAGGGTACCAACAATCTCCCCTTATTTGGGTCAAGTCTCTCAAAATAACAAACAAAAACAAATGCTATAAAATAGACATAAACACAACATTAACCTGTTACGATCGAAGGTGTATCATATCATAAATAAGCATCAATTGTACCAAACAAATAATCAAACAGACAGTCAATAAAATAAACAACTCAAACAGCATCAGAATCTGATTTAGACACAGAAGAACAAGGAAGAAAAGAAATTTTCCTGAAGGGATCTAAAGAATCTTTCTTTGATGTCTTCAAGTCTTGTTCTCCAATGATCTTGGATTCCCCTGCTCTTGGCACAACAGCTTCTGGATGCTTTTCCATATACTTTGAAGCATCAAAAACCTCAGGTATGACCTGGAATCTGTCTAGTTCCTTCTTCTTAAACTTTGACATTGTAGTTAAGCATGTTGTATCTTTGCCTTCAGCTCTAACTTGTGTGATCTGGGCTGATCCAACTAATTCGAGAAATCTGGCCATCCTGAAATTAGGATTAAGCTCTTGGATTCTGGATGTTTTATGGTCTTGAATTGAGTAGAGAGGTTTAACAAGCTTGCAACTGGCTCTTTGTTTTCTTGAATAACAAGAGAAGATGGAGGAGCAAATTCTGCATATTTCTTACTGGATTTATCAGAGTAGATTATCCTTTTTCCTTTTGAATCTGTTTGCTTTTTCTTAATTGGTTTTCTGAATGGTATACTTTTCTTTTCCTTGGGAGGTGAAGCTTTTCTCTTGGGTGAAGGAGGAGGAGAAAAGGTTGGTCTTTGATGAACCATTTCCTTCACTTATTCTTTTGATTCAGCCTCTTGTCCTTGTTGGCCTGACTGGGATTTGCCTTGGAAACCTGGATTACTTCTTCTCTGATGAGCTTGAGAGGGAGTGAATCTTGCAGAAGGAGCTGAGGAATTGGCAGAAAAATTTCCTAAGGCTCCTGCACTAGGAGGAGGAGGAGGACCTCTAGGATTCCACTTTGGAACTAGAGAGTCATATCTTTTGCTTTTCTTTCTCTTCTTATGTTGGTTCCTAGACTGTCCCATCCAATGTTGGTATTCCTTTGATTTGGGATCAATCCCTTTCAATATGTAGTATGGGATATCATGATCTAGATTTGGTGGAGGAGGAGCTACAACCTTCCTCTTCCTTTTAGCAATTTTCTTCTTCTTTGAACCTTCTGAATCATCAGAATCATCCTCATAATTAGAGTGAGATGACTGCGGTTGGTCATAAGGGTCTAAGGCATCTTGATCAACCATTTATTTTGCTTTTAGGGCAGCTTTCTCTCTTTCTTCTTCTAAGGCTTCCTGTGCTAGAAGAGTATCAAGGTCTAGTCCTGGGGTATCATCCCAGAATGTAGATCTTTCTTCTTGTTCATCTGTAACTTTCTCTTGCTCAACTGTAACTGTCTTGAGGACCAGTTCTTCTGGAGCTCGCTCAGCTTCAGGTTCTTCTATTACAGCAGGTTCTTGAGCTGGATCTGTAGCCAAAGGGAGACAAAAATGTTCTAAATGGGCTAGAAACATTCCTTCAAGATACTCACAGGTTAACATGTCAGTTAACAGGTCAGTAAATTGAGATAAAGAATTACCTGCAGGATTTCCTAACTCCCATAAGTCATCTAGAAAGGAGGTAATGACTCCTTCCAGGTATAGGGCAATAATGGGAGTGGAGGATTCTTCAAGACAGGCTTTACAAGCAAATTCTGCTTCCATGATAACATCAGCTGGCCTCTATCCTGGGACTTGAGCTACTTGAACAACTACTGGAGGAGAGACTAGGGGAAGTCCTGAGACATCTTCTTGGAACATCTCCCCCTGCCAGATTTCAGTGGGTACTGAACTCAGGCCCCTAAGTGAAGAGGGCTCAGTAGAGTTGGAGAGGGCATTGATGGATAATGTAAGGGAAGAAATGGAAGAGACAAGTTGGGCAATTGCTGCTTCAATCATGGATTTGATTGAAGAAGTAATTAGCTCCAAGATGCTGGCTATGAAAGCTGGTGTGATTTCAAAAGTGGTGGATGGGGGAATCACAACAGATGTTAGATCATCAGGGATGATGTTCTCCTGATGAGATGCAGATTCATGAGCTGGTGATGGAGATGCAGATGTATGAAGATCAATATGATCTTGATGTGAAATTGGTGACTGAGGTGGAGTTGGTAGAGTCTCAGAAGCCAACAGATCAAAACTAGGATATGAAATCCCAGCAAGATGAGAAGGGGGTGGAGATGCTGGTGGTGATGCATAGAGAATAGTTAAAGAATCAAGTGGAAGAGAGGCAGTGGATATAGATGGCACTTCAGTAGAAGTGGATGGTAATGCAGTAGATGTGGATGGCAATGCAGATGAAGGTGGAATGGGGGGAATGTAAGAGCCTTCTTCAGGTAGGTGGGGAGTGACTGGTACAGTCATGGTGCTCTCAGATGTAACAGGAGCAACACCAGCAGGTGAGGGCTTCTGAATATTCCTTCTCCACTATATGAACAAAGTGGGATCCATCTTCTTGGTTGCATTTATAGAAGTAGAAACTGTTCCCAACAGTTGGGGATACTTCTCTCTTAGAAATATTCCAATTACCCTTCCAAGGGTTACCTCTTTCTTAGAGTTCTTCTTCCTGATCAAATCAAAAAATATTCCTGCCCAATTGATTTCTTTCTTGTTGACAAGGGCACACATCAAGGCAAACTGTTGCCTGGTAATATTGTCATGAGCAGAGTGCTTACCCAATTGCACTTTTCCAACCAGTTCTGCTAAGAACTTAATCCTCATCGGAAACTTTACTTTCAGTAACTTAGAAGGAATGCCTTCGGCATGACCTAGCTCGACAAGCATCCTTCCATACTCTTGAGTATCTTGGTCATACTCCTATTGACCATTAATCAAATAAAAAATCTCAGTCAAGATGGCAGGAGTCAAAATTACCTCCTCGGCGCCGATGATCCCGGTCATCGATTCGTCACTGGATGACGAAGTGTAGACCCATTCTTTAATCTCTGGAATATTAATCTTAATCCTTGTGGACATCAGCTTCTCTAGTCCTTGATCCTTGTATAGCTGGAGTATCTTTAGAATCTCAGCATCGCAGGCGCTGAACGAATCAAAGTCCACGCTGAACCCGACGTCAAACTTCATCACTATCAGAAGAGCTGGAGCAATGGCCATCGATTTGGTCGGAGAAGACGAGAGAAACGAAGAGCACAGAGCGTGGGGCAGAGCTCAAGTCAAACCTTACAAGCAGGAATGAAGAATACGAAAAGACGAGCTCCGTCGACTATAAAAAGAACGATCTATTAACCTAGGTCAACCATCAGTTTTATATTAAAACGACAATCGTCGACCTATTTTAACAGATAGTAGAAGCGATAGTCGAACGACCCGGTCGTTCGACGATCATTTACTGAAGCAGAGTAGTCGAGCAATCGTTCGACTATTTCTGTCTTCACAAGCAAATGAGCTGGCGTCCACCATAGGTTGACGATAGGCTCAACCTGTTTGACTATAGTCGAACGTCGTTCGACGATCTTCAAATAGATTTCAACAAAGGCAGAAGTCACACTTAGTCTTTTCCATTTATCATGCCTAGTTGAACCAAAAAGAACAGATGCTTCTGTTCATCTAAGGGCTTGGTGAAAATATCACCTCTCTGAAGGTTAGTGGATATGAACTCAAAGCTGATCTTGTTCTTTTCCACACAATCTCTTAGAAAATGGTGCCTGATCTAAATGTGCTTGGTCCTAGAGTAGGTGCACAGGATTTTGTGCTATGGAAATAGAACTTGTACTGTAACTGTTGGGTATTGTATCCACAATGTACCTGATTTGAATAAGCCCCTGGACCAGCTAAGGTGAATTGACATTGTATTTGATCATTTGTCTTCAAGTTGTGCTTGCAGTTATTTCACGCTAAGTACACACAAATATCAGGGTGCAGTGGGTCAATATACACGTGTCTGCGAAATGTAATCCTTCGTTGAGCAGATCAGTGTGTTGGCCTACGTATGCTCTCTCAATTGGAGTGTACTTACTTTCAAGCACAGGGTCGAGATAGAGCTAGAGCTGAAGAGGAGCAAGTATGGGTCAAAGACCAGCTCACGGGAAGATAGACGAAAATTCGTCTAAGTATGATTCGACGAGAATCACTAAGTGATTCTCGCCGATTCGAGTGATTCTCACCGAATCGTCGAGAATCAGTAGCTGATTCTCGCCGAATGCATCCGGCTGACTCAACGCCTTCAACGCCTTCAAGGATTCTGCCAAGTAAGAATCGGCGAGAATCACCAGGCTGAGTCAACGCCTTTAAGGAATATTCCAAGTCAGAATCGTCGAGAATGACTCTGCATTCTCGACGATTCGTCGAGAATGGATGATGACTCTCAACGATTCTTTCCGGCTGGCAAGCAATTCAGCTAAGAATTCTTCTAAGTAGAATTCGACGGGAATCGTTTGTGATTCTCATCGATTCGTCGAGAATCACCAATGATTCCCACCGAATTTTCCTTAGGCGAATTTCTGCTACTCGCTGGACTGGACCAAGTATACACGCGCTGTTTTCAACCGGAGTTAGGGTTTCTACTGGTAGGGCCCACAACGGTCATAATATATGACCTACTGTATAAATACTATTGTATTTTTAACATCACGGACAATCGATACATACGAAAAGAAAGAGCCGCTGGATTTGACCTAGCGGATCACGTCTTCTCTTCCGCCTCCGTCTCTGCGCCTCAAGTTGTCGTCGCCGCCGATCTTGGGCTCTTCCTGATCTCCCGGCGATAGAAACTTAGCCAAGCAACGCGTCTCACGTGTCTATCTTGAGATCTTTTGTCTCTTGATTTGTTGAACAGGAATACCTTCCCCTTCCGAATCGATTGAGACGATCGATCCAAGTAAGATCGTTGGTAGACCTTGCTAGCTTTGCTACGAAGGTTGGATCTACAAAGCTCGCCTCCGCAAACCTTGCCGCCGCCGATCCCGAAATCTCCGCCGTCGCACTTCTTGCCACCGCCGATTTTGGGGATATCCTCTCTAAGTGAGAGCTAAGGTCGTGGACTCTTCGTCTTCTTCAAGAACGCGTCATCGAACGAAGAGGGACACCAAGCACTCCATAAGTAGTTTGTATTTTATACATTCTAATTTTTTGTTGTTGTAAAGGAATGTTGGTTTTGCGTTGTAAGGGTTGGGTGCAAACCGTGGTGGAGGAGTGGTGACTCCTTCGGGTGGAAGGGTCCCTTCCATTAGTGTGAGGATTGGATTTCAATCCGGTTAGTGAAGTGACCGAGTCGTCCCTTATTGGGAGATAGGTCGAAGGGAGAAAGTGGACGTACCTAAATCGGGGAACCACTATAACTGCCTGCGTATTTTTTGTGCTGTGTTGTTTTGTTTAATTGTGCAGGTATAATATTAATTTCGCTAAAAGACTGTGCAAGATACCTATTCCCCCCCCCCCCATAGGTGAAGTTAGTTGGCACTAGTGTGACTTTCAAGTGGTATCAGAGGGAGGTTACTAATCAAAAAGGTTAACACCTTGAGTAAGTTCCTGCCACTAGTGTCAAGAAGAAGTTAGATATCTAATATGGAAGGACTCAAGTACTCAGGCAAGATCCCAGTGTGCACCAGGCTAAACTTTCCTATCTGGAAGGAAAAGATTTGATTTTACATGGAAGCTATTGACCCTCGACTCTTCATGATCGTGGAGGAGGGACCTTATATTCCCACTAAGGCCTCCACCATTGATCCTACAAAAATGGTGCCAAAGAAGCTTTCTGAAATGGACAAGGACGAGATGGTGCTGGTCAGACTTGACAAGAAGGCACAGAACATACAAATCAGCGCAGTCGATGACTCCATGATGCAGAACTTCTGCAACTATATGACAGCCAAGGATATCTAGCACAGCCTGATTATTCTGATGGAGGGCACAGATGAAGTGAGGGATGATCGGAGATCACTCCTGAACCAGAAATATGAGGCCTTCAGGCAGGGGCCCAAGGAAGAGATCAAAGTTACCTTCGAGAATTTCCTCAAGATCGACAATGCTCTCAAGGGATATGGAAGTGTGTTCACTGATGGTGAACTTAATGATAAATTCCTTAGGTCCCTTACTAAGGAATGGGACACGAAGATCTGCGCCATCCGAGAGTTTGGCAGATTAGAAGAAACTGATCCTCAGATACTCTTTGGGAAGCTCATGTCCTATGAGCTCAAGTTGAACACGAGGAAAGCAGAAGAAGAGGCAGAGAAAGCCGCTACCAAGGAAAAGACTGTGGCCCTAAAAGCCATTCACTACAGGAAGGGCAAGGGTGCGGCTTCATCCCGTGCATGGAAAAAGGATGAGGAGGAAGACTCCAAGCCATGCTCCTCCGGCTAAGAGTTGTCTGAAGAAGACTTCTCCCTCATCACCCGAGAATTCAAGAAGTTCCTCAAGATGAGGAATCAAAGAAAGAGAGACGGCTCCTCCTCCAGAAACCAGAAGAAGAATTATTCTTCTGACAGGTATGAATCAAAACCGAACAAACATCGTCATACTGACTTAATTTCTTTGGGTGCAATAAGCCAGGACACGTCGTTGCTGACTGCCATTAAGGCAAGAGAGAGAAGGGGAAGGGAGAAGAGCACAGAACCTCTAGAGATAAAAAGAAGGAGAGGAGCTACATCGCCAAAAAGTTAAAGACACTGAGTGAGTCTGATTCCTCAGAATCCAGTGATGATGAGGAAGCCTAATTCGGGCTGGTGGGTCGCTCTGACTCAGAAGGAGAATGCCCCCCATTCACTGGGAAGGTAAAGGCTCATACCCCCCTCTCTGACTCTGACTATGAGTCTCTTGATGATTATCTCGAGGACAGCCCATCTGCCCGAGAAGCTGAGCTCCTCGAAAAGTATGAGCTTCTGCTCAACACCTTCGAGGAATGCTGCAAGAGATTTAGGGCTCAGAAAAAGGAAGTAAAATTCCTTATGGTCGAGGGTGTCTCCCTAAGGGAAGGGATCACTAGCTTGATTTCTCTCCGACAGGAGCACCTGGACCTGATCTCTAAGCACTCAAAGTATCTAAGTCTCCTTGACCTTAAACAGGAAGAAATCAATAAGTTGGAAGAACAACTTGCGGCAGAAAGTAAGATTGTCCAAAGCTTCTCTATGCCAAAGAATGTTCTTCCACTGGTTGATACCTTCTCTGCTCTAGATAAGGGGGCTAGCTTGGGGCATGTGGGTGTGCTTAGTAAATCCTCCAGGAGAAACAAAAAGCAGAGGAAAAATAAGGTTGCTAAGAAGGCCTCTGCTATAGAAAAGGGAAAGGCCCCACTCAACCCTCTTGTATTCAGGAAGCCTGGCTTTCCCTGCAATGAACAGGACTTTGAGTCAACCTATGGCCACTTCTTTCGGCCCTGGGTTGAAAAGCCCAAGAGCTGGTATGATGGTTGGGCCTTCCCACACAACTTTGGCGAGAGTGTCTTCAAGGCACCTTATGAGGAAATCCAAGTGGAGGATTATGGCAACTTCTCTAGCGGCCATAATAGGAAGCAGGCACCAAAAGCCAAGCCTGTTATACTGAAGGAATAGGAGGTGAAGAATTCATGTGACTGCTGTCATCATGATGGCTCCACCTCAAGATCCAAGGCCCCGACTGTACCCACAATTCCCATGGTGAAGAAAAAGCCTAGGAAAAGGTACAATAGATTTGACTGTTGGTGTTGTGGCAAAGTTGGTCACTTTGCCGTGGTTGCTGGTTTAATCCGAGATATAACGAGACTCCTCATGTTAGCAATGCGAGACCGACCACTCGTAGGGTTAACCATCTGAGGGGGAGTATGCTAACAAGGAATCTAGGACCCAAGTTCGATTGGGTTCCTAAGGGATACTGATTCTGTTTTGCAGGTATGTCCAAAGGCCACCAAAACTCCTATATTGTACTTGGACAGTGGATGCTCCCGGCATATGACTGGGACAATAAGCCTGCTGCTTAATTACTCTCCAGTCGAAAATTTACCCAAAGTCATCTTTTGAGGATCAGATCGAGGAGTCACCAGAGGTTACGGTATGATTTCCAACGGTATAGTATCTATCACCGATGTGGCATATGTTGAAGGGTAAAATCATAACCTGATCAGTGTAAGTAAGTTGTGTGATAAAGGTTATGACGTTAAGTTCTGCAAGGATAAATGCCTAATAATATCTTGTGACTCTTTGGAGACAGTATTAACAGGCATTAGGAGAAGAAACATCTTCTGTTTAGATTTTCTAGGTTTAGATTCATCTACCCCCGTGTACCTAGTAGCAATAGGCAGTGCATCTCTTTGTGAACAATGGCACAAGAGATTGGCATATATTAATTTCAAGATAATTAGTATGCTGTTTTCTAAAAACATAGTAAGGGATGCTCCCATCATTAAGTGCATCAAAGATAGCCCCTGTCCTGCATGCTAGAAGGGCAAACAGACTCGGGCTACCTTTAAGAGCATTGTAGACAAAGACTCCTCTAGATGTCTTTATCTTCTGCATATGGACTTGTTTGGTACAATGCAAGTTCATAGCTTGGGAGGCAAGTCTTATACGCTAGTGATTGTTTATGATCACTCTCGGTTTACTTGGGTGTTCTTCTTAAAACGCAAGTCTTATACGTTTGACATTTTCACAAGTTTTGTCAAGCAAATTCAGAATGAACTTAACTGCTCGGCGGTCAAAATCAGAAGTGACCATGGAACAGAGTTCGAGTCTTGTGCTATGACAGAGTTCTGTGAAGAACTTTGTATCTTTCATGAGTTTTCCTCCCCGCGCACTCCTCAGCAGAATGGAGTTGCGGAGAGGAGAAATAGAACACTCATTGAAGCTTGCACGATAATGTTGAATGACGTTTCTCTCCAAGAATACTTCTGGGAAGAGGCTGTCAACACAGCTTGTCATGTAAAAAACCGGGCCTTGATCAACAAGAGCCATCGTAAGATGCCTTATGAGCTACTGAAAGGCAGGAAACCTACCATGTCCTATTTTAGGATCTTTGGCTGCAGATGCTATGTACTAAATAACAGGAAGTACCCGCGTACTAAGTTTGGTGAAAAATGCTTCGAAGGCATATTTATGGGCTATAGTAGCCATAGCCGGGCTTATAGGGTTTTCAATAAGAAAACCCTAGTGGTAGAGGAATCCATAAATGTTGCATTTGATGAAGGAAGCTTGCTTAACAACAATTCTTCCAGTGGTCTTCTTTAAGATGCAGGTACAAGAATTGAACAGCTTAGTCTCGATGAGACCGCTAAAGATGCAACTCCCAAGTACGTCAAAGTCTCCACCACAATGCCTATCGGAGATGATGACGGTCAGAATGGAATTATCCTTCCTGAAGAAGGAGAAGCCCGAGAAGACGTCAGAGCTCCAGATGCAAGACTCCTAGAGCTCAGACACGTGAGGGATCATCCTAGAGATAAGATCATCGGAGATCCCCTCGACGGTGTCAGAATACGCCGAGGTACAATTAACGAGATTCTGTATTTTAGCTTTCTGTCACAGGTTGAGCCAAAGAAGTTCGACGAAGCGAATAAGGATGCATTTGGATCTTGGTCATGCAAGATGAACTGCATCAATTTGAACGATGCAACGTCTGGACTATGGTTCCCAGACCAAAGGGGCAGATTGTGATTGGCACAAAGTGGATCTTCAGAAATAAACTGGATGAACACGGTGTCATCATAAAGAATAAGGCCAGGATGGTGGCTCAAGGTTACAGACAGGAGGAGGGGATTGACTTCGAGCAGACCATTGCACCAGTGGCAAGGCTCGAGGCAATCAGATTGTTCCTTGCGTATGCTTCTCTCAAAGGATTCACAGTCTATCAGATGGACGTTAAATAAGCCTTCTTAAATGACAACCTGAAAGAGGAAGTATATGTTGCACAACCCCCAGGTTTTGTTAATCTGACTTATCCCAATCATGTATATTTTTCTTAATAAAGCTTTGTATGGCATAAAACAAGCTCCTCGAGCTTGGTATGAGACACTGTCTAGCTTTCTTCTTGAGAACAAGTTCTCTAGAGGAAAAATAGATAAGACATTGTTTCTTAGGGAAGTCAAAAGCAAGATTTTGCTGGTGCAAATCTATGTCGATGACATAATATTCGGGTCAACGGATAACAACCTTTGTAAGGAGTTTTCCAAACTTATGCAAGGGAAGTTTGAATGAGTAGTATGGGAGAGCTGAAGTATTTCTTGACACTTCAAGTGAAACAGTCTGAGGATGGGATTTTCATCTCTCAGACGAATTTCATAAATGAACTCCTCAAGAAATTCGGAATGGAGAGTGCAACCTCTATGAGGACTCCAATGGGTGTCACTGTGTCTCTGGACAAGGATGAGAAAGGGAAACCTTTTGATGAAACCAAGTACAAAAGAATAATTGGATCCCTTCTCTACCTTACTGCAAGTAGACCGGATATTATGTTCTCCACATGCGTTTGTGCCAGATATCAGGTGAACACTAAGAAATCTCACTATATCGCTGCAAAGCGAATTCTTAGATACCTTAAGGGTACACCTAATCTTGGCTTATGGTACCCGAGAAACAATGATGTCGAGCTAATAGGCTTTTCAGATGCTGATTTTGCAGGAAGCAGGGATGATAGGAAAAGCACTTCCGAGACGTGTCAATTCCTCGGACGAAGGCTTATATCATGGAATAGTAAGAAGCAGAATTGTGTTGCAACCTCCACAGCTGAGTCTGAGTACATCTCAGCAGGCAGCTGTTGCGCACAACTTCTATGGATCAAAAATCAGCTAGCATACTATGACCTTCAGTTCAAAGAAATACCAATGTACTGCGACTCCTCAAGTGCTATAGCAATTGCGAACAATCCCGTGTCGCACAGCAGGACAAAGCATATTGAAGTGCGCTACCACTTCATTCGGGAGCATGTGGAAAATAAGGACATCTCTCTCTGCTATGTCCCCACGGATAAGCAGATTGTAGATATTTTTACAAAGCCCCTAGACGAAGCCAAGTTCAGTCTCTTCAAAACTGAACTGGGTATGCTAAACCTTGAGGAATGA
Organism: Platanthera zijinensis; assembly: GCA_039513925.1. Taxonomy (NCBI): domain Eukaryota; kingdom Viridiplantae; phylum Streptophyta; class Magnoliopsida; order Asparagales; family Orchidaceae; genus Platanthera; species Platanthera zijinensis. The sequence continues at coordinate 166,385,852 of CM077081.1, read as the reverse complement.
AGAATACAGAGGCTCCCGGCTCAAGGATCAAGGGGGAGCATCCGCAAGAAACTCAAGAGTAAGCTCATATGCAAGAACTGAGGGGGAGCATTTTGGCAAGTGCTAAAGTCCCAGATTTGTAGAAGCCAAAAAGGGGGAGATTACCCTCTCGGCTAAGGTGCTAAGGTGCTCATGCAAAGTATGCTCCAAATGCTCTAAAGGTAAAGGTATGGAAATTCATTCTCAACTGATTATTCAGTTTATGTTTTTCTTCCATCCGTTATATTCACCTTAGCTTGTAGGGTTTAGGCTTCTTCAAATAGGGGGAGATTATTGGGTATTGTATCCACAATGTACCTGATTTGAAGAAGTTCCCTGACTAGCTAAGGTGAAATGACATTGTATTTGATCATTTGTCTTCAAGTTGTGCTTGTAGTTATTTCACGCTAAGTACACACCAATGTCAGGGTGCAGTGGGTCAATATACATGGGTCTGTAAAACTTAATCCTTCGTTGAGCAGATCAGTGTGTTGGCCTACGTGTTCTCTCTCTATTGGAGTGTACTTACTTTCAAGCACAGGAACGAGATAGAGCTAGAGCTGAAGAGGAGCAAGGATGGGACAAAGACCATCTCACGGGAAGATAAACAAAAATTCGTCTAAGTATGATTAGACGAGAATCACTAAGTGATTCTCGCCGATTTGACGAGAATCACAAGTGATTCTCGCCGAATCGTCGAGAATCACTAGCTTATTCTCGCCGAATGCATCCGGCTGACTCAACGCCTTCAAGGATTCTGCCAAGTCAGAATCGACGAGAATCACCAGGCTGAGTCAACGCCTTCAAGGAATCTGCCAAGTCAGTATCGTCGAGAATGACTCTGCATTCTCGATGATTCGTCGAGAATGGATGATGACTCTCAACGATTCTTTCCAGCTAGCAAGTAATTCAACTAAGAATTCTTCTATGTAGAATTCGACGGGAATCATTAATGATTCCCGCCGATTCGTCGAGAATCACCAATGATTCCCACCGAATTTGCCTTAGGAGAATTTCTGCTGCTCGCTGGACCGGACCAAGTATACACGCGCTGTTTTGAACCGGAGTTAGGGTTTCTACTGGTAGGTCCCACAACGGTCATAATATATGACCTACTGTATAAATACTATTGTATTTTGAACATCACGGACAATCGATACATATGAAATGAAAGAGCCGCCGGATTTGACCTAGCGGATCACGTCTTCTCTTCCGCCTCCGTCTCCGCGCCTCAAGTTGTCGCCGCCGCTGATCGTGGGCTCTTCCTGATCTCCCGGCGACAGAAGCTTAGCCAAGCAACGCGTCTCACGTGTCTATCTTGAGATCCTTTATCTCTTGATTTGATGAACGGGAATACCTTCCCCTTTCGAATTGATTGAGACGATCGATCCAAGTAAGATCATTGGTAGACCTTGCTAGCTTTTCTACGAAGGTTGGATCTACAAAGCTCGCCGCCTCAAACCTTGCCACCACCGATCCCGAAAGCTCCGCCGCTGCACTTCTTGCCACCACCGATTTCGGGGAGATCCTCTCTAAGTGAGAGCTATGGTCGGGGACTCTTCGTCTTCTTCAAGAACACGTCATCGAACGAAGAGGGACACCAAGCACTCCATAAGTAATTTTTATTTTATACATTCTAATTTTTCTTTTATTGTAAAGGAACGTTGGTTCTGCGTTGTAAGGGTTAGGTGCAACCCGAGGTGGAGGAGTGGTGACTCCTTCGGGTGGAAGGGTCCCTTCCATTAGTGTGAGGATTGGATTTCAATCCGGTTGGTGAAGTGACCGAGTCGTCCCTTGTTGGGAGATAGGTCGAAGGGGGAAAGTTGACGCACCCAAATCGGGGAACCACTATAACTGCCTGTGTATTTTTTGTGCTGTGTTGTTTTGTTTAATTATGCAGGTATAATATTAATTCCGCTAAAAGACTGTGCAAGACACCTATTCCCCCCCCCCCCCATACGTGAAGTTAGTTGGCACTAGTGTGACTTTCAATCACACATGATTTTTTTATTCTTGTGTGTGTACCCATAATCCAAAAGCTGGTTTTGAATCTACAGGATCTGTGAACAACAACTAGCAGCTGCTATATATTCAGCCTCTGCAGTTGAATTTGAGACAGAAGCCTGTTTCTTACAAAACCAAGAGACTGATCTCTCTCCCAGGAACTGATATGTTCCTGAGGTACTTTTCCTGTCAACTCTACAACCAGCATAGTCAGAATCAGAGTATCCAATTAACTAAAATTCTGATTCAGCTGGGTACCATAGTCCTAAATTTGGACATCCCTCCGGGTATCTCAAAATTCTCTTGAGAAGAATCAAATGAGATTCCTTGGGGTTGACCTGGAATCTAGCACATAGGCATGTGCAAACATTATATCTGGTCTACTTGCAGTTAAATACAATAGGGAACCAACAATGGCCCTATAGTTTTTCTGATCAACTGGCTTACCCTGATCATCAGAATATTTAACTACATTAGTTGTCATAGGTGTATGCATTGCTGAAGCACCAGCCATCCCAAACTTCTTTACCAATTCCTTGACATATTTGGATTGGGAGATAAAGATGCCATCAGCATCTTTCTTTACTTGGAGACCAAGAAAGTAAGACAGCTCACCAATACTACTCATCTCAAACTTAGAATGCATCAGGTCTGAGAACTTTTTTCAAAGTTTGGGATCAGTGGAGCCAAAAATAATATCATCCTCATAAACTTGAACTAACAGGATGGTGTCCTTGTGATGCTTGAAAAATAGGGTTCTATCAACTATTCTCCTAACAAAGTTGTGCTCTAACTAGAAACTAGCTAGAGTCTCATACCAGGCTCTGGGTGCTTGCTTAAGTCCATAAATAGCTTTTTGCAATTTATAAACAAATGAGGGTTGAGTTGAAGAGACAAACCCAGGAGGTTGTTCAACAAACACCTCTTCCTTTAGCTCACCATTTAGGAATGCGCTCTTGACATACATCAGAGAAACCTTAAACTTCATATAGGCTGCATAGACTAGAAAGATCCTTATTGCCTCTAGCCTTGCAACAGGGGCAAATGTTTGGTCATAGTCTATACCTTCCTCCTGTCTGTAGCCCTGAGCTACAAGCCTAGCTTTGTTACTTACAATAAATCCTTGGGCATCCAACTCGTTTCTAAACACCCACTTGGTGCCTATGATTAGTTGGCATTTAGGTCTTGGAACCAAAGTCCATACTTTACATCTTTTAAATTGATTACGCTCCTCTTGCATAGCAATGATCCAGTGGGGATCTAGCTCAGCATCTTTTATGGTGAGGGGCTCAATCTGTGAAAGGAAACAATCATGCATCACATCCTGTCTTAATTGATGTCTTGTTTGCACACCAGCTGATATGTCACCAATCACTTGAGATGTTGGATGATCTCTAAGTGTGATAATATCAGCAGGTGGGATGTGATCTTCAACAACAGTTTGGATTAATTCCTCTTGAGGAATTAGATCAACTGTTGGTTGTACAGCAACTTCTTCCACAGTGTCTCCATCACTGTCTGAATCAGTGATATTAAGAGTTGAAAGAGGGAGAATCTCTTGAGTGACATCTTTGCATGACTCAGTTACCTGCAATGAGCTTGAGGAAGGAGAAGTTTCCTTCTCCTTGTAAAACATCTTTGACTCATCAAAGGAAACATGCACAGACTTCTCTATTTTTAGAGTTGATTTGTTAAACACCCTATAAGCTTTGCTTACTTGGGAATATCCAAGAAAAATTCCCATTGAAGCTTTTGCTTCAATCTTTATAAGGTTTTCTTTGTTGTTATTGTGAATATACACTACACAACCAAAGACTCTAAAATAATTAATGTTAGGTTTCTTTCCTTTAAGCAACTCATAAGGAGTTTTAATCTTAAGCTTGTGTATAAGACATCTGTTCAAAAAATAATTAGCTGTGCTAACAGCATCTGCCCAATAAGAGAGTGGCATGTTAGCATCTGCCAACAATGTTCCTGCAGCTTCAATTAGGGTTCTATTCTTCCTTTCCACTACCCCATTTTGTTGGGGAGTTCTAGGAGCAGAGAAGATATGTTTGATACCTTCTTTCTCACAGAATTCTTGCATGAGAAGAGACTCAAACTAAGTACCATGATCACTTCTGATCAAGGCCACATGAGTAGAATACTCAGTTTGCACACATAGCAGAAAGTCTGTAAGAACTTTGAAGTTATTAGCCTTAGTTCTAAAAAAGAACACCCAAGTGAACCTAGAGAAGTCATCTACAATCACTAAAGTGTAAAACTTCCCTCCTAGACTCTGTACATTTATTGGGCCAAAAAGGTCCAAATGTAATAAATACAGGATTCTAGGTGAATCACTTTTATTTACAGATTTAAAGGAATTTTTGTTTTGCTTGCATAATTGACAAGCCTTGCATAGGTTTTCTTTCTTGTAGGGGCAAGAAGGTAAACTTCTAACAAAGTTGTATTTAGATAACCTAGATATGTTCTTGAGGTTAACATGGCTAAGCCTCCTATGCCATAAGGTGTTATTATTTGTTACTTCATTAAACAGGCATATTTCAGATTGAGTTGAGTTAAAATCTACTAAATAAATATTACCCTGTCTAATGCCTACTAACACTACATTACTATTTAAAGTAATATTGCAAAGAGTGTCAGTGAAAGATACCTGATAACCTGCATCACATAACTGGCTTACTGAGATTAGGTTGTGTTTCAGTCCAGTTACATATGCAACCCTTTTGAATGTTACTGCTCCAATGGTAAACCTACCATATCCTTCTGTTTGACCACAGCTGGAATCCCCAAAGATCACCTTTGGTCCAAGCTTGGCCTTGTATCTTGACTGATTTTCTTTGTTTCCTGTCATGTGTTTGGAACAGCCACTATCAAAATACCATTTATCTTTAGTAATTTGATAGGTCTTCACCTGCAAATTAAACAGTTAGACATTGTGGACCCAGACAACCTTGGGTCCATTATTCTGCACATAATGAAAGCTTGAAATAAAAGAATAAGCAGGCAGGGGTTTATATCCTAAGGGATAGGATCTCCTAGGTGGAATACTCCATGCAGTTGATGGGTCAATAAACCTAGGGTTTCTATTCACATTAGGATTTTTAAGGTTCAGGTGATTATTTTGAAAATCATATTGAGATCATCGATCATTGTTCGACGATCGATGCTAAGATCGTCGAGCATCGTTCGACCACTGAGCCTTCAATCGTCGAGCATAGTTCGCGACTTTTGTAGTTCTTTAAATTTTTGTTTTCTCTTTTTCTCTCTTAGCCTTATTTAAAGCTTTGTTAACTTGAATTACTTGCTCAGTATTCTTTATTCCATCAGTTGAAATAAGGTTTACTGGAGTTGAAAGATGGTTTTTAAGAACCAAGGTGGGTTCACTTGGTGAAGCTCCTAAGCCTAGTTTGTTATTACCTGTCCTAGTGTTTGACATGCTAGTAATTTCTAGTAGCTTAAGACTTCTACCATTTAAAGATTCTTCTAATCTTTTGGATTTGGCTAGTTCAGTTTTGAGAAATTGAATTTCTTTACTACATTTAGTGAGTTCAGCTTCTAGCCTAGCATTTTCATTAGAGATGGTTTCTGATTCTGCTATCCTATTTCTAAGCTCCTTAATTTCCTTTTCTTAGCTAATTAAATCTAAAGATAGAGATTCAAATTCAGATCTAAATTCTGTAGAAGTAAAATCATAAGAAGACAATACCTGATCTTCTGTAGGCATTTCTTCTTCAACAGAACTCTCTGCAGCTGAATGATTGCTGCAGGCATCAATTGCTATTAGGTAAATTTCCTTTGCCTTCTTCTCTTCCTCATCTTCACTGGAGCTTTAGGAGGAAGATTCCTCATCTGAATCACTCCAGGTTTCAGCAACAAATCCTCTCCTTTTTCTTATTTTTGTAGGAGGAGGACTTGGAGTGCTTGTTCTGATGTTCTTTTTCTTTTCTCTTATCTTTGTTTTTTTCCTCTCGACACTCTAGTAGAATGTGTCCAGGTTTCCTGCAGCCATAACAAATAATTTCTTTAGCAGGTGATCTATCATACCTTGGCTTGTCTTCATATATTGAAGACTTCTTTCTGATGTCCTTTCTGCCATTCTTGAGAAACCTTTTGGCAAAGAGTGTCATAGGATCCTCATTGGATTGGCTTCCTTCAGAAGCATCAGCAGCTTTGAGAGCAAGAGTTTTCTCTTTCCTTGTTGGAGTGGGAGTCTTAGCTTCAGCTTCAGCTTCCCTGGACTTTAGAACTTGCTCAAAAGATTTGAGCTTGCCAAGCAGGGCTTTAGTTGAGATCTCAGTAGTACTTCTGGACTCCTTGATGGGCCAGATCCTAAGATCCCATGTACTGGGGAAGCACATCAGTATCTTATCATTGACCTCTGTCAATGTTATCTCCTTATCAAGGGTTCTCAGCTCATAGATGATGGAGCTGAGCCTGGTGTACATAGCTTCAACTGATTTAGCTTCAGTCTTCTTGAAGTTTTCATATTGAGATATAAGGTTGGACCTTCTATCATTCCTCTCATCAGCTGAACCAGCTACAATCTGGTTCAGTGAGTCCCACATGGCTTTTGCAGAAGTGCAATCAGCCACTTTCTAAAAGTTTCATCAGACATGGTCTGAGCCCGAATATTCATGGCTTTTGCATCAGCTACTTTCGCTTTCTTGTATGCATCATTGTACTCTAGAGGTGGCACGTCACTGAGATTTATAGATGTTGTATCAGTGGCTGCAGCAGGTGGTGTTGGAGGTCCTATCAAAATAGAAGAAAAAATATCTTCATCAATAGAATTCATATATAACTTGATTATTGCCTTCCAGATGCTGAACTTAGCTAAGTTGCAAACTGGAGGTCTGGTGCTAGAATAATCCTTGTACTGGGCCATGAAGTGAATGTCTATAAACTTGGTATCTATCTAGATCTTGTGGCTCAGGTGTTAGCCTGTACAGTCAGTCAACCTCCCTCTGATACCAATTGAAAGTGAGGATAGATACAACTCTAGAGGGGGGGGGGGTGAATAGAGTATTCAAAAATTATGACAATCTACTCAACTCCCTTAGAGTTAGTTTGTGGAAAGAGTTTATAGATATTTGAAACCCTAGAGCTTAACACAAAGTGTGGTGCACAAGAGAAAGCTAACTGTAATTACAGTTTCAGCTTTTGTCCTAACACAACAACTAGTAATCCTAGTTAGTTCGACTCACAGCCACAGTGCAATAATTAAAGTAAGCAACACAGACAACACAAGAGGTTTATAGTGGTTCCCTCTAAATACGTACATCCACTCTTCTACAACCCTGGTAGGAATTCACTACAGGTTTTTGTTCAGGTGCCCTGCCACCAACTGATCTGGTTCAGGTAGATCAAGTAGACCCTTTAAGCTTTTGATTAGTAGCTCAAAATCCAACACAGGTTTTTGCTAAGGTTCCCTGCCACCAAGGTTCACTTTTGAAGGGAGTAATATCCATTTGTATAGGAGGTTGAGAGAGTTAGAATGTCTTCTCTATTGTAAAACAAGATTAGAGAAGCTAATGGATTGCACAGAGCTAGAAAGCTCTAAGGAATTAAGGCTCCCCTGGCTTAGAGAATATCCAGGAAGAAGTCTTGCTTCAGGGTGCAAGAACTCTTCTGAACTCTTGACAGATATAATCTGTTGTCTTTAAGTTCTTTGAAGGAGCAGCTTGAAGAAGACTCTTGATGTAGAATGTTTGTTCTTCTTTAATCAGCTTTTCTTTCTTCTTTTTCTTCTTCTTGAAGCACTGAGTGTGAATATTCCTGGAAGCAGGATGAACTGAGGATTTGAAGAAGAATGCTGAAGAAAGTAGGTCTTCTCAGTTGAATGTGAAATGATCCGAGAGCTGTATCTTCTTCTTTTGAATCTGTATATGAATATCTGTGTATGTTTGTATCTCTATATATATATATCTATATCTGTTAAAACTACTTTCAAAAGAGCTCTTTATATATTAGCCTTTGTAACGGCTATAATTCTGTCTTCTTCTGAAATCTACAATCTGGGGTGCAAATAACACAATACAAAATCTATCCTGTAGAAAGTCATCCTATAAAGGGATAAAGCTTTCTGAGAAGCTGCATATCCAATCTGATAAAAGAATACTAGAGAAAGTCACATCAGACAAAACTCTTTACGGCCAGAGAAGACTTTTGTGTCTAACGGTTATAAAGGACAGCATGGCAGATAAAGCATAAAGATATGTCAACTAATAAGACAAAAGACTTTGTCAGAGTAGAGCTTGACTTATGCAAAAAGAATGGGGCAAAGATTGCCTGAGATGTAAGCATAAAATCAATGAAACAATCTTTAAGAAAATATGCCAGATAAATAAGAAATAGATCACAGAAGAAAAGGAATATAATATTACTAAAAGCAGACAAACAAACGTCGAACGATCCTCAAAGATCGTCGACCGAACCACAGAGATCGTCGACCTAACTGCAGAGATCGTCGACCTAACTACAGAGATCGTCGACCTAACTACAGAGATCGTCGACCTAACTACAGAGATCGTCGACCTAACTATAGAGAAGATAGTCCACCTATCAGAACAGATAGTCGAGCTATATGATAGTTGAGCTATCAAGACAGATAGTCGAACTATCACAACAGATAGACAATCTGCTGACTGACGATAGTCGACCAACTGATAGACGATAGTCGATCGGTTGATAGACGAAAGTCTAGCGGCGTTCGCCTATAGTCGAGCCAAAAACAACTTAGCTAGATTTTCATCTAGATAAGCGACAACTCTACAACTGAGGGAATCTAACCTTACAAGTAACCTTTGACCATAGATAAATCTTGGGTCAAGAAACAAATTGAGAGGACTTAACACAAATCCAAGCTAGGGTACCAACAGTTACTTTGAGTGGTGTAACTTGACGGACAGCGAGAAGGTGCGGGTTGCGCGAATGAAGCTTATGGGTAGGGCCAAAACGTTCTGGTTAAATGAAGAGAGGCGATTAGGTACTGCGAATGATTACCCCCAATTGGGTGGAATGCCATGAAAGCGCTTCTGAATGACCAATATGTCCCCGCGTATCACCGAACTCAAATGTTCGATGAATTAGCCACCCTTCGCCAGGGGAGTAATTCGGTAGCAGAGTATATGGGACTCCTTAAGGATATGATGGTACGTTGTGAGGTTAGGGAAATGCCTGAAGTTACGCTTTCCCGTTTCCGTAAGGGACTTAACCCGGACATCCAAGGCAAGCTATTGCGTTATGGTCACACGGACCTTAACACAACTTTCAATGCCGCTTTGGATATCGAAAAACATAACGCCTACAAGACCAAGGGACGAGCCTTTCAGAAAGGAAAATCTATCTTAGGTGCCCCAACCACGACCTCCATGCGGGATAAAGGAAAGTTCCGGTCGACTAATTCAAGCACTATCGTAATTACTGCTAGGAACAACAAACATCCCAATGGCAAGAGAGTCCCGATAGGAAGAATTAATAAGACACTAATGCCTCGTGTTATTCGTGCAGAATCCAAGGGCACTACACTAGTGAGTGTCCAACTAGGTGTAAACCACTGGCACTATTGTACTCCACGACTAAGCCTGCAGAGCTCGTCTATGAAGCTGGCGATGAAACGGATGCTGAGCCAAGTGATATAGAAGATGATTCTTTCATGATGGTTATGAGGTGTATTTTAGCCACACTGCGTATTTCAGATGAATATAATAGAACGAATATTTTATCATTAAATTTTAAAAGTGGTGAAAAGTGGTGCAAACTAATAATAGATAACGAAAGTTGCATGAATTTCATATCCGAAAACGCCGTCACTCGTATGCACTTAGTCCCCGAGCAGCACCCACGTCCGTACAAAATAGCATGGGTAAATAAAACGTCTATCGCAGTCTCTAAGCGGTGTCTAGTTCATCTTACGGTGAAGAGTTATATCGATAAGGTGTTGTGCGACGTCATACCCAAGGATGTTTGTCATGTACTACTAGGGCACCCGTGGCTCTATGATTATGATGTGACCCATTTGGGATGAGCCAACACTTACGAGTTAAAATTTAACGGTAAGACCATCATACTTAAACCATCCCCGCCTAAGGCCCCGTTGAGTGCCTCCAAAGACAAAATTGTGCCTGTGGAAAAGAAAACTATTAGCCTAATAAGCAAGAAAGAGTTAGAGCGCGAGACCTTTCTGGATGGCGTCATCTATGCGCTAGTTTGCCTACAAGGTAAAGAAGACTCACTATCTTTACAGAGTTTGCCGATATCTCTGCGGACATTTTTGGAAGAATATAAAGACGTCTATCCTCTAGATTTGCCATCTGAGTTGCCACCCATGAGGGATATTCAACACGAAATTGATTTCGTTCCCGGCTCCTCTTTGGCTAATCTTCAACATTACCGGCTCAATCCTTCCGCTCATGACGAACTACAAACCTTGATCTCAGATTTGCTGGCAAATGGATTTATTCGCCACAGTAAGAGCCCGTGTGTCGTTCCTGCCCTTTTGGTCCCAAAAAAAGATAAATCTTGGAGATTATGTGTAGATTATCGGGTTATAAATAAAATCACTGTCAAGTATAGGTTTCCCATTCCCCATTTTGACGACTTGTTAGATATGGTATCAGGAGCCACCATAATCTCTAAATTGGATCTTAAGAGTAGCTACCATCAAATTAGGATACGAGAAGGGGACGAATGGAAAACGGCCTTTAAGTCTAAGGATGGACTCTATGAGTGGCTAGTGCTGGGAGAGGGGCTTACCAACGGACCAAGTACGTTTTCACGATTGATGACCCAAGTATTTAAACCATATATGGGCAAATTTGTAGTAGTCTATTTCGATGATATCTTGGTATTTAGCCTCTAGCAGAACAAACATGAGACTCATCTAATGACCATCCTTACCACATTGCGCCAAGAAAAATTATTTATTAACCTTAAGAAGTGCTCGTTTGGTGTGAATTCCGTAGAATTCCTAGGCTACATCGTGAGTTCTGAAGGCATTCGTGTTGACCCCAAAAAGGTCCAAGTAATTAAAGAATGGCCAGAACCTAAAAATATTCGGGAAGTTAGAAGTTTCCACGGATTGGCCACATTTTATCGAAGATTCATTCGAAACTTCAGCAGTATAATGGCACCGATTACTGAATGCATGAAAAATGGTGATTTTTATTGGACAAGTGCGGCCAATAATGCGTTTCAAACGATTAAGGAGCGGATGTCGGAAGCCCCACTAATACGCCTACCGGATTTTAATAAAGTGTTTAGTTTTCATGTGATGCATCAGGGATAGGAATAAGAGGTGTTTTAAGCCAGGACGGTCATCCGCTAGGGTATTTTAGTGAAAAACTAGCCGGTCCAAAATTAAATTATTCAAATTACGACCGCGAGTTCTATGCCGTTATACGTTGTCTCCAACATTGGCGACATTATTTAATTTCAAAAGAATTCGTAGTCTTATCCGACCATGAGGCCCTAAAATTCGTTAACTCACAAAGTAAAATCAGTCCTCGACACGCCAAATGGGTTTCCTACCTTCAGGAGTACACTTTTATTATCAAACACCTTAAGGGTACGTTAAATCGCGTGGCGGACGTTCTTAGTAGGGTCTCCCTATTATTAACTACCATGGAAGTAAAGGTCATTGGATTTGAGAGAATTAAAGATGAGTATGCACAATGCCCGGATTTCAAGGATATTTACTTCGCCGCTCAGGACAACTCTCCGACCACTATATCAGCATTCTACCTTCGTGATGGGTATTTATTCAAGCATTTGCAGTTTTGTATTCCCCGTTCGTCAGTACGACATTTTATTATTTGGGAGTTACATAGTGGCGTATTAGGAGGACATTTCGGTCGAGATAAAACTATCGCACTGGTAGAGGATAAATTCTTTTGGACGGGCCTCAAACCTATGGTCAATAAAATAGTAGGAATTTGCCACGTCTGTCAACTAGCAAAGGGTAACAAGACCGACGCGGGTCTGTACACACCTCTTTCGATGTCGTCAGTACCATGGGTGGACGTTAGCATGGATTTCATATTGGGCCTACCTTTGACCTTTAGGCGACATGATTCTATTTTGGTCGTTGTGGACCGTTTCTCCAAGATGTCCTATTTTATTGTGTGTCATAACACTAACAATTCTTCGCACGTTGCTAAATTATATTTCAAAGAGGTTGTGGCACACCGGTGCGTCCCCAAGACGATAATGAGTGATAGGGACGTTAAATTTACTAGTTATTTTTTGAAAACACTTTGGAAGCTTTTAGGTACAAAACTTATGTTTTCGTCGGCCTATCATCCTCAGACGGATGGAAAAACAGAAGTAGTTAACCATAGTTTTGGAGGGTTACTGCGTTGTTTAGTGGGTGATCATAAGGGAACGTGGGACCTTATTCTTCCGCATGCTCAACTAGCATACAACAATTCTAAGAATCGGTCTACCGGATTATCTCCGAATGAGATAGTGCATGGATACAAGGCGCCTGTGCTTCTTGACTTGGTTCCGTTACCGCCATCTTTTAAATCCAGTCAATTCGCACAGGACTTTGCCTTGCACGTTCACTCTCTCCATGAGCACGTTGGCAAGACGTTAACTAAGCAATATGATATTTATCAATCGAATGCTAATGTACATAGGCGAGCAGTCCCCTTGAATGTTGGTGATTTGGTAATGGTTCGACTTATCCCTAAACGGATTCCTTCGGGCACCATAAAGGAATTAACGAATAAGAGAGCGGGTCCTTTTCGAGTTTTAAAGAAACTAGGAGAAAATGCATATTTATTAAAGTTGCCCGCTAATTGGGGAATTTCTCCTGTCTTTAACATTTCAAATTTAACGCTTTATGTCGCTCCACTACCTGAACTTTCTGTCTCATCGTTTAATATTTCCACTATATCGTCTAATGGGGTGGGGGGTGAGAATGTTTCTGGATCTCTCTTTCCTTTGGATTCTCCGGGAGGTACATTGCCTACTGATGATGCAATTTGTTTTTCTTCTTTGCCTAACGCATTTCCAAGGTTCCCCCTGACCAATTTCTTGCCTGACAGGATTTTACAGGATGCGGTGTGTCCCACTCCCGAAGGTGATATTCACAGGTTTCTCATTCGTTGGCATGGTCGTCCTTCTTCGGACGACTCTTGGCTCTCTGCTGCACAGGTGGATATTTTAGATGCGGATCTCTTGCGTCGTTACCTTCCCGCCCACTCATCAGTGATGAGCCCTTTCGAGCGGGGGAGGATTGATGGCGACGGCAAACATGACGGCCTAGTTTGTGTTAAAGATGACGGCCTAGTTGGTGTTAAAGATGACGACGAGGGCGCACTTGATGTGCATGATGATCACGGGATGTTGGTGGAAGATGGAGACAATGACCCACCGGTCAAGGACTTGCGACGCCGCAGAGGCCATGGCTACAATCTTCGCCAACGCAAATGAAATTAAATTTAGTATTAATTTTATTTTGATGAGTTGTTGAACAAATTTATTTATTTTGTCTTTTATTTCATGTTGGTGTGCATTTATCTGTTATTGGGCTGCTAATAGCCTTGTGTGTTTTAAGCCTTATAAAAGGCATGGACTATGTAATTTTTCATTTAGAATTGGAATAAATTAAGATTGAGTTGCCCTAACCTAAATCCCTTTCATCTCCCTCTCAAACCCGCCGCCCCCTCTTGCTCCCTCGTCCCAACAATTCGGCCCCCCTTCTCAACTTCTCCTCTTCCTCTTGGCCGCCCCCTTATTTTCCTCCACCATCATTTTCTTATCTCCGACTCTACATCTCCTTCGGCAATATTTTCATCCATCGACGTTCGGCCGCCTTCAATCTTGAAGGCCAAGTGCAAGGAAGACGGTACCCGAGTACACGAGAATTATTGATTGTTTAATCAGATTATTTATAATGATGAAATCGACTTGTGACGAATCTTATTTTGCAAGAATTCCTAATATCTTATCAATCAAAATACATTTGGAAAAGCGATTGGGTGTCATTTTGTGAATATAAATATTAATAATGATCGCTTGATGTATATATGAAGAGTTCACTCTAGAAATTATGTATTGTTACTTAAGTAGAGATGTAATAGGTCATGAATTTGGAAGAAAAAAAGGGGGTGATAGTCTTTTCATCAAATCTTAAGTTTTGAGGTTGGTTAATTACTATACATAAGTTGCATCTTTGCCATAAATAATATCACGATAACTTGTATTTGAAGAATCATTGTGGTATAAGACATAAGACATGATGCGATTCTGGAAGAGAAATCTGAGATATATGTGCTCAATTCTATATATAAGAGTATTGATTCTCACGTACTTGGCGATCATTGGTCGTAAGGTTTTCCAAATCCAATGTGTGATTAAGGTTATTTAATGACAATTTGTAAGGAGACTTGGAAACATGTCCACATTATTTTGATGGTGAGTATCCCAAAATATAACTAAAGTACATTTGGAAGGGGACTGTTACCTTTGATAGAGTTTCTTATAACAACAACCACGAGGCCAATATGGTAGGAAGTACTGGACGCCGCTATCTTGGGACCAGGATGAGGATCCACAAGTACTCAGATCAGATTCTATTTAGGATACAGACACACACAAACGGCTTATCAGGGACAAGTTGTTAGAGGCTCAGAGTCGACAAGCCAACTATTACGATGCGGGGCATCGAAAGGTAGAGATCCAGGTGGGAGACAGAGTTTTCTTAAAGATACGTCTGGTGCATGGTATCTCACGGGAGTGGAGGAATAAGAATATCAACCCTCGATTTATTGCACCATACTTGATCCTTGAGCAGTTCTGTCTTTTGGCTTACAGACTGGAGCTTCAGCCATAGTTGGGGACTCTTCATGACATTTTCCACATCTCCTCGCTTCATAGATCTCTCCTTCGGCCATAGCAATATATTACCAATACAGCAGGCTCGATAGCACCTAATGGATCAGTCGTTGTAGAGCTAGTCTTGATCGATCATACAATGATTCGTGTGCTACGGAAGAAGAAGGTTCCCTTAGTCAGGTGTTGTGGTCCAACCACAGATACGAGGAGAACACCTGGGAGCTGATGGACTTGATGCAGGAACAATACCATGGACTCTTCGCCTCAGGTATATTTTAAATTCGTTTGAAAGGTTTCTTAACTGCTTAGGCATAGAACCCGGTAGAATCGAACTTGAATTTTAGGGATGAAATTAATTTTTTTTTTATTAGGATTAGTAACATCCCTATTGATGTGCGAAAATGGAGAGGAGGATCGCAGGCACCAGCAGCTAACGGGTGTGTTCAGTGTCACAAGCGAGGTGAAGAAGAAGGTTACAGGGATAGAGGAGAGGTAGTTTGGAATGCTGGGATTAGCCGGGAAAGTTGACTAGGAATTGTAGAGAAGACGGTTACTTTGATGTTTAGATCTGATGATAAAGACCAAGAGAGGAGATGATTTGAGAAGAAGAGGGGGCTGCTAGCAGCGGCAACAGCAGACTTCACCCACCATGGCTTAAATGCCCCTTTTGCGACAGGCTTTCCTTTTATTAAGAATCAGATTACAGCTTGAGATTACACCTATACATGGAAAGCAAATAAAGGGTACAAAGGGGGAAGCTAGTGTAACACCCCAAAAAATTCCTATGTCCCAAAATGGTTAAGGCTAGGTGACACGGCCTCGGACATCAGCGTGTCCTAGGGCGTGTTCAGTGCAAACGGCCTGGGACACAGGCGGGTCCCAAGGCGTGTCCTTTATTGTAGGTGTTGAATCGAGTTCTTGAGATGGCACGGTCGACGATCGTCGAGAGGTGACACGACCTTGGACACGGGTGTGTCTAAGGGAGTGTCCTTCTCGGGTGAATACTCGGGTGGCGTTTAGTGGCGGTTAGTGGCGTTGAGTAAAATGGCGTTGAGTGTGGAGCACGGCCTATGACAGGGGCGTGTCACAGGGGCGTGTTTAGCAAGCGACTAAGGATACGGGCTTGTGCCATAGCTGTGTCCTTCTCGGGTAATCTGGTGTTGTGTTAAAAGAGTTACACGGCTAGTCACACGACCGTGTGCTTTCTGACACGGGCGTGTCAGGGGTTTGACATGGGCATGTCTAAGCCCGTGTTTTGTACTGGGTGAGTCGGTTCTGTAGCCGCTTCCGGAACACGCCCTGTGACATGGGCGTGTCACAACCCATGTTCAGTCCAGGAAATCAGTTTAAGGGCTGATCTGATCCGTTCATTTTCTTTAACCAAGATCCAATGGTCTAGGCTAATCCCTGGGGTGATAAGGCCGGCATTGAGATGGAGGATACTCATGTTTGAGTTGTGTCTTTCTTTTCTTAAGTAAGACAAAGAGGAGAGCTTTAGGAGGAAGATGAAAAGGAAGCCGACTGCCGGTGGTGCTACGATGGTTCAAATCGCGTGCCGAGTTCGGATTTGCAAAGGCAAGGCTGCTTCGAGGACGTTCATCCGTTTGCTCTTCTCCCCATGGCTCCGAAGCATCTTCCAAGGGTACTGATTCCCTTCTTGGACAAGTGAAGTCCTTCTTTCCTGCATTTGCATAGGAATCCTCCACCAAAAGGTTGATGGCGAAGAGATTCCCTTGGGATATGTGGTATTGGGTATTGTATCCATAATAGTCCTGATTTCAAGAAGAGCCTGAACAAGCTAAGTTGAATTGACTATGTATTTGACAATTCTATCAAGTTGTGCTTGCATCCATTCCATGCTAAGTACACACCAATGTCAAGGTGCAGTGGGTCAATATACACGGGTCTGCACAACGTAATCCCTCGTTGTGTAGATCAGTGTGTTGATCCATGTGTGCTCTCTCTATTGGAGTGTACTTATTTTCAATTACAAGGTCAAGGTAGATCAAGAGCAGAAGAAGGAGCAAGGATGGGTCAAAGACCAAGCTATCAAAAGAAGGAAGGAGGAAAATTCTTCCAATTAAAAATCGACGGGAATCGCTAGTGATTCCCGCCAACTTCGACGGGAGTCGTTAGTTATTCCCGACGACTTCGACGGGAATCACTAAGTGTCTCCCGCCGACTTTTTCCGGCTGACAAAATCAAACTGAAATTCTGCCAAGGGAGAATCAATGGGAGTCGAGAGTGATTCCCGCTGACATCGACGGGAATCACCAACGACTCCCGCTAATTTTTACTTAGGAAGATTTCGCCGCTCACTGGACCGGTCCAGGTCGCTGTGCTCAGTTCGGCCAGATATCCGGATTTCCGTGGTGGGCCCCATAACGGTCTTCTAGGGTTTGCCTTCGGGTAAATATACAGACTTATCTCTGTTGTCTACAGGAGACTATCCAATCGGAATACGAAATACAAAAAGAAGCCGACGCCGTGACCTAGCGAATCGCGAGCTCCGCCCGATCGCACGTCGTCTCTCGCAAGGTTTTCGCCGCCGCTGATCTCATCTCGTATCTGATAATTCGACGAAAACACCGAGGCAAGCAGTCGGTCTCACGTGTCTCTCTCGAGATCTCTTGTCTTCCGATTCGTTGAACGAGACTTGTTCTCCCTTCCGAATCAGTTGAGACATTTGATCTGACTGAGATCGTTCGAAGACCTAGCTTACTTCGTCAAGAAGTTTTGATTTGCAAAGAATCGCCGCCGCACATGCTTGCCACCACCGATCTAAACAAGATCCATTCCAAGTGAGAAATCCGGTTGTGGACTCTTCGTACATTTCGTGCAAGCCTCAACGAACGAAGAAGGACATCGGAATCTCCACAAAGCATTGTTTGTATTTTTATTTACTTTAAATTTGGTTGTAAAGGAATCTTCATTACTATTCGTAAGGGTTGGGTGCAACCCGTTGTGGTGGAGTTGTGACTCCGTTGTTGGAAGGGGTCCTTCCATAGTTAGGGGAGTATTGCTCCTAGTGTGAGGATTGGATTTCAATCTGATTTGAAGAAGTGACCGAGTCGTCCCTTGGTGGGAGATAGGTCAAAGGGGGAAAGTGGATGTACCCAAATCGGGGAACCACTATAATTCTTTGTGTGTTTTTTGTGTTTCGTTTGCTTACTTGTGCAGGTTATTTTAATTTCGCAAGAGATGGCACAACACCTCTTACCCCCCCCCCCCTTATAGGTGGATTAGGTTGACTCTATATACTTTCAAGTGGTATCAGAGGGAGGTTGCTCATCAATAATGTTAACACCTTGAGTAAGATCATGTGTCTAGTGTCAAGAAGAAAGAAGATCTCAGGAATGGACTGACTCAAGTATATAGGAAAGAGTCTGGTATGCACCAAGCTGAATTTTCCCTTCTAGAAGGAAATGATAAGGTTCTACATAGAAGTAGTCGATCCCCGACTCTTCATGATAGTGGAGGAGGGCCCTCATATCCCCACTAAGGCCTCCACCCTTGATCCGACTAAGATGGTGCCCATGAAGCTCTCCGAAATGGATAAGGATGAGATGATGCTTATCGAACTAGACAAGAAAGATCAAAACATTTTAGTAAGCGGCATCGATGATTCAATGATGAAGAATTTCAGCAAATGCAGGACTGTCAAGGACATCTGGCACTGCCTGATCATTCTGATGGAAGGCAAAGATGAAGTAAGGGATGATCGAAGATCCCTTTTGAACCATAAGTATGAGGCCTTCAGGCAAGGTCCCAAGGAATAAATCGGAGTGACATTCGAGAACTTCCTGAAGATCGTCAATGCCCTGAAGGGTTATGGCATAGTGTTCACCGATGGTGAACTAAATGACAAATTCCTTAGATCCCTGACTAAGGAATGGGACACCAAGATTTGCACAATAAGAGAGTTTGGCAAGCTGGCATAAACTGATCCCAAGATTTGTTTGGGAAGCTAATGTCCTACGAGCTTCAGCTGAACACCAAAAAAGCTGAAGAAGAGGCCGATAAAGCTGCAGCCAAAGATAAGACTGTGGCCCTGAAAGCTAATCACTCAAGGAAAGGCAAGGGTGCAGCCTCGTCCCGCTCTTGGAGAAAGGCTGAGGAAGAAGACTCTGAGCCATGCTCATCCGGCTCAAAGCTATCTAAAGAAGAATTCTCTTTCATTACTCGAGAGTTCAAGAAGTTCCTCAAGATGAGGAATTAGAGAAAAGGAGATGGCTGTCACAACCCGCATTTTCTCCGAATTTAGAAATTATCAGAGTATGAGAAAACACGCGTCATGATGCCATGTCGAGCAGGGGATAACTGCTGACGCTCAGGAAAAACCATCTACTTACTTAATAGAAGAAATTCATGAGTTTAATGATTAGAAAATCAGTTATATTTTAAAGGCCGTATCCCTCGGCTCGGTGGATCATCTAGTCCACAGTTTAAAATTACATATACGCTGCGGAAAAATACTTTATTCAGGTTTATCATCCTAAGGACCGCTTAAGGGTCCCAAGAGAACCACTTATGCTATGCAAGACTCTATATTTAATTTATATAATGTATAAGAAAACGGTCTTGTACGTGATTGGAAAATAGTGATTTAGTTTTATAAAACATGCTAATCATGAGCCTTTTTTATAATAATAGTTGTAGTTTAAAAATAACTAGCAACCTAACATAAAACCTCCACAGAGCAAGTAAACTATCTCCAGAAAAAGGTAGCAGCAGAAGTAATATATCTAATACAAAGGTAAAAACTACCAGTGGGCACCAACAACCTGACACGAACCCACTGGCACATATGTATGTCTGTAAGGAAAGTACAGGAAAACTACCTCATTAATAAAGCAACCAGATCTCCAAAGTCCCAGAGACCACCAACAATACCACCACAACCTAGCCACCAAACTGGCTACAGCTCAGAACCTGAGGCATTCCAAAAGAAAACAGAATACCTCAGCAAGCAAAACAAGGTGAAAACTGCATGAAAGAGTCAACCTAGGGGGAAAAAGTGAAAGAAAGAAGAACAACATGTAGAAGAAAATGTCACAACTATCCAAAGTAGGACAACAAGAAAAGCACTACGTGCAAGGAAACAGCAACCACCCTGTCCAGGAACTACATCCTGCAGGGCCTACTAGGCTACCAAGAGCCCAAAGTGCTGCAATCTACCAAGGAAGAAACTTCTAACATCCTAAGCTGTGGGAAATGGTTGTAGTAAAAACAAACAGCATGGATCCGGGTTAGAGGCAAACTCAGTCCCTCAACCACCATTTCCACGCCAACAAGCTCAAGGGTCTACATGCGAAAGCACAAGGGACCTTCCACCCCCTTGCCCAGCTCGTACCTGGAGCAAGATAGAAGAATAAGGGTGGCCTTGGCTAAATTGCACAACACCTCCCCCATGAAGAGCTTCAACCCACCACTACTAACCACGACCCACGATTCGGCCATTAGGAAAGAGAAACATGGCCGACAAGGAAATTACAAAAAGAAATCAAATCAACGAATTCACTCAGGAACGAGAATCAAGGTAAGGGAAAGTGTTGAAATAACTCAACACGGCTTGGCGTTGAGTGGGACCCACTCAACGCCTAACCAGACCTTGGCATTGAGTAAGCTAGCCTCACTCAGCGCCAAAACAAGCATGGCGTTGAGTGAAGCTCACTCACTCAACGCCTCCTGCAAGAACAACTCTGGCGTTGAGTGGACAACCTCACTCAACGCTAAAACAGCCATGGCATTGAGTGAGGTACACTCACTCAACGCAATGGTACTTAGCCAAAAACAGAGAAAGTGGCGTTGAGTGAGCTGGCCTCACTCAACGCCAAAACAGCAATGGCGTTGAGTGAAGCTCACTCACTCAACACCCTTACACTTAGCCGCAAAAGAGAACTACGGCGTTGAGTGAGTCCAACTCACTCAACGCCAAAACAGCAATGGCGTTGAGTGAGGTTCACTCACTCAACGCCCTGGCACTTAGCCGCCACGAGGAAAACTCGCGGCGTTGAGTGAGCTGACCTCACTCAACGCCAAACAAGAAATGGAATTAAGTGAGGTCAACTCACTCAATGCCAAAGTACTTAGCCTCAAAAAAGGCTATGGCGTTGAGTGAGGACACCTCACTCAACGCCAAAGTACTTGGCTGTACAGAGGCGATGGCGTTGAGTGAGGTCTACTCACTCAACGCCGAAACCGAAATGGCGTTGAGTGAGGTCGACTCACTCAACGCCAAAACACTTGGCTTCACAGGAAAACCGCAGCGTTGAGTGAGCTTGCCTCACTCAATGCCAAAACGGAAATGGCATTCAGTGAGGTCGACTCACTCAACGCCAAAGTACTTAGCTGCTAGCAGGGGCTACGGCGTTGAGTGAGTTCACCTCACTCAACGCCCCAGTACTTAGCCAAAAAAAAAATTAACAACTGACCAGCTGTAGAGTTGAGTGTGTGCACCACACTCAACTCCAAACCCGCAAAGGCTTTGACTGTGTGCACCACACTCAACGCCAATCCCGGGAAGGCTTTGAATGTGTGCACCACACTCAACGCCAACCCGAGAGCCCGAACTTGGCTCTTCCAAAAACAACACAGCAGGCACCCCCTTCTCTCTCTCTCTCTCGGCTTCACCCGCAAGCCACCAACCAGACAGCAATCTGGAATTAAATCGGCGGCATTACGCCAGCGGGTTGGGCCCCAACAACACAAAGAAGGGGGCTCAATAGGAGGAACTAAGCCCTAAAAATTCATCAAGATACAAGATCAACATGGCCTCTTGATGACTAGTCTTAGTCATCCTTTTTTGGGGTAGTTTAGTAGCTTATTTCCTAAGTATCACTATAATTTTATGCTTTTATAGGCTTAGATGTTGTTATTTTATGTCAGGTTTGTATTATAAACTTATGTTATGTTATGTTCTTATTATTGTTTTTTTTATTACAAACTTATGTTTTATGTCATGTTGTGTTTTATTTTTTTTTATGTTTGGTTATTTCTATCTTTGTAATATTATTATGTCTAATGTTATTTTTATAACTAATATTATAAATTTATGTTTGTTAATGTTATGTCCTATCCTTGTTTTTATAACTTATGTTTTAATGATTATATGTGTGTTTCTAATGTTATGTTTTTATTTTATTTTGTAGGTTGGCCGGCCCTCCTTCAACATGGTGCAGCCCAAGACATCAAGAGCAGCTACCCGCCCCCCCCCAACCATCTTTGGAGCAGCCCACTCTCCAACCCGAGCCTTCAATCCATTTGGGCTGGCCCTCTACCTTTTGGAGCAGTTATTGAAGAAGCCCGAGCACACCAAGCTACCAAAGCAGCCCACCTAGCCTCTAACCCGAGCCCCTCCCTCATACAAGCCCATTCAAGCCCACATAGGGCGGCCACACTACAATCTCTCTCCTCTCCTTTATTTTCCATTCATTCCCCCAATTTTATATTTTACATTTTTCATTAAATTCATGCATGCACTCTACCATTTCTCTCCCCCCTCATTTATATCATGCATGAACCAACTTTCCCCCCATGGTCGGCCCCTCTCCTTTTCCCTCTTCTACAAGCTTCCATTCATCCCCCCTCTCTATTTTGAATTTTTAATTCTTCATTGCATAAATGAAATACATGCATCCTCCCATTCTCTCTCCCCTTTATTAAATGCATGCATGAATCCATCCCCATGAAGTGGCCGGCCACCCTTGATCTCCCCCTTCTTCTAGATGCTTCCCTCCTCTCCTATAAAAGGAACCCATATCCCATGCTTTAAAGAGGTTGGATTGGAGTAAGAGAGCAAAAGAGTACAAGTCAAGAGAGTTCTTTTCATTGTAATTTTCATTTCTAGTTTCCCTTTTAGTTGTAATTTCAATTATTGTTTGAAAGCTTTGTTTAAGATCGTTTTGTTTTAGCATTGTGAACGTTTCTCCTTAGTAATAATAATGAAAACGTTCCTCTCTTCTTTTATTTTGTCTTCCCTTTCAATTATGCGTAGCTAATTTCCTATAGCATTCGATCGTGAGGATCCATGAAGTGAGATGAGAGTTTATTTTCTTTCTTAGTTTTATTTTTGTTATTTTTACTCGGTCCTTCTTTGATTAATTTGTGTCGACTCCGTATTTCCGATATACGGTAGTAGGCCTTGTTCTCATTTCATAGTAGTCGAGAGACTCATGATTTGAAAGATCACTCAAAGAAGGAAGGAGTTGAACGCAATCCTAGAGATAGGACGACGTAAACCCTCCGGATTGGAGTCAAATCCAATAGTGCGGATCACCTCGATAATGCAACTTTAGGCTTCTTTGGTTTGTAAAAAGATTTCGATCGAAGAGTCTATAAGTTAGGAGACCTAATGCTCTAGTGAGATTTTGTCTTACTTTCGGATCCGTCACGGCCGAGTATGATTTGCAAAATTAAAACTATCTTTATTTTTTATCTCTCTCATCTAATTTCATGGTGAATCATTGATCGAATGCTAGCTTTTTATTATAAGTTTTTTGTCTCGCAAATTGTCTTTCATTTTTCTTAAAAAAAAATCTAAAAATCCAACTATTTTCCGGTAGGATAATATTTCAAGCGTGAGTAGCAGTACTTGACAGCCCCGTGTTTAAATACGACCTTGGTACTACAATTCGACAGCTACGCTTGCCTGTTCGGGTTTTGGCCCACCATGTTTTTGGCGCCGTTGCCGGGGACTTTTCTTCGTTAATATTTTGAAAATGCTTGCGCTATTACTTCTATCAAAAATCAAAAAAAAAAAAATATTTCTATATATATTTAAATATTTATAATCAACCCACCCCATTTTAATTTCTACCCCACCTAAAATCTCTCGAAAAGGGTAAGGGGCTTTAAGCGCCACCATTTTACCTAGTACCGGGCGAACCCTTCACCGGGTAGTCCTCGGGAAGTTTGAGAGCCAAGCCGTAAAAAATTCTATTTTCAAAAAAAAAAAATCCTTTCTTCTCTTTTTTCTTTCTTTTTCTAGTTTCCATTTTCGTTTTTTCTTCGTCTTCTTTTCTAGTGCATGACCCGAGCGAATCCGTCGCTACTTGTTGATTTGGACCCGGAAATCGAACTCTCCTTTCGGAGACAACTACGATTCGGGGCTTCCACTTCTCAAACAGCGGTTGAGGATTCCTTTGGGGATTGCAATTTTAATTCTGAGATGGGAGACCCTAACCCAGAAATGGCTCAACAAATGACCATGTCCGATTATGCTCGACCCAATCTAGAGGGGACTGAGACAATTATTGTTCGACCTGCGATTGCGAACAATAACTTCGATCTCAAGCCTAGCATCATACAAATGGTGCAGCAATATGTACAGTTTGACGGATTGCAAGATGAAGATCCGAACTTACATATTGCTAGCTTTCTTGAAATCTGTGATACCTTTAAGATTAATGGTGTCTCAGACGATGCGATAAGGCTAAGACTCTTCCCTTTCTCCCTAAGGACCAAAGCCAAACAGTGGTTGAGTTCTCTTCCAAGAGGATCAATCACTACTTGGAACAACTTAGTTGAAAAATTTCTTGCAAGATATTTTCCCCCCGCCAAAACTGCTAAGCTTAGAAATGATATTACTTCTTACTCTCAAATTGCTTCTGAGACCCTCTATGACACTTGGGAGAGGTTCAAAGAGCTTTTGAGAAGATGCCCACACCAAGCTCTGCATGTATGGTTACAGGTTCAGACATTTTATAATGGGCTAAACCAAGAGACTAAGCAAATGATAGATGCCGCTTCCGCTGGTTCTTTAAACCGCAAAACTCCGGAAGCCGCTCTTAAGCTTATCGATGACATGGCGATGAACACTTATCAGTGGAATTTGTCCAGGTCTCGCCCATCTAAACCTGCAGGTATCTACGAAGTGGATTCGGTGATGCAACTAGCAATGCAAGTGAAAATGCTGAACAAGAAGATTTCGGAGATGACTGCTGCCTCCGCTATTAAGTTATTTGAAAATGCTAATGCTGCTGCTGCCGAGCAGGTGGATTATCTGGGGAACATACCCAGGCCTGCTCAAAATAATTCTGCAAACAATTTTTCTGCTTTTCCGAATTTTTCTTCTCCGCCTGGTTTTTCATCTTCTTCTAATTCTTATCACCCCGGATGGCATAACCATCCAAATTTCTCGTGAAGTAATAACGCTAACGCCATACGCCCACCGCACGATTTTACACCACCACCACCACCGCAACAAAATTTTCAAAAACCTTCCCCTTTGGAAGAGATCCTCGCTAAATATATAAGCTCGAACGATGCCACTATTAGAAATTTAACAGGATCAATGAAAAACTTAGAAAATCAAGTCGGCCAACTCGCCAAGGCCTTTTCCGAGAGACCACCTAGAACTCTTCCCTCGAACACTGAGCCTAACCCAAGGGAGCACGCAAATACGATTTCCCTTCGGAGCGGTAATGTTGTTAACGAGCCCACCACAAGGGAAGAGCCAAGGGTGATTGTCCCTCCTGTTTATACCCCCGCGAAGAATGATAACTTAGATCTTGAAAAAGAAAATTCTACATTTGAAAAAGAAAAGGATAGCTCTATTATTTCTGATTCTGAAAAAGAAAAAAATGGTTTTCAAAATGATGCTCCAATTGTTCTAAAAGAATTTCCGCCACCTTCTTATCCGGCTCGACTTAGGAAGGAAAAACTAGACGATCAGTTTCAACGCTTTCTTGAAATATTCAAACAAATCCACATTAATTTGCCATTTCATGAAGCGCTTAGTCAAATGCCGAAGTACGCGAAATATCTTAAGGATTTATTAACAAACAAGACGAAATTGGAAAATTTATCGCATGTAACGTTAAATGAAGAATGCTCGGCGGTCGTTAAAAACTCTACTCTTCCTAAAAAGATAAACGATCCGGATAGTTTTTCCATTCCTTGCATCTTTGGCGACCTTTTTGTATAACATGCGTTAGCAGATCTTGGAGCGAGCATCAATTTGATGCCTTTTTCTTTATTCAAAAAGCTAGGTTTGGGCACTCTCAGCCCTACACGCATGAGTATACAGTTCGCCGATCATTCGATTAAGTATCCGTTAGGAGTCGTTGAGGATGTGTTAGTGAAGGTCGACAAATTCATCTTCCCGGTGGATTTTGTCATTCTCGATATTAAAAAGGACATCGAGGTCCCTCTTATCCTTGGTCGACCCTTCCTAGCCACCGCTCACGCAATCATAAAGTTGAGTGATGGAAAACTTTTTCTGCACATAGGAGATGATGAAGTCACATTTGTTATTAACAAATCTATGAAAAACTCTTTACAAAATGATGATTCTTGCTTTTTCATTGATGACTTAAAAGAAGACTCCTATATTTCTCCACATGATTTTCCTTCTTCTTTTTCTGAAATTTCTTCAAATGATTTCGAAGGCACGGTTATGTTCGTACAAACTATTTTTGAAAATGAAACTGATTTTAAACAAAAGAATCTTGAAAATTTTACTTTTGAAAAAGACGAAAATTTGAACAACTATTTTGATAAACCACCCGATCTTGAAACGAACATATATCACGATAAGAACTATCGCCACCATAAAAATTTTAAACCAGGCGATCAAGTTCTTCTCTTAAATTCACGTTTACGTATTTTCTTTGGAAAATCTAAATCTCATTGGTCTGGACAATTTACGGTCAAGGATGTTTTTCCTTACGGAACTGTGTTGCTTGCGCACCCGGAAAGGGGTGAATTTAAAGTTAATGGCCATAGACTTAAACTCTATTTCTCTAATGATTCTGTGACTCCTGCAAAGGAGAATCTTCTTTTTGATTCTTAGTTTATTATTTTCTGATGGACATTTTTATTGCTGGACATTATTATTATTATTATGAAACTCTTTTATTTGGATTATTGTAATAAAAAAAACATTATCGGGCATCCGCCCGCGGACTCTCTATTTTTTTCTCTTTTATTTTGCTCTTTCTACCGGAGGCCAATCAAGTCCATGATCGTGGTCGCCACTCCGCCGCTGCTGATATCAGATGGATCAAATCAAACCTGCTGACGATCAAGTACTCTACAAAGCAAGCATGGGGGAGCGACATCCGCCTTCATCTCACGAACCCGGGGAAGTCCTGTTTTTATTTACTTATTTTCCTGCATTTTTTTTCTTTTTTTTCTTCTTCTCAGTCCCCTTCTCTTTTTTCTTTATGTTTTCTTCATTGAGGGCAATGAAGAATTTAAGCATGGGGGGGGGGTCTAGTTCCTTTTGGTCTTTCTTTCTGTCTTTCTTCTTCCAAAAAGAAAAGAAATTTTTTTTAATTAGTATAGTATTTTATGTTATGTCATCAAAATCCAAAAAAAAATTATAAAATATAAACCCCCCAAAAAATTAGAAAAACAAAAAAATCAAAAAAAAATTTGTGCTAAAATCTATTTGAAAAACAAAACCTAAAATTATATTCTATCTTTATTTTCATGTTGCTTCTAGTGAAGTGTAGGCCCATGCAATTTCTTAGTTCTATATAGATTACTTTGAAAATGTTTTTCTAAACCTATCATTTTAACATAATCTAGTTCTACTAGTTTCTTTTTCTTAAATATAGGCATCCGGTTTTTAAGTTAAAAGCTAGCAATGTGTAGTTATGTCTTTTTATTCGGTTAGTTGCTTACGAATGGTTGCTAGGTATCATTAGTCCTTTTTCATTTGCGGGGTAGTCTTTCTTGGTGTCTAGAACTTATACCAAGCTACTCTCGAAGCATTTGCGCCGTTTTTACGTTCTTTAGAAATGATTTAGGCCACCATTTGAATAGTTTGAGCTTTTCTTGCCCACCAAAAACAAAACCCTTGCAAAATAATTTTGGGCCTTTTCCTTATTTTCTTTGTTTTAGCTCCACCTTTCATTTCATCTTGTTCACCAAAGCCAAATACCTTTCCTATTTTTTGCACTATAACTTTGAGCTTTAAAATTAGTTTGTGGGAGGGGTATTATTTTTGAAATGAATAGGAAATTTTCAAGCTTATTTTTGGAGCTTTCTTATCAAATGTTATTCAAAAGGAAAAAAATTTGAGAAAGAAAAATGAAAAATCAAAATAATAAAAAAAAAGAATGCAAAAAAGTTTATGTTTGGCCAAGTTTATAAAAGAAAATTTTCATGGCCTTGTTTTTGTAGTTTCATATTGGAGAAATGACATACTTGTTATTTCTCATTTTTATTATGCTTTGCTTATTTTTGAGCTCACCTTGGTTTAGTGCCTAAAACCTTCATGTTTATCTTTGATTCCACTTCCTGATCATTTACCTAAGCCAAGTTCTAATGCCTAGTAGAAGTCCTAATGATCTTAGAACTTAATTTCGCGTAGTGGAGAAAGTGTGAACGTACAAGCCTATGGCCACCATCATTGATGGATTTCTTTGGAGGTTATCTTGGAGTATTTTAGGGTTAATGTTTATCTAGCAACCTAGTAGTTTGTTAATGCGCCGTTTATTTAGAACCTCTACTTTTGTTGTCCTTATTTTCATTTATTTTGGATGCCTTGTTTTAAGATTTAGAAATGTGTAGACTTTTCTTATGTTTTAATGAGATTTTTAGGGTTCCACTTTCAAATTTTCTATTGTGCACTTCTCACCCCTCTAGTTGATAACATGGAAATTAGGATAGTTAAATTTTTCATGTTTTGCTTTTCTTAATTATGGAACTTAAAAAAAATATATATATATATATATCTTTTGCTTTCTTTTTGCTTCTCCCTAGTTTCTATTTGCTTGAGGGCAAGCAAATGTTTAAGCATGGGGGAGTTTGATGACTAGGCTTAGTCATCCTTTTTTGGGGTAGTTTAGTAGCTTATTTCCTAAGTATCACTATAATTTTATGCTTTTATAGGCTTAGACGTTGTTATTTTATGTCATGTTTGTATTATAAACTTATGTTATGTTATGTTCTTATTATTGTTTTTTTTATTACAAACTTATGTTTTATGTCATGTTGTGTTTTATTTTTTTTTATGTTTGGTTATTTCTATCTTTGTAATATTATTATGTCTAATGAATTTTTATAACTAATATTATAAATTTATGTTTGTTAATGTTATGTCCTATCCTTGTTTTTATAACTTATGTTTTAATGATTATTTGTGTGTTTCTAATGTTATGTTTTTATTTTATTTTGTAGGTTGGCCGGCCCTCCTTCAACATGGTGCAGCCCAAGCCATCAAGAGCAGCTACCCGCCCCCCCCCCAACCATCTTTGGAGTAGCCCACTCTCCAACCCGAGCTTTCAATGCATTTGGGTTGGCCCTCTACCTTTTGGAGCAGCTATTGAAGAAGCCCGAGCACACCAAGCCACCAAAGCAGCCCACCTAGCCTCTAACCCGAGCCCCTCCCTCATACAAGCCCATTCAAGCCCACATAGGCCGGCCACACTACCATCTCTTTCCTCTCCTTTATTTTCCATTCATTCCCCCCATTTTATATTTTACATTTTTCATTAAATTCATGCATGCACTCTACCATTTCTCTCCCCCCTCATTTATATCATGCATGAACCAACTTTCCCCCATGGCCGGACCCTCTCCTTTTCCCTCTTCTACAAGCTTCCATTCATCCCCCCTCTCTATTTTGAATTTTTATTTCTTCATTGCCATAAATGAAATACATGCATCCTCCCATTCTCTCTCCCCTTTATTAAATGCTTGCATGAATCCATCCCCATGAAGTGGCCGGCCAACCTTGATCTCCCCCTTCTTCTAGATGCTTCCCTCCTCTCCTATAAAAGGAACCCATATCCCATACTTTAAAGAGGTTGGATTAGAGCAAGAGAGCAAGAGAGTACAAGTCAAGAGAGTTCTTTTCATTGTAATTTTCATTTCTAGTTTCCCTTTTAGTTGTAATTTCAATTGTTGTTTGAAAGCTTTGTTTAAGATCGTTTTGTTTTAGCATTGTGAACGTTTCTTTTTAGTAATAATAATGAAAATGTTCCTCTCTTCTTTTATTTTGTCTTCCCTTTCAATTATGCGTAGCTAATTTCCTATAGCATTCGATCGTGAGGATCCATGAAGTGAGATGAGAGTTTATTTTCTTTCTTAGTTTTATTTTTGTTATTTCTACTCGGTCCTTCTTTGATTAATTTGTGTCGACTCCGTATTTCCGGTATACGGTAGTAGGCCTTGTTCTCATTTCATAGTAGTCGAGAGACTCATGATTTGAAAGATCACTCAAAGAAGGAAGGAGTTGAACGCAATCCTAGAGATAGGACGACATAAATCCTCCGGATTAGAGTCAAATCCAATAGTGCGGATCACCTCGATAATGCAACTTTAGGCTTCTTTGGTTTGTAAAGAGATTTCGATCGAAGAGTCTATAAGTTAGGAGACCTAATGCTCTAGCGAGATTTTGTCTTATTTTCGGATCCGTCACGGCCGAGTATGATTTGCAAAATTAAAACTATCTTTATTTTTTATCTCTCTCATCTAATTTCATGGTGAATCATTGATCGAATGCTAGCTTTTTATTATAAGTTTTTTGTCTCGCAAATTGTCTTTCATTTTACTTAAAAAAAATCTAAAAATCCAACTATTTTCCGGTAGGATAATTTTTCAAGCGTGAGTAGCAGTACTTGACAGCCCCGTGTTTAAATACGACCTTGGTACTACAATTCGACAGGTACGCTTGCCTGTTCGGGTTTTGGCCCACCAAGTTTTTGGCGCCGTTGCCGGGAACTTTTCTTCGTCAATATTTTGAAAACGCTTGCGCTATTACTTCTATCAAAAAAAAAAAAAAAAATTCTATATATATTTAAATATTTATAATCAACCCACCCCATTTTAATTTCTACCCCACCTAAAATCTCTCGAAAAGGGTAAGGGGCTTTAAGCACCACCATTTTACCTAGTACCGTGCGAACCCTTCACCGGGTAGTCCTCGGGAAGTTCGAGAGCCAAGCCGTAAAAAATTCTATTTTCAAAAAAAAAAAAAATCCTTTCTTCTCTTTTTTTCTTTCTTTTTCTAGTTTCCATTTTCATTTTTTCTTCGTCTTCTTTGCTAGTGCATGACCCGAGCGAATCCGTAGCTACTTGTTGATTTGGACCCGGAAATCGAACGCTCCTTTCGGAGACAACTACGATTCGGGGCTTCCACTTCTCAAACAGCGGTTGAGGATTCCTTTGGGGATTGCAATTTTAATTCTGAGATGGGAGACCCTAACCCAGAAATGGCTCAGCAAAGGACCATGTCCGATTATGCTCGACCCAATCTGGAGGGGACTGAGACAAGTATTGTTCGACTTGCGATTGCGAACAATAACTTCGAGCTCAAGCCTAGCATCATACAAATGGTGCAGCAATATGTACAGTTCGACGGATTGCAAGATGAAGATCCGAACTTACATATTGCTAGCTTTCTTGAAATCTGTGATACCTTTAAGATTAATGGTGTCTCAGACGATGCAATAAGGCTAAGACTCTTCCCTTTCTCCCTAAGGACCAAAGCCAAACAGTTGTTGAGTTCTCTTCCAAGAGGATCAATCACTACTTGGAACATCTTAGTTGAAAAATTTCTTGCAAGATATTTTCCCCCCGCCAAAACTGCTAAGCTTAGAAATGATATTACTTCTTACTCTCAAATTGCTTCTGAGACCCTCTATGACACTTGGGAGAGGTTCAAAGAGCTTTTGAGAAGATGCCCACACCATGCTCTGCCTGTATGGTTACAGGTTCAGACATTTTATAATGGGCTAAACCAAGAGACAAAGCAAATGATAGATGCCGCTTCCGCTGGTTCTTTAGACCGCAAAACTCCGGAAGCCGCTCTTGAGCTTATCGATGACATGGCGATGAACACTTATCAGTGGAATTCATCCAGGTCTCGCCCATCTAAACCTGCAGGTATCTACGAAGTGGATTCAGTGACGTAACTAGCAATGCAAGTGGAAATGCTGAACAAGAAGATTTCGGAGATGACTGCTGCCTCCGCTGTTATGGTATTTGAAAATGCTAATGCTGCTGCTGCCGAGCAGGTGGATTATCTGGGGAACATACCCAGGCCTGCTCAAAATAATTCTGCAAACAATTTTTCTGCTTTTCCGAATTTTTCTTCTCCGCATGGTTTTTCTTCATCTTCTAATTCTTATCACCCCGGATGGCGTAACCATCCAAATTTCTCGTGGAGTAATAACGCTAACGCCATACGCCCACCGCACGATTTTACACCACCACCACCACCGCAACAAAATTTTCAAAAACCTTCCCCTTTGGAAAAGACAAGCCAATACAAAGCTGCCACCTAAGCAGGAATTAATTGCTGAATTTTTCAGCCGCAAGAAACAACGCTTCTGCCCTTAACCGCTAGTTCAAGACAAACTTATACAAATTAATAAAATACATATACTATTAACACACCAAAACGACGCGAAAACCGAATCACCTCGGAATTCGACGAAATTTGCACCGTAGCTAAATACCCACGATACGAACACAACGGCGAAGTCGAAATTAACTTTCAACGAACAGAACTCGAGTTATACCCAAATAAAGCCAAACACAAACATCCCGTCGAGAGGCCACACCGGGTCACCCAAAACGACTCGGCTTGCTAGGGAGATCTTGCCAACAGGCTATAGAATAGGGCACTCAGTTCTAAGGAGCTAAACCACACTCCACAAATGGCACAAGCCACGAAAACGTGTCATCGTAACGCCAAACGAGAATAAAAATAATCGCAGAAAAATCGGGGGCGTTACAGTCACTCCCCCTAAAAGAAAGTTTCGTCCCGAAACTTTACGCACAACACTCCTACTAAAGAAGGAAAAGTAACGAATATGAGTTACAAGAAGGGAAACATACCGATCAAATCAGCTAAACAGGTGAGGGTAAGCCCTCCTCATGGCCGACTCTAGCTCCCAAGTCGTGCTCTCCAAATCCTGATTTTTCCAAAGAACTTTCACCATCGGTATGGACTTCTTTCGCAGCACTCGCTCCTGATTATCCAAAATACGAACCGGCACCTCAACAAAAGAGAGGTTGGGATCCAACTGGGGCACAACATCCAAGAGCTGTCCACTACTGCGCACACACTTTCGCATTGGCTAACATGAAAAACATTATGAACACCTGGGAAGTTTGCTGGCAAATCCAACATGTAAGCTGACATGCCAATCCGCTCCATAATCTTAAACGGGCCCACATACCTCGGGTCCAATTTCCGATTCTTACCAAACCTCTTTATACCCACCGTTTGGGAAACCTTGAGAAATACAAGGTCCCCTACAGAAAACTCCAAGGCAGACCTACGCCGATTGGCGTTCTTCTCGTACCTCTCCTGAGCTATATGAAGCTTCTCTCGAATAAGCTTCACGGCGACTTCCATTTCCTCCAGCGCATCAGGACCCAACAAAGGCCTCTCACCTGCCTCAGCCCAAAACAACGGAGTCCTACAGTGCCTCCCATACAAGGCTTCGAACGGAGCCATCTGCAAACTTTCCTGATAACTGTTATTGTAAGCAAATTCCATAAGTCACAGCCACTCATCCCACGCTCCGCCGTGGTCTAAAATGTAGCATCAGATCATATCCTCTACAATCTGGTTCACCCGCTCCGTCTGCCCATTGGTCTGTGGGTGGTACGCAGTAGAATACCTTAGATCCGTACCCAAGCCCTCCTGCAAACTATGCCAAAAACTAGAAGTAAACTGGGAGTCTCGATCGGAAATGATGCTAACCGGCACACCGTGGAGTCGGATGACTTCAATCAAGTACAACTCCGCTATCTTCTTCATCGGGTAATCAATCTTATAAGGCACGAAGTGAGCACACTTCGTCAATCTATCCACTATAACCCAAACAGAATCAAATCCCCTCGGGGATTTCGGTAAGCCCGCAATGAAGTCCATAGATATACTTTCGCACTTCCAAGTCGGGATCTCTAGCGGAGTCAACTTACCACCAGGCCTTCCATGATCGGCCTTCACACGCTTACAAGTGTGGCACTCAGCAACAAATCGGGCTATATCTCCTTTCATGCCATACCACAAGGCCATTTACCTTAAGTCACGGTATATCTTCGTAGATCCTGGATGATAGGCAACGCTGGATCCATCAGCCTCTCTGCAAATCATACTCCTAATGTTCCCAACAGCGGGGATGCAAAACCTGCCGCGGTACTTCAAAGTACCCGCATCATCGATAGCAAAATCTGGCAACTCTCCCTTCTCTGTCCTGATGAATAAGTGCAGATCTGGATCGTCCTTCTGGTGCAGTCTGGTCAAAGAAATCCAAGACGGCTCTGCCACTGATAAACTACTCTGCAAACCGCAGCATCCCACTAATATATCCATAAGGAGGAACTCCTCCACTAAACGATCGGCGGAGAGGTTAAAGATCTTTCCCGTCTTTCGGCTCAGGGCGTCGGCCACCAAATTGGCCTTGCCTGGATGATACTGGATCTCTACATCATAATCGGCCACATACTCTAGCCACCGCCGCTGACGCAGATTCAACTCCTTCTACGTGAACACGTACTTCAGGCTCTTATGGTCAATGAAGATCTTTCACTGAGCCCCATAAAGCAGGTGCCTCCACAACTTCAACGCATAAATTACCGCTGCAAACTCAAGGTCATGCGTAGGATAATTCTTCTCATGAGTCTTCAGTTGCCTTGACCCATAGGCAAAATCACCTTTCCAACTTGCATTAATACGCATCCCAGACCTACAAGCGAAGCATCCACGTATACATCATAATCCACACCCTTAGTAGGCAGGGTCAGAACGGGAGCAGTGCACAATCTCTTCTTTAGCTCCAGAAAGGCATCTTCGCACTTCTCGTCCCAAACAAAAGCCACATTCTTCTGAGTCAGCTTGGTCAAAGGTGCAGCTAGGGAAGAGAAACCCTCCACAAACCTCTTGTAGTAGCCATCCAACCCTAGGAAACTCCTGATCTCCTTAGGGGTATTCGGCCTACTCCAATCCATCACTACTGCGATCTTTTCTGGGTCGACCGAGATCCCATCCCTGTTCACCACGTGGCCTAGAAATGAGACCTAAGGCAACCAAAATTGACACTTGCTCAACTTGGTGAATAACTTGTGGTTCCTCAACTCCGATAGAACCAAGCACAGATACTGCTCGTGCTCCTCAGCACTGCGAGAATAAACCAACACGTCATCAATGAAGACCACCACGAACTTGTCTAAGAAATCCTTGAACACCCGGTTCATCATATCAATGAAGGCTGATGGTGCGTTGGTAAGACCAAATGATATCACCAAAAACTCAAAGTATCTATGCCTCGATCTAAACGTAGTCCGTGGAATATCCGCCTCACGGATCCTGAGATGATGATAACCAGAACGAAGATCGATCTTGGAGAGCATCGTGCTACCGTGCAACTGGTCAAATAAATCATCGATCCTCGGCAGAGGTACCTGTTCTTGATAGTGACCTTGTTCAACTCCCTATAGTCGATACAAAGCCGCATTGACCCATCTTTCTTCTTTACAAACATCACAGGAGCACCCCAAGGAGACGAACTCTGCCTGATAAAACCTGTAGCCAATAGCTCATCCATCTGAACTCACAACTCCTCTAACTCACGAGGGGCCATCCGGTACGGCGCCTTAGCAATAGGACGCGTACCCGGCTCTAAATCAATCACAAACTCAACATCCTGATCAGGAGGAAGACTAGGAAGATCATCAGGAAAAACATCGACGAAACCACAAACAATAGGAATCTCCTCCAAGCGTGGTACGCTAACAGCGGTTCCAACCGCCGAGACTAAACAAACACAACAACCAGAAAGAAACAACCTCTGAGCACATACCGTAGAGATGACAGGAGAATCCTGACACGAATCAGCATACACGCTGCCGGGCTGACCGTCGTCCCTGATGAAGTCCAAGCGCTTTCCTTTACACTGAATGACTGCATCATACCTAGACAGCCAGTCCATGCCCAAAATGACATCGAAGTCCTCCAGATCAGTCATCTTCAGGTCCGTCTTCGCAAGAAAGTCCCCCAAAAAAACAGGGCAATCCAATACGCCCAAATCTGACAACACAGATTCACCAGAGGGAAACTAGACACGGAAGGACTCCCGAACACGATCTAAGGTCAACCGATGTCGCTCCACAAAGGATCTAGCCACGAACGAGTGGGTAGCGCCGGAGTCAAACAGAACACGCGCCCAGCGGTTCTTCACCTTAAATTCCCTATAGGAGCACACAAAACTAAGGAACTAGCACAACAATCCGCAAATATTCTAGCAAATAAAACTACCAGGCTAGAAAAACAACAAACAACTAACCTGAAATGACCTGAGTCGAGGCTTGAGCCTCCTCGGAAGAGATCACGTTCAGCTTCCCCTTTCCTTTGTCCATACGCTGAGGTGGGGGTAATGCCTGCAATGGAACTGCAGGAAGAACTTGCTGAATCTGAGGACACCTAGTCTTGATGTGACCCTTTTGCCCACACTGAAAGCTGACTCTATCCTTGGACCAACACTAGGCCGCATCATGCCCGGGTCGCTTGCAAACAGAACAAGAGACATCTTTCCTGGGAGCACTCTGAATCGCATGAACCTGCTCCTTCCTCTGAGCTGCTGCCTTCTTGAAACATCTCTCTGAAAGTGAGGCTAAGATCTATCTCAACTCTAGAGGGGGGGTGAATAGAGTATTTTAAAATAATTTTTCACAGTTGAAATAAAACAGCACATATAAAATTTAATTTATGATATAGTGTAGAGTGCTAGTAAGAGGTTAAAAGCTAAGAAGTAAAGAGCACAGCACACAGCAGACAAATCACACAAACAAACCAGAAAACACAAGGAATTATAGTGGTTCCCCAAAAACCTAGGAACATCCACTCTTCTACCACCCTTGGTAGGAATCCACTCAGGATGAGTTGATCAGGTGTCCTGACACCAATGAGGTTTTGATAAAGTGCCCAAAAACCAAGACTAGATTTTTTGATAAGGTGTCTTGCCACCACTGAGTTTTGACAAGGCTCTCAGAACCAGACAGAACTTTTGAAGGGAGTTCAAGAACCCTTTTACAGCAGGAAAAGAAAAATAAGAGTGAAGGGTGTCTTCTCTGTTCTCAATCAAATGAGAGAAGCACAAGTGGATTGATGATGTCAAAGCTCCCCCTGAGATATAGAAAGGTTCAGGAAAAGAAGCTTTGCTCTACGGTGATAGGTCTTCAGAACTTTGATCTCCAGCACAGGATGGTTTCAGCAAGAAGGCTGAAAATAAGTTGTCTGGAGTTCTGAAATGAGATTGTGAACACTTTTCAGTCAGCAAGAAGATTTTTGGAGTCACAGTTCTTCTGTTGTTCTTCTGCTATCAGTATTCTCTATTCTGTGTGTTCACTTTCTTTCTTGTCAATCTCTGTGTCTGTTTTCTCTTGTGTATTCTGTATATCTTTAAAACACAGGAGAGAGAAATTAACTTTCTGACGTTTCCTTGTCCAAAATTTTGCCGTTGGGAGTCATAAATGTCTTCCAAAAATAGTCTTGTCTTCTAGAGGAAAGTCCAGCAAACATTCTCTGAATAATTCCTTGAAACTTGCTCCAGAGTAAAGACAAACGGCTGGGAGATCTTCTGACATAAATGCTGATAATATTCAAAAACATTCCAAAGAATAGCAGCATTCGAATTCCTGAAAGCGTCGATCTCTCCAAAAAAACGTCGATCTGAGCTCGACGATCGTCGAACTGAGCTCAGAGATGAAATGGACAAGCAGACAGAAAACGTCGATCTGAGCTCGACGATCGTCGAACTGAGCTCAGAGACCTGAGAAATAACTTCAGGGAGGGATCGTCGAACTGAGCTAGAAGATAGTCGAGGGGAGTTCGACGATCAAGCAGAAGCTAGCCAAAAGCAGATAGTCGATCTGAGCTCGAAGATCATCGACCGGAGCTCGACGATTTATTGAAGTTGAGCTCAGAGAGCGTCGAACGGAATTCGACGATTCGTCGACCTGAGCTCGACGAAAATTGCCTTAGACTTAGCTCTTCAACCTTGATCTTGGAATGATCCTGGGGGCAGCTCCAAACCTAAGTTCTAAGCCCTAGACTCATTCTAATGTTGACCTTCTTAACTATACAACTAGGTCAACTGGGATTCCTAAGAAAAGCATAATGATCCTTACCCAAATTAGTAATAGGGTGTTCCAACACTCTCGACAGGGTGGCCTGACCGGCCACAGAAGCTGCACACCACTTTACTCTTCTTCCCCGGAGCCGCACCGGGTACCTGGGGTTTCTTCTCCTCCACTTACTTCCTATTGTCCTTCCTTATTTGCTGGCCTCTGCTCTTCGTGGTCTCAATAGCCTCCATCTTAAGAGCGGCCTCTACTACACCTGCATAAGTCACTGACCCATAAGCACCGGTCAACTGCTGCACCTCGCTCCTCAAACCACCGAGAAATCGCTTAACTCGATCAGCCTCAACGCTGACCAATCCAGGGGCAAAACGGCTCAACATGCTGAACACTATCTCATACTCACACACCGTGAGTTCCCTTTGCTTCAGATGGAGGAAGTCGTTCATGAGGCGGTCACGCTCGACCGAGGGTAAGAACTTCCTCAACAGCATCTCCTTAAACACTTCCCAAGAGCATCCAGCTACTAAACTCTCCTTCTCTCTCAGCCACCAACTCTTAGCTAAACCTTTAAGCTGATAGGCGGATATCATCACCCTCTGATCATCTGCAATCCTTGAGTACGAGAACATCTCTTCCATGGAGATCAGCCAATCATCTATGACCATGAAATCCGCCTTCCCGTCGTAAGTGGGAGGGCTCAGCCTCTGAAACTGCGAGATGAAGGCCATCTCTACTAGCACCACCACTGGAGGTCTAAAGGGTGCAGGAGGAGGAACAGCTAACCCCCCCCCCCCCCCCCCCCGCAGGGACTTGCACTCCCTGAGCCTGTCCTGCCACAACTGCCACCAAAGACTGAATCTGGGCTCGCACCTCCTCCAACTGCCTGCCCATGGAGTCGCTACTCTGACGCAGGCTCTCGATCACCGTATCATTCTGAGCTCCAGATGACTCACCCTCAGATAGGGGAGTCGATCGAGTCGCAGGACGCCTAGCCATCCTAAAATCATAACAACACAAATCAGATCCTAATACAACGATTAGAACCAATAACAAGTACAGACAATACATATATAGATATAGACTTAAAGCTGCTAAACTTGCTCTGAGAGTTTATCTTTTTAACAAAAATTTGATGTTATGCCCTAACCTAGGATGGTTAACCACCACCTTACTAACTCTTGTGCCTAGATCGGGAATGCATGACTTTTACATTAATTTGAAAACTTATGTGTATACATATGTCATCCTGCCAGTCTTTAGCTTGGTACGTTGTGCTTATGCAATGTTATGATATGCATGTTTGTGCTATGCATTCTAAAAAGGCCCAAATGCATGTTATGAGAGGCGTACACATGAAAATGTTATGCATCCCATACTACATAACTTTCTCATGCAACGAAAAAGAAAACGTGCTAGTCGCAGCCATGTGGTGAGGTTATGCATCTCATACTACATAACCCTCACATGTTGCCCCTATGGTGGATCCATATACAAACACATATTATGCATCCCATACTACATAATATGCCCCGTATACTTCATGTTATGCTATGAGTGTAGTGTTCGTGCTTTTGCCAAGACGTGCTGATGACATACCGGGTGTGAATGACATGATGATGAACTACCAAAAGCAAACAAAGAAAGGTTGCCCGACTAACTTATCAAGCAACCTCCCTCTGATACCAACTGTCACAACCCACATTTTCTCCGAATTTAGAAATTATCAGAGTATGAGAAAACACGCGTCATGATGCCACGTCGAGCAGGAGATAACTGCTGACGCTCAGGCAAAACCATCTACTTACTTAATAGAAGAAATTCATGAGTTTAATGATTAGAAAATCAGATATATTTTAGAGGTCGTATCCCTCGGCTTGGTAGATCATCTAGTCTACAGTTTAAAACTACATATACGCTGCGGAAAATACTTTATTCAGGTTTATCATCCTATGGAGCGCTTAAGGGTCCCAAGAGAACCACTTATGCTATGCAAGACCCTATATTTAATTTATATAATGTATAAGAAAACGGTCTAGTACGTGATTGGAAAATAGTTATTTAGTTTTATAAAACATGCTGATCATGAGCCTTTTTTTATAATAATAGTTGTAGTTTAAAAATAACTAGCAACCAAACATAAAACCTCCCCAGAGCAAGTAGACTATCTCTAGAAAAAGGTAGCAGCAGAAGTAATATATCTAGTACAAAGGTAAAAACTACCAGTGGGCGCCAACAACCTGACACGAACCCACTGGCACATATGTATGTCTGTAAGGAAAGTACAGGAAAACTACCTCACTAACAAAGCAACTGGATCTCCAAAGTCCCAGAGACCACCAGCAACACCACCGCAACCTAGCCACCAAACTGGCTACAGCTCAGAACCTGAGGCATTCCAAAAGAAAACAGAATACCTCAGCAAGCAAAATAAGGTGAAAACTGCATGAAAGAGTCAACCAAGGGGGAAAAAGTGAAAGAAAGAAGAACAACATGTAGAAGAAAAAGTCACAACTGTCCAAAGTAGGACAACAAGAAAAGCACTACGTGCAAGGAAACAGCAACCACCCTGTCCAGGAACTACATCCTGCAGGGCCTACTAGGCTACCAAGAGCCCAAAGTGCTGCAATCTACCAAGGAAGAAACTTCTAACATCCTAAGCTGTGGGAAATGGTAGTAGTAAAAACAAACAGCATGGATCCGGGTTGGAGGCAAACTCAGTCCCTCAACCACCATTTCCACGCCAACAAGATCAAGGGTCTACATGCGAAAGCACAGGGACCTTCCACCCCGTTGCCCAGCCCATACCTAAAGCAAGATAGAAGAATAAGGGTGTCCTTGGCTAAATTGCACAACACCTCCCCCATGAAGAGCTTCAACCCACCACTACTAACCAAGACCCACGATTCGGCCATTAGGAAAGAGAAACATGGCCGACAAGCAAATTACAAAAAGAAATCAAATCAAGGAATTCACTCAGGAACGAGAATCAAGGTAAGGGAAAGTGTTGAAATAACTCAACACGGCTTGGCGTTGAGTGGGACCCACTCAACGCCTAACCAGACCTTGGCGTTGAGTGAGATAGCCTCACTCAGTGCCAAAATAAGCATGGCATTGAGTGAAGCTCACTCACTCAATGCCTCCTGCAAGAACAACTCTGGTGTTGAGTGAGCCAACCTCACTCAATGCCAAAACAGCCATGGCGTTGAGTGAGGTACACTCACTCAACGCCCTGGTACTTAGCCAAAAATAGAGAAAGTGGCGTTGAGTTAGCTGGCCTCACTCAACGCCAAAACAGCAATGGCGTTAAGTGAAGCTCACTCACTCAACGCCCTTACACTTAGCCGCAAAAGAGAACTACGGCGTTGAGTGATTCCACCTCACTCAACGCCAAAACAGCAATGGCGTTGAGTGAGGTTCACTCACTCAATGCCCTGGCACTTAGCCGCCACGAGAAAAACCCGCGGCGTTGAGTGAGCTGACCTCACTCAACGCCAAACCAGAAATGGCGTTGAGTGAGGTCAACTCACTGAATGCCAAAGTACTTAGCCTCAGAAAAGGCTATGGCATTGAGTGAGGACACCTCACTCAACGCCAAAGTACTTGGCTGCACAGAGGCGAAGGCGTTGAGTGAGGTCGACTCACTCAACGCTGAAACTGAAATGGCATTGAGTGAGGTCGACTCACTCAACGCCAAAACACTTGGCTTCACAGGAAAACAGCGGCGTTGAGTGAGCTTGCCTCACTCAACGCCAAAACGGAAATGGCGTTGAGTGAGGTCGACTCACTCAACGCCAAAGTACTTAGTCGCTAGTAGGGGCTACAACGTTGAGTGAGTTCACCTCACTCAACGCCCCAGTACTTAGCCAAAAAAAAACTAACAAATGACCAGTTGCGGCGTTGAGTGTGTGCACCACACTCAACGCCAAACCCGCAAATGCTTTGAGTGTGCACGACACTCAACGCCAATCCCGGGAAGGCTTTGAGTGTGTGCACCACACTCAACGCCAACCCGAGAGCCAAAACTTGGCTCTTCCAAAAACAACACAGCAGGCACCCCCTTCTCTCTCTCTCTCTCTCGGCTTCACCCGCAAGCCACCAACCAGACAACAATCTGGAATTAAATTGGCGGCATTACGCCGACGGGTTGGGTCCCAACAACACAAAGAAGGGGGCTCAATAGGAGAAACTAAGCCCTAAAAATTCAGCAAGATACAAGATCAACATGGCCTCTACCCTAGGGCTAACCGGGATTTTCAATAATAACGAGAGAACAAGAGAATGGCAAGGGCAAGAACACCACTTGCCTCGATTTTCGGTGAAGCTTGGACGGCTTTCCCTCTCCTTTGCTTGGCACTAACAGCAGCAGCACCTAAAACATTCTCCCTAACATTAATGGCGGAAAATCCTCAAAACCAAAATCCCAATCTCACCAAAATTCCACGAAAAATGGATATCTTACCATCGAAACGAAGATCTAAGAGAGAGCAAGACAACGCCGCTTTCGGAATCGAAATCCGTCCACGAATGAGCACGGAATCACCGTCCGAAGGGGAGCAGGAACGGCGATTTTCTCCTCTGTTTTCCCGAACAAAGCAGACGACGGTTTCTCTCTCAGGAAGAAGAAGAGGAAAAGAAGTGGGCCGCCACTTCTAAACAAAGCTTTTATACTAAAGCTCGACACGTCGGTTCAGCAAAACCGAACAGGAGCCGCCTATTCTCTTAATTAAATTATGAGAATTCGAAAAGACAAGCCAATACAAAGCTGCCACCTAAGCAAGAATTAATTGCTGAATATTTCAGCCGCAAGAAACAATGCTTCATCCCTTAACCGCTGGTTCAAGAAAAACTTATACAAATTAATAAAATACATATACTATTAACACACCAAAACGACGCGAAAACCGAATCACCTCGGAATTCGACGA
Organism: Platanthera zijinensis; assembly: GCA_039513925.1. Classification (NCBI taxonomy): domain Eukaryota; kingdom Viridiplantae; phylum Streptophyta; class Magnoliopsida; order Asparagales; family Orchidaceae; genus Platanthera; species Platanthera zijinensis. The sequence continues at coordinate 166,343,010 of CM077081.1, read as the reverse complement.
AATTCGCACCGTAGCTAAATACCCACGCTACGAACACAACGATGAAGTCGAAATTAACTTTCGACGAACAGAACTCGAGTTATACCCAAATAAAGCCAAACACAAACATCCCCCCGAGAGGCCACACCGGGTCACCCAAAATGACTCGGCTTGCTAGGGAGATCTTGCCAACAGGCTACAGAATAGGGCACTCAGTTTTAAGGAGCTAAACCACACTCCACAAATGGCACAAGCCACGGAAACGCGTCATCGTAATGCCAAACGAGAATAAAAATAATCGCAAAAAAATCGGGGGCGTTACAATGGCTCCTCCTCCAGACATTAGAAGAAGAATTACTCTTCTGACAGGTATAATTCTAAACAGAACAAACATCGTTCTACTGACATTATCTGCTTTGGATGCAATAAGCCAGGCCACATCATTGCTGATTGCCACCAAAGCAAGAGAGATAAGGGGAAAGGAGAGGAGCACAAGTCCTCTCAATATAAGAAGAAGGAGATGAGCTACATTGCCAATAAGCCAAAGACACTGAGTGAATCTGACTCTTCAGGCTCCAGTGATGATGAGGAAGCCTACTTCGGGCTAATGGGTCGCGCCGACTCAGTTGGAGATTGTCCCCCATTTATTGGGATGGTAAAAGATCGCACCCCCTCTCTTACTCTGACTCTGACTCTGAGTCTCCTGAAGATGATCGCGAGGACAGCTCATCTGCCCGTGAAGCTAAACTCCACGAAAAGTATTAGCTCCTGCTAAATACTTTTGAAGAATGCCGAAAGAGGTTGAGCGCTCAGTAAAAGGAAGTCAAATTCCTTAAGGCTGAGGGTGTGTCCCTAAGAGAAGAGATCACTGGCTTGATTTCTCTCCGACAGTAACACATGGACCTGACTTCTGAGCACTCAGACTCTCTAAGGCTCCTTGACCAAAAGCAGAAAGAAATTAACAAGCTGGAAGAACAGCTTACGGCCGAGAGGAAGATTGTCAAAAGCTTCTCTATGCCCAAGACCGTTCTGCCTCTTGTTGATGAATTCTCTGCTCAGACTAAGGGGGATGGCTTTGGGCATGTGTCCGTGCTTTGTAAATCATCCATGAGAAACAGAAATCAGAGGAAAAATAAGGCTACTAAGAAGGCCTTTGCTGTAGAAAAGGGAAAGGCCCCACTCGGTCCTATTTCATTTCGAAAGCCTAGCTTTCCATACAATGAGCATGAATTTGAGTCAACCTATGGCCACCTCTTATGACCCTCGGTTGAAAAGCCTAAGAGCGGGTATGATGGTTGGACCTTCCCCCACAACTACTGCGAGAGTTTCTTCAATGCACCTTATAAGGAAATCCAAGTGGAGAATTATGGAAAAATCTCTAGCGGCCATAATAAGAAGCAGGCACCAAAGGCCAAGCCTATTATACAGAAGGAATAGGAAGTGAAAGAATCATGTGATTGCTGTCATCATGATGCCTCCACCTCCAGATCCAAGGCCCCGACTGGACCCACCGTTCCAAGGGTGAAGCAGGAGCCTAGGAAATGGTACAACAAGTTTGACTGTTGGTGCTGTGGCAAAGTTGGTCACTTCGCCGTGGATTGCTAGCTTAATCCAAGAAACAATGAGACTCCTCATGTAAGAAATGCGAGGCTGACCACTCGTAGGGTTAACCACCCGAGGGGGAGTGTGCTAACAAGGAATCTAGGACCCAAGTTCAATTGGGTTCCTAAGGGAAACTAATTCTGTTTTGCAGGTATGTCCAAAGGCCACCAAAACGCCAATCTGGTACTTGGACAGTGGATGTTCCCGGCATATGACCGGGACAATAAGTGATGGAGACGATGGCCCTCAACATGTTGAAGATGATGTCGGCATGCGTACAAAAGATATTTCTCCGCCTCTAGATAAAGACTTGTGGCGCCGTGATGACCATGTGGAGCGTCCCCATAATATCCGTCCTGAACGCAAACCAATATATTAATAATTAATAATAATTTATTAATTATTATTATTAATTAATAAGTAATTTTCATGTTTTATATTTTTTTAGCATTTTTTTGCATTTAAATAATTTATGTAATGATGGGTGCTTATAACCATCATAGGTTGTTTTAATTATTTCATTTTTTGTATTATGATGGGTGCATATAACCATCATAACTTTCATTTTTAATTTTGAATTTTAAATTTTGAATGGAGGGAGATTGAGTGATGTAGGCTATATATAGCCATGTTATGAAGGAATAATTAGAGAGAATGAAAAATTGAAAACCAAGAATACAAAATTTAATTTCCCCTCCTCCTCTCTCTTCCCCTCTTGGAAAATTCGTTTACTCCTCCTCCTCTCCCCTCTTGAAATTTCGGCCTAGGCCTTCTCCCCCACTCCCTTAGCATCCTCCTTCTTAGCCGCCAACCACACCACCACCACCACTTGCAAAAAACGAGCACCACCCTCCCTTGAAGAATTCGGCCAAGGCAAGAAACCCCCCTTTGTTGTTTCCATTCCGACGTGAAGCGATGAAGGCGGACAAGTTCCTCTCCACCCGGCGTGACTCCGGCGGAGCGGTTGAAGGTCGATCCAAGTAGAGAATAATCGGAATCACCCATTCCGATTTGGGTAACAAAAATATCTTCTACTCTGTGATTTTACCTCTTGATAGATCTTGTGGCATATACGTGTTGCGTGGTTTGTGAAACGTTTGAAATTTCTTGGTTAATTTCTTCATAGATTTTATTGGTGTTTACCTTATTCCTTTTAAGTTCGTGAGGCGTGGCGACCCTCATTTTTTATTTTGTTGGGAGAGAACCACCCTAGTTCGAATCTTTATTTTTCGGTGGATTCTCTTTTAATACAACAACGCTCGACCGAACCGTGTGGGTTCCTTTCACTTGAGAGGACCTTGGCCTATCGCCTTGGTATTATCTTGAAGGGCTTTGTGAATCCTCTGTAATCTAAATATTATGAATGTCCGAGTTTAGACGATGTTGTGTTTTATGTTTGAATTTGACGTAAGGGTTACCGGAGAGCGTTGCGTTTAGTTACGTTCATCATTATAACGCCAAAAGGATAAGCCTGCATCAATTAGGTATTAGAGGGAGGTTCACGTCAATTTCCTAATTGGCACCCTCCCCCTCTTATTTGACACGCACTCACTCGTTGCATGGTATTTCATAAAAAATCAATTTTTAAATTTTTTGGTCTGCAAATAGCGGCCTAAAATTTTTTAATTTTTCTCAAAATCTAAAAAAAAAATAAAAATCCGGAAATTCTCTATCTTATTTTTAATAATAAATCCAAAAAAAATTATTTTTCATAAAGTCATTATTTTAATTAAGTTATTTTAAAATTTAATAGTTGGTCTGCAAATAGCGGCCAATATTTTTATTTTCTCAGCAAAAAAAATCAATTTTTTTAATAATCCTCATATTTTTTCCTGCAAGCAACCCATAAATATATATTTTTTCCCAAGCTATTAGGCGGGAACAATTCCATCTTTCTTAGAATTAGTTGTTGAGGTACCATTTTCTTTGCATTCGCACAAAATCCGGATCGAGTGCCCTCTCCGGTTCACACTCAAATGGCTTTCGACGTTAACGCTTCCAATTGTCCCCTTACTTATCTACACACTAATATTTTTACCTATGATGGTTATGGTTCGAATATAACCAATTGGGCGAATACCAAAAGGTTAGTGTAGTCCAAGAGCGATTAAGAGGTTGAGCCCGCGAGTTTTGGCTGAACGAAGAGAAAGAGCGCGGTGCTGGTAGCTATCCTTATGCTTGGCCGCACTTGCGAAGAATTCTCTCAGCAAAATTTGATTCCCCCTACCGCCTTAGTACTATCCCGACATCGGATAGCCAATATTGTTATGCCACTAGGACCAAGCCGGATCATAGGAGTGACATATTATCCCAAGATAGGTCCTTTCCCAGGGTTGGTAGAGCTACCCCAAGCGTACCTGCACCCACCTATAGAGGAAGGGAAACAGTGAGGTCCCCTATCTCGAGTTCTGTACATGTGACTACTAGGACTGCCATGAGCCCGTGGGGTGAGAGTAATCCTACCCGTAAAGGTAAGCAAATGATTACGATATATGTGTCATGCGACGCACCTTATCTTGGCTCTATTGAGCATCCTACCCCGATTACGCCCATAGGCCCTATTAAGTCTCTCCCCGAGTTACCTGAATTTGTCGTTGACTCTCCTGTTGAGTCTGTGGCTGTGTCTAGGGCTGTGCCCTTCACTGAGGACGAGGCTGAATAAGCTGCCGATTTGAGTAACGATGGGGATATTGGTTACCCTAGTGAACTGGATGAGGATTTTTCCTCTGAGGAATCATCTCCTCTTCCTTTCGGCGATGTATCTGAGGCGTCTCCCTTGATAGTTATGGAGTCTTCTGATGACCCTGAGTCAGAAGACGTTCCGGCTGAGTCGGTAGAGTCACCCTATGTTGAGAGCTTACCGATTACTGATTTAGGTGATGACCTGCTAGAACACGAGCTAGTTCCTTCTAGCCCAGAACATATTGAGGTGCCCATTTATTTAGCTTCGCCGTTAGATCAATTTAGTCGGATAAGTGCGAGTGAGGATCACAATATTATTATGATTGATCCAGGATTGGTAGATGTTTCAATGGTGTTGGAAGAGTCACCTTAGGATGGATGTTTATCTTGGGATAATCTTAGTGGTGCACATCCGGGAGATAGTTCATTGATATTATCATCGTTGCTTAAAGGTCATACTAATTTAGATTCTCCCCAGGATTCGATTTGGCCAACCTTCCATCCTTATTTAGAAAATGTACCTACTCCGTGGGAAGATTTGGTTAGCGAAGGATATGACTTTAAGAAGATTTACCCTGTGTGGGAAGTCCATTTGTGGATGACAGAAGGACTGAGGACCTGATAGACATTTCTTTGATGTTAGATCCATCGCCAGAAGCCAAAAATGGATTAGAAATTTTGTCGAGTATGATTTTGCCTACTTTTGAGACCAATACTGATTCTGAATTGGACGAATTATCTAGTGTGTTGGAAGACATGTCGGCTGAGTTTTCAGTGAGGACGAATCCACTGTTTAATTTTTCCTATGATTTTAACAATCTGCAACCGGAGGCTTGTTCTTGGACGAGTAATCCGTGTTTTGCGTTGAGTATAACTTAACTTCCCCTACGGAATCACCCATGTCGACTCTCCCTCCGGCTCATTTAACTCGAGTAGATGATTTGTTAGGACACGAGCTAGTCATTATTAGCCCTTCATATTTGGAGAAGTTTATTATTACCGCCTCCCCATTAGGCTTACTTCGATGGATATGGGTAAACGTAGTTGGTGACGAGCATTTTCTTGTTGGCTATTCATTACGACATTTTTAAATCAAAATTTAATTCCAAATTTAAAACTACAACATTGGACTCCACGGAATTTAAAGCACCCTCGCCACCTGACTTAGTCCCGTTATTTTCTTCTGTTGATTCAAGACATGTTGCTCATGGGTTCATCCCTAACGGGTTTTATTTAATTAGGCGCATTCTCAACATCTTAATCATTGAAAATGCATCATTTAAATTATTTGCTAGTTTGTCTGGGAGAGTCTCCCACCGTTATGTGGATTATTTGGTTTTGGCTTGTCTCACCCCTGAACAGATGCCCCCGGGCACCTTAAAAATATTAACGAATCGGCAAGTCTAGCCTTTACGAATCTTAAGGGAGTTTGGAAACATGATATTTCTTTTAGAATTTTCCACTAAATTGGGCATAGCTTCTGTTTTCATGTTTCATATTTTATGCTTCATGCTTCTATGCCACTTGAAATATCTACCTCTACGTATACATTTTCCACTTTGTTCTCTTTGGGTTTGGGTAGTGAGTTTGTGCTTGGATCTCTATCTTCATCGGTCTTCACTGGAGGTACGTTGGTTGTTGATGATGAATTTTGTATTCTTTTATTGCCTAATGCGTTGCCAAGGTTCCCCAGGAACATATTTTTGCATGACAGGATACTCCAGGTTATTGTACTCTCCTCTTCAAGTCGCGTTGTGTATCGCTTCGTGGTTCTAATTGATGATGCTTTCCCACACTGATACAATCAGATCTACTCATCGGTGATGAGTACTTTTGATCAGGGGAGGATTGATGGAGACGACGACCCTCAACATGTTGAAGACGATGTCAGCGTGCGTACAAAAGATATTTCTCCGCATCCAGATAAAGACTTGTGGCGCCGTGAAGACCATGTGGAGCGTCCCCATAATATCCGTCCTGAACGCAAACCAATATATTAATAATTAATAATAATTTATTAATTGTTATTATTAATTATTAAGTAATTTTCATGTTTTATATTTTTTTAGCAATTTTTTTTGCATTTAAATAATTTATGTAATGATGGGTGCTTATAACCATCATATGTTGTTTTAATTATTTCATTTCTTGTATTATGATGGGTGCATATAACCATCATAACTTTCATTTTGAATTTTGAATTTTGAATTTTGAATGGAGGGATATTGAGTGTTGTAGGCTATATATAGCCATGTTATGAGAATAATTAGAGAGAATGAAAAATTGAAAACCAAGAATTCAAAATTTGAATTTCCCCTCCTCCTTTCTCTTCCCCTCTTGGAAAATTTGTTTCCTCCTCCTCCTCTCCCCTCTTGAAATTTCGGCCTAGGCCTTCTCCCCCTCTCCCCTAGAATCCTCCTTCTTAGCCGCCAACCACACCACCACCACCACTTGCAAAAAACGAGCACAACCCTCCATTGAAGAATTCGGCCAAGGCAAGAAACCCCCCTTTGTTGTTTCCATTCCGGCGTGAAGCGACGAAGGCGGACAGGTTCCTCTCCACCCGGCGTGACTCCGGCGGAGCGGTTGAAGGTCGATCCAAGTAGAGAGTAATCGGAATCATCCATTCTGATTTGGGTAATGAAAATATCTTCTACTCTGTGATTTTCCCTCTTGATAGATCTTGTGGCATATACGTGTTGCGTGTTTTGTGAAACTTTTGAAATTTCATGGTTAATTTTTTCATAGATTTTATTGGTGTTTACCTTATTCCTTTTATGTTCGTGAGGCGTGGCAGCCCTCGTTTTTTATTTTGTTTGGAGAGAACCACCCTTGTTCAAATCTTTATTTTTCTGTGGATTCTATTTTGGTACAAAACTGCTCGACCGAACCGAGTGGGTTCCTTTCGCTTGAGAGGACCTTGGCCTATCGCCTTGGTATTATCTTGAAGGGCTTTGCGAAGCCTCTGTAATCGAAATATTATGAATGCCCGAGTTTAGATGATGTTGTGTTTTATGTTTGAATGTGACGTGAGGGTTACTGGAGAGCGTTGCGTTTAGTTACGTTCATCACCATAACGCCAAAAGGATAAGCCTGCATCAAGAAGCCTGTTGTGTGATTACTCCCCAGTCAAAAATAGACCCAAACTCATCTTTGGAGGATCAGATCGAGGAGTCACCAAGGGTTATGGTATGATATCCAACGGTGTGTTCTCTATCACAGATGTGGCCTATATTGAAGGGTTAAACCATAACCTGATCAGTGTAAGCAAGTTGTGTGATAAAGGATATGACATTAAGTTCTGCAAGGAAAAGTGCTTGACAATATCGTGTTACTCTTCAAAGATGGTATTAACTGGCATTAGGAGCAGAATTATTTTTTGCTTAGATTTTCTTAGCATAGACTCTTCTACCCCCGTTTGCCTTGTAGCAAAAGACAGTGCATCTCTCTGTGAACAATGGCACAAGAGATTAGCACATATTAATTTAAAAACAATTAATATGCTATTTTCCAAGAACTTAGTAAGGGATGCCCCTACTATTAAGTGCATCAAAGATAGCCCTTGTCCTGCATGCCAGAAGGGCAAACAGACTCAGGCTACCTTTAAGGGCATTGCAGACAAAGACCCTTCCAGATGTCTTTATCTTCTGCATATGGACTTGTTCGGTCCAGTACAAGTTCATAGCTTAGGAGGCAAATCGTATACGCTTGTGATTGTTGATGATCAGTCTCGGTTTACGTGGGTGTTCTTCTTGAAACAAAAGTAAGATACATTTGACATCTTCACTAATTTTATCATGCAGATTCAGAAAAAACTTAACTGCTCCGTGGTCAAAATCAGAAGTGACCATGGAACAGAATTTGAGTCTGGAGCTATGACATAATTCTGTGAAGAACATGGTATCTTTCATGAGTTTTCCTCCCCGTGTACTCCTCAGCAAAACAGAGTTACGGAGAGGATGAATAGAACGCTCATTGAAGCATATACGACAATGTTGAATGACGCTTCTCTTCTAGAGTACATCTGGGCAGAGGCTGTCAATACAACTCGTCACGTGCAAAACCGAGCCTTGATCAACAAGAACCATCATAAGATGCCTTATGAGCTATTGAGAGGCAGGAAACCGACCATGTCCTATCTAAGGATTTTTGGCTGTAGATGCTATGTACTCAATAATTGGAAGTACCCATGTACTAAATTCGGAGAAAAATACTTCGAAGGCATCTTCATGGGCTATAGTAGCCACAGTCGGGCATATAGGGTTTTCAATAAGAAAACCCTAGTGGTAGAAGAGTCAATTAATGTTGTATTTGATGAACGAAGCTTGCTTCACAGCAATTCTTCCAATGGCATTCTTTAAGATGACGGTGCAAGCCTTGAACAGCTAAGTCTAGATGAGATTGCTAAAAATGAAAATCCCAAGTACGTCAAGGTCTCCGGATAAACGCCAACTGGATAAGATGATGGTCAGGATGGAGAGATTCTCGTAGAAGAGGGAGGAGACCGAGAAGCTGTTGGAGCTCTAGATGCCAGACTCTTAGAGCTCAGACACGTGAGGGATCACCTAAGAGATCAGATCATAGGAGATCCTCGGGACGGTGTAAGAACTCGCAGAGGTACAATTAACGAGATTCTGTGCCTTAGTTTTCTGTCACAGGTTGAGCCAAAGAAGTTCGACGAAGCGAACAAAGATGCGTCGTGGATATTGGCCATGCAAGATGAACTGCATCAATTCGAACGATGCAACATCTGGACGCTAGTTCCCAGACCAAAGAAACAGAATGTGATAGGCACTAAGTGGATCTTCAGAAAAAAACTAGATGAACACTGTGTCATCATCAAGAACAAGGCTAGACTAGTGGCTCAAGGTTACAGATAGGAGAAGGGGATTGAATTCGACCAAACCTTTGCACCAGTTGCAAGGCACGAGGTGATCAGGTTGTTACTGGCGTATGCCTCTCACAAAGGATTCACTGTATATCAGATGGACGTGAAGTCTGCTTTCCTTAATGGAAATTTAAAAGAGAAAGTATATGTCACGCAACCCCCAGGTTTTGTTAATCCAACACTCCCTGATCATGTTTACTTTCTTAATAAAGCATTATATGGCTTAAAATAAGCTCGTCGAGCTTGTTATGAGACTCTGTCTAGTTTTCTTCTTGAGAACAAGTTCTCGAGAGGAAAAATAGATAAGACATTGTTTCTTAGGGAAGTCCAAGGATAGATTTTGCTAGTGCAAATCTATGTCAATGACATAATATTCGGCTCAACGGACAACAACCTGTGCAAGAAGATTTCTAAACTTATGCAAGGGAAGTTTGAAATTAGCAGTATGGGAGAGCTGAAGTATTTCTTGGGACTTCAAGTGAAACAGTCTGAGGATGGAATTTTCATTTCTCAAACGAAGTTCACAAATGAACTCCTAAAAAAATTCGGAATGGAGAGTGCAACCTCTATGAGGACTCCAATGGGATCCACTGTGTCTCTTGACAAGGATGAGAAAGGGAACCCTTTTGATGAAACATAATACAGAAGCATTATTGGATCCCTGCTCTACCTTACTGCTAGTAGACAAAATATTTTGTTTTCCACATGCGTTTGTGCCAGATATCTGGTGAACACTAAGGAATCTCATTATGTTGCTGCAAAGTGGATTCTTAGATACTTTAAGGTACACCAAATCTTGGCCTGTGGTACCCAAAAAACAATGATGTCGAGCTGATAGGCTTTTCAGATGCTGACTTTGCAGGAACCAGGGATGATAGGAAAAGCACTTCCAGGACGTGCCAATTCCTTGGAAGAAGGCTTATATCGTGGAATAGTAAAAAGCAGAACTGTGTCGCAACCTCTTCGGCTGAATCTGAGTACATCCCAGCAGGAAGCTGTTGCGCAGAACTTCTATTGATCAGAAATCAACTCGAAGATTATAACTTGCAGTCCAGAGAAGTTCCCATGAATTGCGACTCCTCGAGCACAATTGCAATTGCGAACAATCCTGTATCGCACAACAAAACAAAGCATATTGAAGTGCGCTACCACTTCATTAGGGAGCATGTGGAGAACAAAGATATATCTCTCTGCTATGTCCCCACGGATAAGCAGATTATAGATATCTTCACGAAGCCTCTAGACGAGGCCAAGTTCAATTTATTCAAAACCGAACTCGGCATGCTTAACCTTGAAGATTGAAGACTGAAAGGCTAAAGGCTCTAGGATCAAGAGGAAGCGTCTTCGAGGAACTCAAGATCTGGCATGGTTACAAGATCTGAGGGGGAGCATTTTGCGCCAAGTGAAGTCCCAGGTTTGTAGAATCCAAAAAGGTGGAGATTACCCTCTCGGCTAAGGCTAATGTTGTGCTAAGTAGGCCACAAAGGCTATGCTGCTCTTAGATAGCGTGAGATCACCTCGGCTAAGGCGGTTTCTCTCAGGTAAATGGTAATGAATTCAACACTCAACTTAACTTTCATTTTATGATTTTCATTTCCATCAGTTCTATTGACCTTAGCTTGTAGGGTTTAGGCTTCTCCAAATAGGGGGAGATTATTGGGTATTGCATCCACAATAGACCTGATTTGAAGAAGAGCCTGAACAAGCTAAGTTGAATTGACTATGTATTTAATAATTCTATCAAGTTGTGCTTGCATCCATTCCATTCTAAGTACACACCAATGTTAGAGTGCAGTGGGTCAATATACACGCGTCTATACAACATAATCCCTTGTTGTGTAGATCAGTGTGTTAATCCACGTGTGCTCTCTCTATTGGAGTGTACTTATTTTCAAGTATATGGTCAAGGCAGATCAAGAGCAAAATAAGGAGCAAGGATGGGTCAAAGACTAAGCTATGAAAGATGGAAGGAGGAAAATTCTTCCAAGTAAAAATCGACGGGAATCGCTAGTGATTCCCGCCGACTTCGACGGGAGTTGTTAGTGATTCCCGTCGACTTCGACTCGAATCACTAAGTGTCTCCCGCTGACTTCTTCCGACTGGTAAAATCAAACTGAAATTCTGCCAAGGCAGAATTGACGGGAGTCGAGAGTGATTCCCGCCGACATCGATGGGAATCATAAACGACTCCCGCCGATTTTTCCTTAGGAAGATTTCTCCGCTCGCTAGACCGGTCCAGGTCACCGTGCTCAGTTCGGCCAGATATCAGGATTTCTGTGGTGGGCCCCATAACGGTCTTTTAGGGTTTGCCTTTGGGTATATATACAGACTTATCTCTGTTGTCTACCAGAGACTATCCGGCCGGAATATGAAAAACAAAAAGAAGCTGACGCCGTGACCTAGCGAATCGCGAGCTCTGCCCAATCGCATGTCGCCGCTTGGAAGGTTGTCATCGCCGCTGATCTCAGCTCGTCTCTGATCGTTTGACGACAGCACCGAGGCAAGAAGCCGGTCTCATGTGTCTCTCTCGAGATCTCTTGTCTTCTGATTCATTGAACGAGACTTATTCTCCCTTCCGAATAGGTTGAGACGTTTGATCCGACTGAGATCGTTCGAAGACCTAGCTTGCTTTGTTAAGAAGTTTGGATTTGCAAAGCATCGCCGCCGCACTTGCTTGTCACTGCCGATCTTAACAAGATCCATTCCAAGTGAGAAATCCAGTTGTTGACTCTTCGTAAATTTCGTGCAAGCCTCAACGAACAAAGAAGGACATCGGAATCTCCACAAAGCATTGTTTGTATTTTTATTTACTTTCAATTTGGTTGTAAAGGAATCTTCATTCCTATTCGTAAGGGTTGGGTGCAACCCGTTGTGGTGGAGTTGTGACTCCGTTGTTGGAAGGGTTCCTTCTGTAGTGAGGGGAGCGTTGCTCCTAGTGTGAGGATTGGATTTCAATCCGATTTTAAGAAGTGACCGAGTCGACCCTTGGTTGGAGATAGGTCGAAGGGGGAAAGTGGACGTACCCAAATCGGGGAACCACTATAATTCTTAGTGTGTTTTCTGTGTTTCGTTTGCTTACTTGTACAGGTTAATTTAATTCCACAAAAGAATGCAAGACACCTATTCCCCCCCTATAGGTGGATTAGGTTAACACTAGATACTTTCAGGTGATTCATCCCTTATTATAGTACATTAGAACCGAAAGTGTGAGTACGATTAGGCATGCTGTGTGAAGCCCATCCGGATATGTTGGTCTGGATTGGTTATGCTTGTTTGCACATTAGAGAAGACTCCATGATTATTGCTAGTATGCATGAAATATGTGGTGGATGCCTGTGACTTGGTGTCATAGGAAGTACTAGAGGAAGTACAAGAAATGGTGAGAGTTGGGTTCAACTTTTGTGGTTGTGAGTGCCATGTGGTATGAAGTCGAGCCGTAAGGCTGCAACTTCGAAAAAGGGCTTAGTGCCGAACAGGAGAGGTGAAACCGACCCGCGCCTGTAAGTTGTCCATGAGTACTTCGGTATTCCTTTATGGCAAGGCAATTTGAGCACCGGGGGGTGGCTGATCTGTACCTGCGTTATGTCAGCTGTACAATAGAGTGTCAAGGAATTGGGCTTTCGTCAAGGGCATAATGAGAGTCTTTGGCCTGGGCGCCATAAAGACTAGGAATGCTAAAGTATGACCGTCATGTCTAGGACCTCTTAACGGTGGTGGGATCCGGTGTTTCCGGTACACCAGAATGTGCCCTGAGTGTAAGGAGTGTCGGGCTGTCGTGTCGGCATTTGTGATGTGTATTGCCTTGCTGGCGGAATATATATATGTGTGTGATGTAAATTGCTATGTAGGGAAGGAATTCCGCTGCCCCATGCCAGGGGAAGGGTCATTATAATTGGTCAGCTGAATGCTGACCGTTGCCCTGTTTGCCACCAGTTGGTGGAATGGTTCTTGTAGGTGCAGGTGGTGCTGGTCCAAGTGGGACTTAGCGAGCTGAAGCCCAAGCTGCGTTGCTTCCCTCGAAGGCCTTGTTTTTCTTAGTCTTGTTCATGTGTGGCCGGCCTGCATGCCGATGTTTGTAAACCACACCTTATGTTAAGAGAAACTTATAAACGCCATAAGGAGGCGTACCTGTTGTGTATGGTTTTATACATTCCTATTGTATTACAGAAGTGGACATTTCTGTTAGTATTGAGTTCATGTTTTCAACCCTGAAGCTTCCGCTAGAATGCTCTGTGTTAGGGTGCGGTGGTTCGTGGTATTATTTTGTGACATCTCTGCCTGTTTGCTTATTATGGTGTGGAGCCCCGGCCGCACCCTCTATTATATCCCATTTGATGGGTAGAGGTGTTACAATTTGGTATCAGCTTGTTGGTCGATCTCTTCTGAATTCGCGGATGAATTCTTTTGAGGGGTGGCGAGCACGTGTCAGTGCTGCCATTATAACGCATATATTGAACTCAATAATGTCCACTTAGGAATGTAAATACACTTGTTTGGTGAACTTGTGTGTTCATTTTTTGTTTGTTTGCCGTTTGTTTAGTCGCTAAATTGTGTTTCTACACATATAAGTGACTAGAAGTGTTGCGGGTCAGTCGGAACCTAAACATTTTGTTGAAAGTGCGGCACCGGTTGATGTTCCCATACCTCCTCCATCTACTGAAACCGTCCGTTTGATTACGGAGATAGTGATTGCGATTATTAATGCTCAACAAACTGGGCAGGCTCGTCTAGCAGTGGTGCCAATTCATGCTGAGATAAGACAAGAACCAGTGGAAGCTGTAGTTGATCCGCGAACGGCAGATCAACAATTGAAGTTGTTCATGAGCTTAAATCCTCCTTAATTTACTGGGGTGGGTTCCCCAGCCCAAGCAGAGGATTGGATCTCAAGGATTAAGAGGCTCTTGATAGCTATCAGAGTAGAGGAGGAACAGAAAGTCACACTAACCACTTTCCTGCTTGAGGGAGAGGCTCGGTTGTGGTGGGACGAGGTCGAACTGCATCACTTGGCAGGAAGATGTTTGACGGGAGTCTCGATGGATGAGTTCTCTCGATTGTTTTTAGCAAAGCATCTCCCGATGCAGCAAAGAATTTCCATGGAGTTGGAGTTCCAACGTTTAACTCAAGGGGAGCATAGTGTGGATAAGTATCTCCATGAATTTACATGTTTTGAACGGTATGCGGGCAATATCTTCGTCTAAGAGGAGCCTAAGACAAGTCAGTTTTATGGGGTCTACGAGATGAGCTGCGGTATTTGCTCTCGAGTTCTGTGAATCAGTGATTCCAAACGTTGGTCTGTACGGCTCGGTCGTTGGAAAAGGATATGAAAAGAGGACAAGAAAGGGGGACCTTTGCTATTATGAAACCGGAGTTTAAGCTACCGCATTCTGAGAAGTCTGGATACCGAAGGAGATGGAATAAGAAGACCAAATCAACTAGACAAGCTCCTTCAGCGACTATGACGGAAGCATCTTCTGGGTATGGATCTCGCGCTTGTTTTAGGTGTGGGAAGTTGGGAAACTTTGCACGTGATTGCCAAGTTGGCCCTCCGAAGGGTGAAAAGAAGACAGGAGCGTCTTATGTGGAGAAAGGGAAGACTGTGGTGGAGTCTTCTGCATCGCACGCGCAGCCCCAGGTCTTCAACCTTTTGCAACAGGAGGCCATTAAGCAGGCCAATGTCGTCACACGTGCGCGCAGTTTTAAATTTTATTGTATGCTGTGTGTTGTGTTTGTTTTATACTTGGTATTTAGGGTTTTGTCCTTATACGAGACTCTCCAGCACGAGCACTGTTTGATACAGGTGCTTCAAATTTGTTTCTGTTGGAAGATTTCATCTTGTTAATCGGGGTGTCTATACGGATTGCGACAGACAGTCTGATGGTGTTACTACGCAATGGATGTTTGATGTGTGCGGATAAGTCTTGTTGTGTTGAGGTCAAGATAGGGAGTTGGGATTTAAAGGTGGAAACGTTAGTATTGCCGATATCAGAGTTTGATCTAATATTTGGTATAGACTGGCTATCAGAGCAGCATGCTTGTATAGAATGCACCTAAAAAGAGGTTACACTGGGAAAAAATACTGAACAAGAGGCCAAGTTCAGTGGCATGCGAGGGATGAGTAGGGTATTGATATCTGCTCTCCAAGTCGTTAAGGTAGTTTGGAAGGGTGCATAGTTATTCTTCACACTCATTGAGGCGGTGGAGCCGAAGGCAAGTGTAACTGAGGTGCTGATTGTATCGGAATACGATGATGTGTTTCCCAATAAACTTCCGGGGTTACCACCCCAAAGGGAAATTGACTACGCTATAGAGCTGGTTCCCGTGCGAAACTTGTGGCCCGCTCGTCTTATCGAATAGCGCCAAAGGAGATGGCGAAACTAAAGGTTCAGTTGCAAGAATTGTTAGAGCAAGGCTATATACGCCCAAGTCACTCACATTGGTGCATGCCGGTTCTCTTTGTGAAAAAAAAGGACGGCAGCTTGCGTCTATGCATTGATTATAGAGAACTGAACAAACTTATAGAAAAGAATAAGTATCCAATTCCACGGATCGACGACCTGTTTGATTAGTTTGTTGGCTCGACTGTATACTCCAAGTTAGATTTGAAGTCAGGCTACTATCAGTTGAGAGTTCGTGAAGGTGACATACCCAAAATAGCGTTTGGAACACGCTATGGTCACTATGAGTTCACGGTAATACCATTTAGGCTGTCTAATGCGCCATCGGTATTCATGGACTTGATGCATCTAACATTTAGGGAATACATAGACCTCTTTGTGATCGTCTTTATTAATGATATCCTCGTATATTCCCAATCGAAAGAAGATCATGTAAATCACTTGCGGATGTTTTTGCACACCCTGAGGAAGAATAAGCTCTACGCCAAGTTCTCTAAGTGTGAGTTTTGACTGTCATCAGTGGCTTTCCTTGGCCATGTGGTAAGTCGAGAGGGCATTGCGGTGGATCCTTCCAAGATAGTTGCTATACGGGAGTGGCCTGTTCTCTCTTCAATAGCAGAAGTAAGGAGTTTTCTTAGGCTTGCGGGCTACTACAGGTGCTTCGTAGAGAATTTCTTGAGAATAGCTTTGCCTCTCACCATACTGACGAGAAAGGATCAGAAGTTCATTTGGATGCCGGAGTGCACTCGAGCTTTTAAGGAGTTAAAGAGTCGATTGACCGCGGCGCCAATCTTAACATCGCCATGTGGTAAAGACGGCTTTGTGGTCTATAGTGATGCATCAGGGAGCGGCTTAGGCTGCGTTCTTTTTCAATTCGGAAAAGTGATAGCTTATGGCTCACACTAGTTGAAGGTGCATGAACGGAATAACCTCGTCCATGATTTGGAATTGGCGGCAGTTATATTTGCACTCAAACTGTGGTGTCATTATTAATATGGCGTTAAATTGGATATATTCATGGAGCATAAGAGCCTGAAATATCTGTTGGATCAGAAAGATCGTAATATGCGACAAAGAAGGTGGATGGAGTTTCTTGGTGACTACACCTTCAAGATTCATTATACTCCCGGTAAAGGGAATGTAGTCGCGGATGCCTTAAGTCGTCGGACTCCGGCAAGGGAAGTTGGCTTTTAAGGCATGATGAAAGCCTAATTCGAGAACTGGAGGCATGAAATATTTCTTGTGTTGAAAGGAATGCCACTGCAGATGAGTGCTTAAAATGGACAGAGGTATAGTGTGACCTAGCGGACAGAGTTTGGCAAACAACAGAACTTGATGAAAGTCTTCAACGCTATGCAGCGAAAAGTACGGACTCTAGATTTTCGTTTAATGGCGGTCTTTTTCGGAAGGACGATCGTCTATGTGTCCCAAGTAAGGGTAAGCTTCGTGAAGAGGTGATGTATGAAGGCCACTTCAGCAAATATTCAGTTAACCCCGGGAGCATGAAGATGTATAAAGATATGAAGAAGCTGTTCTGGTGGCCTGGAATTAAGAAGGACATAGCACACTATGTCACTAAGTGTCAAATGTGTACTTTGGTAAAGGCGGAATGCCAAAAACCGGGTGGTTTACTAAAGCCGTTACCTATTCCTGAATGGAAATTTTAAGATATTTCCATTGATTTCGTGCATGGAATGTCGAGATCAGAGAGTGGAAATGATGTGGTATGGGTGATTGTGGACCAGTTAACCAAGGTATCACACTTCATCCTGAACCGTAAGGACGATTCAGTTGAGAAGTTGGCAAAGATGTACGTGGATACTATTGTATGATTGCACGGTGTGCCCTGTAGCAACGTTAGTGATCGAGATGGGCATTTCAATTCGAGTGATTGGAGATTAGTCCACGAACTATTGGGTACAAAATTACATTTTAGTACGGCCTTACACCCTCAAACGGATGGTAAGACCGAGAGGACCAATAGGACGTTGTAGGATATGCTCGCAATGTGTACGCTAGATTTCGGGAAGAATTGGGAATATCATCTCGGTGTGGTTGAGTTCGTCTACAATAATAACTACCAAGAAAGTATCCAGATGGCGCCCTTTGCGGCTTTATACGGTAGAAAATGTCGTACACCTTTGGCTTGGGCGGAGACTGGAGAAACGAAGTTGTATCGGCGAACAGAGGTAGATGATGCCAACTCAATTATACGGTTGATACGTGAAAGACTAATGGTGGCTCAAGACAGACAAGCTAAGTATTAAAATGCCAAGCACCGAAACGTGTAGTTTGCGGTGGGTAATTGGGTGTACTTGAAAATCGAACCATTCAAAGGTGTTTCCAGGAAATGGCGTCTGAAAAAGTTGAGCCTGAGGTATCTGGGACCGTTTGAAGTGGTCGAGCGTATTGGTGAAGGTGCCTATTGGTTAGAACTTTCAGAAGAGCTGAGCGGTTTACATGATGTGTTTCATGTCTCAGTGTTGCGGAAGGTGCTAAGAGAGCCAGTCCAAGTGGTTGTTGCAAATCAAGTATTGGTCGACAGTGGGCTAACAATGAAGTTAGGCCAATTCAAATCGAGGATCGAGCTAAAAAGCAGTTGCGGAACAAGATGATCAGGATGGTCAAAGTCCGTTGGGACAATTGTGGTCGTGAGGAGCTAACATGTGAGCGAGAGCAGACCATGCGAGCTGAGTTTCCCCAGCTTTTTGTGTAAATTGTTGTCCGTGTACGTTCTTTTGTAACAAAACTGTTAGTGGCATAGCATTGTAATGTTTGTTCCCTTGCTGAGTACAAATTTCGGTACGAAATTTATTTAAGGGGGGAGGATTGTAACACCCCAAAATATCCCTAAGTCCCAAAATGTGTCAGGCTTGGTGACACTGCCTGGGACACGGGCGTGTCCCAGGGCATGTCCAGTGCACACGGCCTGGTACACGAACGTATCCTAGGGTGTGTCCTTTACTGTAGGCGTCGACTAGAGTTCTTGAGATGGCACGGTCGATGATCGTCGAGAGGTTACACAACCTTGGACATGGGCATGTCCTGCTCGGGTGAATACTCGGGTGGAATTGAGTGGCGTTGACTAAAATGGCGTTGAGTGTGGAGCACAGCCTGTGACACGGGCGTGTCATAGGGGCGTGTTTAGCCCATGGATAAGGACACGGGAATATACCTTAGCCGTATCCTTCTCGGGAAATCTGGTCTTGTGTTAAAAGAGTGACAAGGCTAGTCACACTGCCGCACGCTTTCTTACACGGGCGTGTCAGGGGTTTGACACAGGCGTGTCTAAGCCCATGTTCTGGACTTGGTGAGTCGGTTCTATAGCTGTTTCAGGAACACGGCCTGTGATACGAGCATGTCACAACCCGTGTTCCGTCTAGGAAATCAGTTTAAGGACTTATCTGATCTGTTCATTTTCTTTAACCGAGATCCAATGGTCTAGGCTCATCCCTTGGGTGATAAGGCCGACCTTGAGAAGGAGGAAACTCATGTTTGAGTTGTGTCTTGCTTTTCTTAAGTAAGAGAGAGGAGAGCTTGAGGAAGAAGAAGAAGAGGAAGTCGGCTGCCGGTGGTGCTACGGTGGGTCAAATCGCGAGCCGAGTTCGAATTTGCGAAGGCAAGGCTGCTGCGAGGACGTTCATCCGTTTACTTTTCTGCCCATGGCTCCAAAGCGTCTTCCAAGGGTAACGATTCCATTCTTGGACAAGTGAAGTCCTTCTTTCCTACATTTGCATTGAAATCCTCCACCTAAAGGTGGATTGCAAAGATATTCCCTTGGGATTTGTGGTTAATCCCTTGTTATAGTGCATTAGAACTGGAAGTATGAGTACGGTTAGGGATGCTGTGTGAAGCCCATCTGGATATGATGGGCTGGATTGGTGATGTTTGTTTGCACATCGGAGAAGACTCCGTGATTATTGCTAGTATGCATGAAATATGTGGTGGATGCCTGTGGCTTGGTGCCGCAGGAAGTACTGGAGGAAGTTCAGGAAATGGTGAGAGTTAGGTTCAACTCTTGTGGTCGTGAGCGCCATGTGGTATGAAGTTGAGTTGTAGGGCTGCAACTGCGAAAATGGGCTTAGTGCCAAACAGGAAAGGTGAAACCGACCCGCGCCTGTAAGTTGGCCATGTTGGTACCCTAGTTTGTATTTGAGTTCTGTCTTCTCTTTTAGTTTCTTGACCCAAGATTTATCTATGGTCAAAGGTTAGATAATAGGTTAGATTCCCTTAGTTGTAGAATTGCTTATCCAGCTGAAAAATATGGTTAAGTCGTTTTTGGTTCGACTATAGTCGAACACCGCTCGACCATCGTCTATCGACTAGTCGACGATCGTTTATCAGTTGTTCAACGTTCGTCTGTCAGCAGATCGTCTATCTCTGAGTTAGTTCAACTATTGTTAGCTTGACGTTCAATGGTATCTGCCTCGTCGATCGTCGAACCCCGCTCGACTTCTTTTGACCAGACAGATCTCTTGATAGTTCAACTATCTGCTTGGATAGTTCAACTATCTGATAGTTCGACTATCTGTTTGATAGGTCGACTATCTGCTGTGTTTGATAGTTCGACTATCTGTTTGATAGGTCGACAATCTGCGTCTCTTGATAGTTCAACTATCTGCTTGGATGGTTCAACTATCTGATAACTCGACTATCTGTTTAATAGGTCGACTATCTGTTGTGTTTGATAGCTCGACTATCTGTTTGATAGGTCGACTATCTGCTCTTCTTGATAGTTCAACTATCTGCTTGGATAGTTCAACTATCTGATAGCTCGACTATCTGTTTGATAGGTCGACTATCTGTTTGTCTTTGATAGTTCGACTATCTGTTTGATAGGTCGACTATCTGTTTTGTTTGATAGTTCGACTATCTGTTTGATAGGTCGACTATCTGTTTTGTTTGATAGTTCGACTATCTGTTTGATAGGTCGACAATCTGTTTTGCTTGATAGTTCGACTATCTTTCTTGATAGGTCGACTATCTGATAGCTCGACTATCTGTTCTGATAGGTCGACTATCTACTGTGGTAGTTCGACTATCTTCTTTGATAGTTTGACTATCTGTGTCGTTCGACTATCTGTTTGATAGGTCGACGATCTCTGTGCTTCGGTCGACGATCTCCGAGGGTCGTTCGACGTTCTGCTGTATGTCTTTAGTAATTTTGTCCTCTTCTATTCTATGATTTATTTCATATTTATTTGGCATATTTTATAAAAGATTATTTCAGTAAATTTATGCTATCATTTCTAAGCAATACTTGCTTGCTTCTTTATGTATAAGTTAAGCTTTTCTCTGATAAAGTTGTTTGTCTTATTACTTGACATATTCTGTTGCTTTATCTGTCAGGCTGTCCTTTATAGCCGTTAGACTCAGAAAGTCTTCTCTGGTCGTAAAGAGCTCTTTCTGATGTGACTTTTTCTAGCACTCTTTTATCAGATTGGATTTGTAGCTTCTTAGAAAGCTTTATCTTTTTATAGGATATCTGTCTGCAAGATATATTTTGCTTTGTGCTATTTGCAGCCCAGTTTGCAGATTCCAGAAGAAGACAAAGTTCAAACTCAGATTAGAGCCGTTGCAAAGGCTCATATATAAAGAGCTTCTTTTGAAAGAAGACCAAGAGAACTCATACAGATACACACAGACATACAGATACAGATATACAACTTACAAGAAGTTTTACTCTCAGCAGCATAGAGATCTACAGCTCTCAGAAATTCACATTCAACTGAGAAGATCAAATCTCTTCAGCATTCTTCTTCCTCCTGAGTTCATCCTGCTCACAGGAAGACTTTCACTCAGAGGCTTTTAGAAGAAGAAGAAGAAGAAAGGAAGCTGATTGAAGAAGAACACCTTTTCCAAATCAAGAGTCTTCTTCAAGCTTCTCCTTCAGAACTCTAAGACAGTTCTTTGTCTTTGTTCAGAAGAGCTCCTGCACCCTGAAGCAAGACTCCTTCCTGGATATTCTGTAAGCTAGGGGGAGCCTTAATTCTTTAGAGCTTTCCAGCTCTGTGCGATCCACTAGCTTCTCTAATCTGTTTTAATAATAGAGAAGAAACTTTAACTCTCTCAACCTCCTGTATAAAGGGTTATTACTCCCTTCAAAAGTGATCCTTGGTGGCAGGGCACCTGATCAAAAACCTGTGTTGGATTTTGAGCTCCTAATCAAAAGCTCAAAGGGTCTACTTGATCTACCTGAAGCAGATCAGTTGGTGGCAGGGCACCTGAACAAAAACCTGTAGTGGATTCCTACCAGGGTGGTAGAAGAGTGGACGTACCTATTTAGAGGGAACCACTATAAAATTTCTTGTGTCGTCTGTGTTGCTTATTTAATTTATTGCACTGTGGCTGTGAGTAGAAATAACTAGGATTGCTAGTTGCTGTGATAGGACCAAAGCTTAACTGTAATTACAGTTAGCTTTCTCCAGTGCACTTCACTTTATGTTAGGCTCTAAGGTTATCAATATCTATAAACTCATTCCGCAAATTAACTCTAAGGGAATTGAGTAGGGTGTCATAAAATTTGAATAATCTATTCACCCCCCCTCTAGAATTGTATCTATCATCACTTTCAATTGGTATCAGAGGGAGGTTGCTGGTTTGAAACCCCGAGGTCGTTTCCGGGGGGGGATTGTTGGGGCTGCAGTCCGGAATCGCCCCCGCGCTGCGGTGCTATGCGGTAATGGCTTAACTGGCTGCCCCGTGGATCCGCCCGAGGACCTTTGATATAAAGATTAGTTGCGCCGTCCTCCATCATTCCGGGCTTTTGGTGCTGTTGGTTGCGCTAAGTCCTCTCAGTTGGTTGCGCTAACTCCTTGCAGATCGTCGAACAGGTCGAGCCTATCGTAGATCTATGGTTGACGACAGCTTGTTGTTTGTGAAGACAGAAATAGTCGAATGATTGATCGATTACTCTGCTTCAAGAACGATCGTCGAATGACCGTTCGACCATCGTCTCCAGTATCTTTTAAAATAGATCGACGATTGCTGTTTTAATATAAAACCGATGGTCGACCTAGGTTAAGAGATCATTCTTTTTTATCGTCGACGGAGAGCGTCTTTTCGCATTCCATCTTTCTGCTTTCTCCCTGTCTCACGATTTCTGCCATTTCACCTTCACCGTTTCTCTCGCCTTCTCCAACCCCTTTGATAGCGATTGCTCCAGCCCTCCTGTCCATGGTGAAGTTCGATGCTGGTTTCAGCGTAGACTTTGACTCTTTCAGCTGCTGTGAGTCTGCGATAGTGGAAATCCTCAACCTCTGCAAAGATCAAGGATTGGAAAAGTTCATGTCCACAAGAATAAAGATAAACGTTCAAGAGATTAAAGAATGGGCTTTCACTTTGTCCTCCAATGACGAATCTATGACTGGAACGATAGGCGGAGAAGAGGTAATTTTGACTCCCGCCGTTTTGACTGATATTTTTGGATTATTGAATGGGGAAAAGGATTATGAGCAACATACCCCAGAATTTGGGAGAATGTTGACTGAATTAGTACATGCCGACGACATTCCTTCTAAGCTGCTTAAGGTGAAGTTTCCGTTGAAGATAAAGTTCCTGGCTTAACTAGTCGGAAAAGTGCTTCTGGGAAAGCACTATGCCCATGATAATATAACCAGGCAACAGTTTGCCCAGATGTGTGCCATTGTGAACAAGAAACAGATTAACTGGGCAGGAGTTTTGTTTTATTTGATAAGGAAAAAGAATAGCAAGAAGGAAGTCACCCTGGGTAGGGTACTTGGGATATTTCTAAAAGAGAAATATCCCCATTTGTTGGTTTCAGTTTCTACATCCATAAATGCCAGCAAAAAGATGGGCCTAACCCTGTTTGTCAAATGGAAAAGGAGCTTTCTGAAGCCCTCTCCAGCAGGTGTAGCTCCAGTTGCATCTGAGAGCACAAGGACTGCCTTAGTCACTCCCCTCCTTCAAGAAGCAGGCTAAACCATTCTCTCAGTTCCATCCACTTCTTCTGCATTACCATCCTCTTCTACTGAAGTGCTACCATCTACTTCAGTTCCATCTACTTCAGTTCCATCTTCTGCATCTCATCTTCTTGAATCTTCCACAATTCTCCATGCATCATCACCAGCATCTCCCCTCCCTCCTCATCTTGCTAGGATCTCTCATCCTACTTTTAATTTATTGGTTTCTGAGCTATCCACTCCTCCTCAGTCACCAATTCCTCATTCAGATCATATTGATCTTCTTGCATCCACCCATCTATCTCTAGTTCACTCTCCATCTCATCAGGAGTACACCATCCCTGCTGTTCATCCTTCTACTGTGATTCCCCAACCATCATTTGAAATCACCCCAGCCTTCATCTCAAACATATTGGAGTTAATTACTCCTTCAATCAAAATCATGATTGAAGAAGCAATTGCTCCTCTCATTTTTTCCATCTCTACATTATCATCTTCCATTCTTGCCATCTCAAAATCTGCTGAGCCATCTTCTGTTAGGGGCCTGACTTCAGTTTCTACTGAAATCAGGCAGGGGGAGATGTTCGAGGAAGATGCCTCTGGACTGCCTCTTATTTCTCACCCAGCAGAGCCCCAAGTTCAGATTCAAGATGTAGCAGAAGCTTTAGTTGTCATTACAACATCCTCTGCAATTCCAGCTCCAGCTCTCAAGCCTTCTGATGTTATAATGGAAGCAGAATTTGCATTTAAAGCTTGTCTCGAAGAAGCTTCTACTCCCCTTGTTGCTCGTTTCCTAGAAGGAGTCATTACCTCCTTTCTAGATGACATGTGGGAAATAGAATGCTCTGAAGAGTCTCCTGAAGGTAATTCTTTCACTCATTTTCTAGACTTGATAACTGACATGTTAGTATGGGAATACCTAGAAGGAATGATACAATTTCATTTAGCACATATGTGTTCCTGATACTACAGATTTAGTGGAAGAAGTTTTAGCTGTCCAAGAACTTGTTCAACAACCTGCTCTAGAAGTTCTAGCTGATCCAGAACCTGCTGTTCAAGATCCTGAGTCTACCAGCTCAGATAGTTGTGCAAGAAGAACTGGTCACCATGACAGTTACAGTTGGACAAGAGATTGTTTCAGAAATTCAGAAGAAAAATCTACCGTCTTGGATGACACCCCAGGACTGGATCTAGACACTCTTCTGGCACAGGATGCCTTGGAAGAAGAGAAAGAAAAAGCTGCTCTAAAAGAAAAATAAAAAGCTGTACAAGAAGCTTTTGATCCCTATGATCATCCTCCATCATCAAACTCTGAGGATGAGGATGATTCTGATGACTCTGAAGAATCTAAGAGAAAGAAATCTGCCAAAAAGAAAAGAAAAGCTGTTGCTCCTCCTCCTCCTAACCCTGACAATGATACTCCTTATTATATCTTGAAAGGAATTGATCCCAAGTCCAAAGAGTTTCAGCATTGGATGGGATTCTCAAAGAATCAGCAAAAGTTAAGAAAGAAATCTAAAAGGTATGACAGTCCAGCTCCAAAATGGACCCCTAGAGGTCCTCCTCCTCCACCTCCCAGTGCAGGAGCTTCTGGCAATTTGTCTGCAAATCCTTCTGCCCCGTCTACTAGGTTTACCCCATCCCAATCTCATCAAATGAAAAGCAATCAAGGATATCAAAGCAGATCCCAATCTGGATACCAAAGGCATGATGCTGATGCAAAAGAACAAGTGAAGGAGGTAGTTTATCAGAAACCAACCTTTTCTCCTCCTCCTTCCAAAGAAACCAAGAGCATATCTTCTTCAAAGCCAAATCATGCAAAGAAAACTGTTTCAAAAGGTAAAAGAGTTATTTTCTCTGAAAAATCGCGTAAGAAATTTGCTGAGTTTGCTCCTCCTTCTTCTCTAGTTATTCAGGAAAATAAAGAGCCAGCTGAAAGCCTGTTAGATCTTTCTATTAAATTTAAAGCTGTGAATCCTGTAGATCCAACCTGTGAAAATGTGTATGAAAGTCAAGAGCTTGATCCTGATTTCAGGATGACTAGATTTCTTGAACTGGTTGGATAAGCCCAGATTAGAAAAGCCAAAGCTGAAGGAAAAGATACTACAGGATTAACGATAATGTCTAAATTCAGAAAGAAGGAGCTTGATAAATTCTAGGTTAGACCTGAGGGCTTTGACCCTTCAAAATATATGGAAAAGCATCCTAAAGCAGTTGTTCTAAGGACATCAGAATCTAGAATTATTGGAGAGCAAGATCTAAAGCTATCGAAGAAAGAAGCATTAGATCCTTTTAGGAAAATTTCTTTTCTTCCTAGTTCCTCTGTATCTAAACCAGATTCTGAAGCTTCTTAAATTTCATTGATTGACAGTTATTTATTTGTCTGTTTGATTGATGCTCTCTGCTGCTTAGATATTTCCCTTCCTGTATTTTATTTATTTCCAGTAGTTTGTTTTGTGTGTTTTGTGGTTGAGAGACTTAACTCAAATAGGGGGAGATTGTTGGTACCCTAGTTTGGATTTGAGTTCAGTATTCTCTTTTAGTTTCTTGACCCAAGATTTATCTATGGTCAAAGGTTAGCTAATATGTTAGATTCCCTTAGTTGTAGAATTGCTTATCCAGATGAAAAATTTGGTTAAGTCGTTTTTGGTTCGACTATAGTCGAACGCCGCTCGACCATCGTCTATCGACTGGTCGACGATCGTCTATCAGTTGTTCGACGTTCGTTTGTCAGCAGATCGTCTATCTCTGAGTTAGTTCAACTCTTGTTAGCTCGACGTTCTGTGGTATCTGCCTCGTCGATCGTCGAACCCCGCTCGACTTCTTTTGAGCAGACAGATCTCTTTATAGTTCAACTATCTGCTTGGATAGTTCAACTATCTGATAGTTCGACTATCTGTTTGATAGGTCGACTCTCTGCTGTGTTTGATAGTTCAACTATCTGTTTTATAGGTCGACTATCTGCTTCTCTTGATAGTTCAACTATCTGCTTGATGGTTCAACTATCTGATAGCTCGACTATCTGTTTGATATGTCGACTATCTGTTGTGTTTGACAACTCGACTATCTGTTTGATAGGTCGACTATCTGCTCTTCTTGATAGTTCAACTATCTGCTTGGATAGTTCAACTATCTGATAGCTCGACTATCTGTTTGATTGGTTGACTATCTGTTTGTCTTTGATAGTTCGACTATCTGTTTGATAAGTCGACTATCTGTTTTGTTTGATAGTTCAACTATCTGTTTGATAGGTCGACTATCTGTTTTGTTTGATAGTTCGACTATCTGTTTGATATGTCGACTATCTGTTTTGCTTGATAGTTCGACTATCTGTCTTGATAGGTCGACTATCTGATAGCTCGACTATCTGTTCGGATAGGTCGACTATCTGCTGTGGTAATTCGACTATCTTCTTTAATAGTTCGACTATCTGTGTCGTTCGACTATCTGTTTGATAGGTCGACGATCTCTGTGCTTCGATCGACGATCTCCGAGGGTCGTTCGACGTTCTGCTGTATGTCTTTAGTAATTTTGTCCTCTTCTATTCTATGATTTATTTCATATTTATTTGGCATATTTTATAAAAGATTATTTCAGTAAATTTATGCTATCATTACTAAGCAATACTTGCTTGCTTCTATATGCATAAGTTAAGCTTTTCTCTGATAAAGTTGTTTGTCTTATTAGTTGACATATTCTGTTGCTTTATCTGCCAGGCTGTCCTTTATAGCCGTTAGACTCAGAAAGTCTTCTCTGGCCGTAAAGAGCTCTTTCTGATGTGACTTTTTCTAGCACTCTTTTATCAGATTGGATTTGCAACTTCTTAGAAAGCTTTATCTTTTTATAGGATATCTGTCTGCAAGATATATTTTACTTTGTGCTATTTACAACCCAGTTTGCAGATTCCAGAAGAAGACAAAGTTCAAACTCAGATTAGAGCCGTTGCAAAGGCTCATATATAAAGAGCTTCTTTTGAAAGAAGACCAAGAGAACTCATACAGATACACACAAACATACAGATACAGATATACAACTTACAAGAAGTTTTACTCTCAGCAGCATAGAGATCTACAGCTCTCAGAAATTCACATTCAACTGAGAAGATTAAATCTCTTCAGCATTCTTCTTCCTCCTGAGTTCATCCTGCTCACAGGAAGACTTTCACTCAGACGCTTTTAGAAGAAGAAGAAGAAGAAGAAAGGAAGCTGATTGAATAAGAACACCTTTTCCAAATCAAGAGTCTTCTTCAAGCTTCTCCTTCAGAACTCTAAGACAGTTCTTTGTCTTAGTTCAGAAGAGCTCCTGCACCCTGAAGCAAGACTCCTTCCTGGATATTCTCTAAGCCAGGGGGAGCCTTGATTCTTTAGAGCTTTCCAGCTCTGTACGATCCACTAGCTTCTCTAATTTGTTTTAACAATAGAGAAGAAACTTTAACTCTCTCAACCTCCTGTATAAAGGGTTATTACTCCCTTCAAAAGTGAACCTTGGTGGCAGGGCACCTGATCAAAAACCTGTGTTGGATTTTGAGCTCCTGATCAAAATCTCAAAGGGTCTACTTGATCTACCTGAAGCAGATCAGTTGGTGGCAGGGCACCTGAACATAAACCTGTAGTGGATTCCTACCAGGGTGGTAGAAGAGTGGACGTACCTACTTAGAGGGAACCACTATAAAATTTCTTGTATCGTCTGTGTTGCTTATTTAATTTATTGCACTGTGGCTGTGAGTAGAAATAACTAGGATTTCTAGTTGCTGTGATAGGACCAAAGCTTAACTGTAATTACAGTTTGCTTTCTCCAGTGCACTTCACTTTGTGTTAGGCTCTAGGGTTATCAATATCTATAATCTCATTCCGCAAATTAACTCTAAGGGAATTGAGTAGAGTGTCATAAAATTTGAATACTCTATTCACCCCCCCCTCTAGAGTTGTATCTATCCTCACTTTTAGGCCATGAGTACTTCGGTATTCCTTTGTGGCAAGGCAATTTGAGCAAAGGGGGGTGGCAGATCTGTACCTACATTATGCTTGTTATACAAGAGAGCGTCAAGGCATTGGTCTTTCGTCAGGGGCATAATGAGAGTCTTTGTCTTGGGCGCCATAAAGACTAGGAATGCTCAAGTTTGACCGTCATGTCTGGGACCTCTGAACGGTGGTAGGATCCGATGTTTCCGGTACACCAGAATGTACCCTGAGTGCACGGAGTGTCGGGTCGTCGTGCCGGCATTTGTGATATGTATTGCCTTGCTAGCGTAATATATATTTGCATGTGATGTAAGTTGTTATGCAGGGAAGGAATTCCGCTGCCTTGTGCTAGGGGCAGGGTCATTATAATTAGTTAGCTGAACGCTGACTGTTACCCTGTTTACCACCAGTTGGTGGAATGGTTCTTGCAGGTGCAGGTGGTGCTGGTCCAAGCGGGACTTAGCGGGCTGAAGCCCAAGCTGTGTTGCTTCCCTTGAAGGCCTTGTTTTGCTTAGTCTTGTTCATGTGTGGCCGGCCTGCGTACCGATGTTTGTAAACCACACCTTATGTTCAGAGAAACTTGTAAACGCCATAAGGCGATGTACCTGTTGTGTATGGTTGTATGCATTCCTATTGTGTTATAGAAGTGGAAATTTCTGTTAGTATTGAGTTCATGTTTTCAACCCTTAAGCTTCCGCTAGAATGCTCTGTGTTAGGGTGCTATGGTTTGTGGTATTATTTTGTGACGTCTCCGCCTGTTTGTGGAATATGGTGTGGGGCCCCGGCCAGACCCTCTATTTTATCCCATTTGACGGGTAGAGGTGTTACAGCTAGCGGCTAAGGAAAGAAGTTGCCAGAGGTTGCATAGACTGAGTAGATAGGTTGGCAGACCGTATGGTCAACTGATCCCGCAACTCACTAGAGTAAGTCAAGCGGACTGCGCGATCAGGAAGAGAGAAGAGCTGAGGTTGTGTGGACTGGGAAGTTGAGTCCACGGGATCTGATGTCTTGACCTTATCGATTGTTGTCCTTGTGCTTATGTCGGTGTCCCCCAAATGAGAGGTATCGGGGGCTATTTATAGGTTCGAGGAGGTAACTGTTTTTGTAACATCACCCCCGGTGTGTCGGTGGATTATGCGAGTAGAATGAGGAGTCCTCCGAGTCCGCACCATGTTGTGCGGTTAGGGACTGTCTTCTAGAGTTGATCTGCTGTTGGCGGACTGGGGCGAGTTTGCCTCTACTGTACTAAGCAAGCCAGTGCCTAGATATGCGAGCTGAGGAGCTGTTTGCCTCTTGCTGGGAATAGGACAGTGCTAGAAAGCTGACTGGCAGACTACTCAGTGAGTCCGCTTCTACTGTAGGGAAGCGTGCTTTGGGAAAGGGTTTTGCCAATGCAGGCGGACTGAAAGACTGTATAATGAATCTTCCCAGCCTGCGACAGAAGTGATGATTTCCCCTTTGTTGGAGGCTTGTAACTCGGTGAGTTTGGTTACCTAGCGGGATGAAGTAGTGTCCGCTGGATGTTTGTGGAGATTGATGGAGGGCAGGAGCATGTTCACGCTCCTTGGGCGGACTGAGATAGAGTCCGCGAACTGCAAGTGGTCGAGTTGGTTGACTGGGTGACCTACCGGACTGACGAAGCAGGTCGCCCCCGCTGCCAAAGTCTGCCTCCTTTTGGATGGACAGTCTTGATGCCCCTGATGGGCATCCTGGAGGTTGTCGCCCTTTACCGGAGGACCTTAAGATAGGTCGTGCACGCTGGGTTACGACCTGGGGAGTTGTCGCCTGCCCGACGACTTGAATCTCGTTGCTTATTGTTGAGCGACCTGGAGGTAGGTCGCCTGGCGTTGTGGCGGTTTGCCTTGCATGTTGTGTAACTTGCTGTAATTGGCTGGAGAAGACCGTTACTCCTGTCGAGTAAGCGGCTACCTGGGGGTATGGGTGGATAAGAATACGATTTTTCCACTTAGTTGGATAGTTTGCATGTCTGGGCAAACTAAATCACTACGTGGTTAGTTAATCAAACTGCGCATCCTGTATGGGCGGACTAAGGAAGCAGTCCGCAACACTTGCAGAACAAGTGGCCACTACGCGACCTAAACAATTAGACCGGGGAGACCGCCCTAGCCGTGTGGCCTGAGCGGGCAGAGAAGTCTGTCCGCCCACCCTTAGACCAGTCGCGACCTTCAGGGGTAACCTTGAGCAGGCCGCGACTTGTAAGCTGGCTACCTTGTGAGGGATCACCGATTTCTAGTTTAAAATAATCCCCGCACTTTTTTAAGTCCCGAAGGGAAATTAGAAAAGTAGGAGGCCTACGAAAATTGTGATCCACACGTAAGGAAAAGTAAAAGGTAATGAGAGATAGAACCTGATGTCTCTCCTTAGAAGGAGTTTGCCAATGCATATTTCTTTCCTGCAAGAGAAGAAAGGGGGTATATCTCGTGTGTACCTTAATTTCTTTTGCATAATGAAGAATACGTGAATGTCTTCTGCTGAGCTCTACACA
This sequence comes from Platanthera zijinensis, assembly GCA_039513925.1. NCBI lineage: Eukaryota > Viridiplantae > Streptophyta > Magnoliopsida > Asparagales > Orchidaceae > Platanthera > Platanthera zijinensis. Next base: position 166,312,075 of record CM077081.1, on the reverse strand, counting down.
ACAAAGATGAGGAGAAGGCATAGAAGAATAATAATTTGCAAGTACCTGATGGAGGCTTGCAAGCACTTGTTATCCTCCACTAAAGGAAGAGTAAGGAGTAGCGTGAAAGAAAAATAAGTTGCAAGTACCTGAAGGGGAGTTGCAAGTATCTACTGACTTCTGCAAAATGAAGAAGAAGTGGTAGATATAGTATAAAATTAAGTTGCATGTACCTGGATGGAACTCGTAATTATCTGCTAAAATCTACAAAAGGAAGAGTGAGTAGCAGATATATAATAAAATTAAGTTGCAAGTACCTGGATGGAACTTTCAATTATCTATTAATCTCTACAAAAGGAAGTGTGAGTAGCAGATGTAAAATAAAATGAAGTTGCAAGTACCTGGATGGAACTTGCAATTATGTGTTAATCTCTACAAAAGAAGATTGAGTAGCATATATAGAATAAAATTAAATTGCATGTACCTAGATAGAACTTGCAATTATCTGCTAATCTCTGCAAAAGGAAGAGTGAGTAGCCGATATAGAATAAAATTAAGTTGCATGTACCTGGATGGAATTTGCAATTATCTGCTAATCTCTGCAAAAGGAAGAGTGAGTAGTAGATATAGAATAAATTAAGTTGCAAGTACCAAGATGGAACTTGTAATTATCTGATAAACTCTGCAAAAGGAAGAGTGAGTAGCAGATATATAATAAAATTAAGTTGCAATTACTTGGATGGAACTTGCAATTTTTTGATAATCTCTATAAAAGAAGAGTGAGTAGCAGATATAGAATAAAATTAAGTTGTAAGTACCTAGATGGAACTTGCAATTATCTGCTAATCTCTACAAAAATGAAGAGTGAGTAGCAGATATAGAATAAAATTAAGTTGCAAGTACCTGGATGGATCTTGCAATTATGTGATAATCTCTGCAAAAGGAAAATTGAGTAGTAGATATAGAATAAAATTAATTTGAAAGTAACTGGTGGAACTTACAATTATCTGCTAATCTCTACAAAAGGAGGAGTGAGTAGCAAATATAGAATAAAACTAAATTTCAAGTACCTGGATGGAACTTACAAGTATCTGCTAATCTCTGCAAAAGGAAGAGTGTATAATAGATATAAGAGGAAACTAAATTGCAAGTACCTGGATGGAACTTGCAAGTATATGCTAATCTCTGCAAAAGGAAGAGTTATAAGCAGATATGATAAAAAAATAAGTTGCAAGTGCCTGAAGAGAACTTTCGAATGTTGATTGTTTATATGATAAGGAAGATATAATTGGATAGAAGGAGAATTGCCCGGCAAACTCTGTTATTAATTGAATAGAGATCAAACTGCGATAATGATCGTCTCGCATGATCAAGTATGATTTTTTTAATATGAAATCCGGATCAACAAGATGAAACCATCTTGATTAGAACTCAATAGAATGGATTTTCAATAAATGGAAATAGATTCCTTGATTGAATAATATATGCCAAGAATAAGCATAATAGATCATCAGCAGATGGATCTTCATGAAAGCCGAATATATAAAATGAGCATAAGCAAAAAAGATGGTCCAAATCCTTTTGATAGGTTGGAATTAACCTGTTAACCTGTAAGAAGGCAAAAATAAAAAGGAGGGTTACACTCGAAGATGACCAAAAAAAGACTGGATGCTGCAACTGGTGTTCCCCGGGGGCCTTATGCATCACTTGCCTAAGAAAAATCATCTAGGGCGTAGTCCTACCTAGACCGGGTTGGCCGCATTCCCTTAGAAGGGCACAAAAGAGAAACAAGCATAGAAAATCCTTAGAAGGAAATAATAGATGCACTGCTCACATGCCTCGGGTTAAAAACATCGCTGATCAATGAGACTAGATGCGCCAAGTTGCCTATTGCTTGTCTGTGGAGTGATCAGCAGAGTTGTGGGCCCCGCGAAGGCACAGATTGAGAGTACTATAGAGCATTCTTCCATTACAATCATGAGATGATCCAGGAGGCAAAGCTACACTTGATCTCCATTGCTTGCCTAGCAAAGATCATCGTAACTGTAATGTATCCTTAGCGAAGCACAACATAGCTAACACATGGGACATCCCTTGATACACAGTTTCTATTAAATACCGGCTATGATCCAAAGTCCCGTATTCCTCCGTACGAGAGTTGAACATCCCCCACTACACATACGCAAACACGCCCCACTATATGTGGTCATTGTGGTCTTACGCCGGAGTCCAACTTCAAGGGAGCCCAAAGCAAGAATCAAAGATTTATAGGTGGTTCAGTGATCTCTTTGGCAATGAAAAAATAGAGGAGGAAGCACTCCATAAAGGGTAAAGTGTCAGTATGAGATCTCTGACGAAAAATCTATTGAAATGAATGAAAGAACACATAGAAGTGTTTTTAAAGAAAATATTGGAAGAATGAAAAGTAAAAAATGACCAGTAATAATTGCAAGGAGCTTTTGGAACTTCGATGTCCTTTTTAATTCAGAATAGTTTTCAAAGGTTTCCCTCATCATCGACATCATTGGTGCTGTCTATGATGAGGTTAGGGTAAAGGTTAATTTTACTCACTCCCTTTGAGCAACAAGGAATGTTTGCTGCTTCTTTGCCTTTTGAAGTTGACAGATCAGAGTGGTCACCCTTTGGGAGCAGATCGCGCATCTTACCCTTCCTCAACATCTTTTGTACCAGTTGACGAAGCGCTCGACAGTTTTAAGTCAAATGTCCACTTTCTTTGTGAAACTCACAGAACAGATATGAATATTTTGATCTTTGATCTGTCGGTTGGTAAGGCCTTTTTAAATTAGCCCTACCCTTCATGATTTGGCTCACTTCTTGCATGGCCTCATCTAGTTCAGACTCTAGCAAGTCAAAATCTTGCTATTGATGTGTAACACCCAAATCTCAAGAATGAGTGCAGGTTAGGAAACACGGCCTGGGACACGGGCGTGTCCCAAGCCATGTCCTGCTGTGTGTTGTCGAGTTTACAGACATGGTAATGACATGGGATTTGGCACACAGCCCCCCATGGCATCGCAACCGGGTTGCAGCCCAAGCACCCCAACCCCTCTCTAACCCACTGGCGGGTTGTTGGTGGCCACATCGTCCCTTTGATGAACGAACTCTACTATTAAGTTGGGTCGTACGGGGAGTTCCCTGGAGCTCACCCATCCGAGTACTACTCTCGCCCAACACACTTAACTATGGATTTCTTTTAACTCTCATCACCAATTGAGTTATAATTCAATTGATGATGAGGAGTGGTTTGAAAACTCCTTATCAAGGTGGTTGAGGGTTCGAGACCCGTCCTCAACAATGCGCGCAACCGAGAAATAAGTGTGAGAGGCTTTGGGGTATAAGGGCTGCAATTCTTTAACGATATCAGCTGGGTCCCGCTGGGTCTCCCTTGGTAGAGCCGGGCCTGGGCCGTTACAAAAAATGTACTTTTTATTGTAACGACCCGGGATTTGGCCCACAGCCCCCCATAGCATTACTACCGGGCTACATCCCAAGCACCCAAACCCCTCTCCAGCCCACCGGCGGGTTGTTGGTGGCCACAGCCTCCCAACAACCCGCTAGTGGGTGATGCACTCATGACAAGTTTATCGATCATTGTAAAGTATTAAAGTTTAGGAAATGAATCCCCGGATTTTGATCTCTCAGGAGCGCAAGTAGGGAGTATGATTTCTGTATTTGGAAAAGTGGTTGCAAGCACAAAATGTAACAAAGGGCGTTTTGATTAGGGGTTTTCCTAAATCTATTGCTAAAAATCCTATTGCGGGTCGCCGTCACAGGATCTCTTTGGAGGATTACTTAAGAGAGTAATATGGATGATGGATGCGCTAATGAGGGTCTCAATCACCTCTTCGCAACGCTCTCTTCTAGCAAGTGCTAGAATGACACAAACACGGCTAACACAAGAGAAAATGGAGCTCAACAAGTTATCAAGTACTGAAATAAATCAATATTTAGACATGCTGAAATATTCAAGCTAACAATATTCATTCGTATCATTCAAACTCTCCAAATATTCAGTAAAAAAGAAATGCTATAAGCGAAGGGTGATAGAATCAACCAAGCAGACGAAGTCTCTCCGAGATTCACGGCCGGATTAAAGGGTTGTCGGGACTTGTCTGAACTTAGTCTACGGTTGACGTTCGGGAACCAAGAAGGGCGGTCACTTCTTTCGGATATCCCGTCTTCTTCATGAATAGTTGCTAGCTGGTTCTAACTAGAGAACTTCATGGATGCATCAACCTTTTAGGTTGACATGGATCTTGGAGCTTGGAGATTGCAATAGTGGCCGGCGATGAAGAGTTTGCTAGCTCTTGGAGTGGAAATGGTGGTCACATCAACTCTCCAAGGAGGAGAGAGAAAATAATGGCTGGAGGGAGGATTTCCCGCTCAAAAGAGCATGAATGGAAGCTGGAGGAAGACTGGTTCGGGACTAGATGGAAGGAAGAATAAATCTACACTTTACATAGAAACAAGTCAAAAAATGGGCACACATGGTTTGGCGCAAGACTGTGTGTCAACCGTGCGTAATTTAATTTTCAGGATAAGCGAGCAGAAGGAGAGGCGTTGACCCGTGCATTTTACTCTTGCACGGACGCTTCCGCCCGTGCGTGAAGGAAATCGAACGGGTAACGACAGAACGTAAAAAGCAGGAACAAACAAGAAAACCGTGCGTTTTACTCGCACACGGGTGCTGCCGCCCGTGCGTGAACAAATCGCACGATTAACCATAGACTAGTGCAAATAGGAAAGCTACAGGAAAATTGTGTGTTTCCTTCTCGCACGGTTTGATAGAAACCGTGCATGAACAAAACGCACGGGTAGCCACAGTTTTCCCCAACAATGTTGTGTAATACGCACGATTGCCAACAGACCGTGCGCGAATAAATTAGCACGAGCGTGCGTTTCACACAGGAAATGGAAAATGAAACTTTTGACCGACCGTGCATGGGCATAGAGAATATAATAGATGCAATCTTTAATTATGCTATGAAGTTTATACATTTTGATAAGTGTAAATAAGTGTTGTGACTACTCAAAAATAGAATTCTGGAGAATCGTTCAGACATGTGTAGGAAGAAAGTAGGCATGCCACTAAGGTGAGCATTTCTTAAGATCGGGGCTCGGGATCACCTCCAAAGGAATACACCAATGTCGGGGACCATATGCTTGCCCGTTCACACTCTCCACGACGCGAGTTAGACTCAAGTGTGAATCAGTAAGACTTTAGCGTAGAAGGGGGATTTTGTTTTCAGTGAGGTAAATAAAGATAAAAGAGAGGGCTATGCACCAAACCCAATTGAGCTCTACTAAAATACATCCTCTTTCCAATAATACAAGCAAGAGCACCACGCCACTAGACTTATACTTGAAAACATGGGTGTGTGCACCGCCTACCACCACAACATCTCAAGTAGAATTTTCTATTGAATATTTCTTTTTCATTTTTCTCGTTTTATTTTACTTTTCTTATTTCTTTTATCATTTTCAGCAAATACAAACTTGGAAGGTCATCCACATATTCACAACGAGTATCTCCATATCCACACCATAAAATGAAGATGAAAAACATGAAAGCTCAACTTGGGTGTGCGACTAAGATAGGATTTAGGGCTTTGGTGAATTATTAGTGGAGCTGAATCAAAGAAATGGTAGGCACAACAGGGCTAGCGAGGATAGAAAGTCAGGAATTGTACAAGGCTCAAACAGGCCAAAATGATGGCTGATGCGTTTGAACGGCAAGTGTACTGGTCGCACAAGTAATATAAAATGGGCGAATTTTCCCAAGTATCGGTCTCAAGGGAACACGGTAAGGTGGATTTGTTTTGAGGAGGACTTGAGATCGAAGTCCTTAGGTCGGAGTTAACAAAGGAGGTGGTTTTTTATATTACGAAAGAAGAAAATTAAATTCTACAATTACTCCTATGCAACGCCGCTATGCGATTCTTCACCAGGCGGGATGGAAGACTAGTCGGGCCTCTATGCACCGAATCGCTGAGCGGATGGACGAGTTGGCTTGCATAATGAGGGTCGAGAGAACCTCTTCGCTACGCGCGCTACTTGTAATTACTATTGCGGCAAGGATGGGGGAGGATGGATAATGGCTTGCCTCAAGCAACTTAAGAAGTAAAGCAATACAGAATCACATAGACATGAATATAATAAAGCATACAACTAAAGTGCATAAACATCTATAAATGAAGTTTTAACACAAAAATACAACAAGAAAGAAAGTACAAGTCAAGATATGGACCGAATCCGAAGTCTTGCTGAGGATTTACGGAAGGAATCACCGGGTTGTCAATTCACGTCCTAGCACGGTCCTCAACTATGTCTGGGGTAGAGAAGGGCTGTCACTACCTTCCTATTGACCCGTCTTCTTCGTGTCACGATTGCGGAAGAAAGTTGGAAGCATCCCATTTTGCTAATTGGATACAATGTCAAAACATTTCTTGAGGCTAAAGGATGAAGAAGAAGGCTAAGATGAAACTCCAGCTTAGATTTGGCAGTGAAAGCTTACCTGGAGAACCTCCCTACAGTGGAAGACGAAGGAGGACGGCAGAATCCCTCCTCGGAGACAAAAAAAGGCAGTGAAAATGGCGATCTCCTGAATTAAGGCAGAACCTGCATATTTATAGACAGCAGAAAATAACAATGCACACGATCACGAGCGCACCACCAGTAGTCGTGCACAATATGTACAGTGATCGTGCGCACTAGCATGGCCAAATTGAAAGAAGAACTGGAATGATGTGCATGAGTAGTGGCGCACGTTCAGTGGTCGTGCACACTGTGCCTAGTGGTCGTGTGTTTGCCCCGACAGAACTTGGAAACCGGCGAATAGTGCGCACGATTAGTAGTGCACGACCAGTGGTCGTGCAAAATAGATCCGATAAGCGTGCACAGTATTCCTATTTCCAAATACTCCGAGAACACGCACACGGCCCATGTACCAACACTGATATGTGCAGACATTCAAGGTTATCACAAAAAGAGTACATACAATAAAAGTACAAAAATACATATCCACGGGCCTAAGTGTGCACTTCCTATGGAAATAAATATAAGATGAAATATATACGATAATGAACTAAAAGTGAAGTGCAAGTGAAAGAAAACTAGCCCAGATGAGTCCGAAAATCACTATATAAAGAGGACTCATAACAACCCCAGACTTACCTGTTTGCGTATTCCAAGCAAACAAAATCTATGCAGATAGAAAAAATGAATTAACTAACATAGAAATTGTGATACGGAGTACCATGCAAAGTCGCATGCTCGTACGCATAAAAATATAATTAGAGGAAATTTCTAAGTATGCAAAATAGTTTATAATTTTCACAATACATATCAAAATTTTATTACTACTCAAAAATAGAATCACGGTGAATCATCCGGTCACACATAGGAAGAAAGTAGACAGGCGACTAAGGTGAGCTTTGCCAAATACCGGGGCTCAGGATCACCTCCAAAGGAATCACCAATGTTGGGGACCATACACTTACCCGTTCACAATCTCTCCACGGCACTAGTTCTTCTCAAGCGTGAATCCGTAGGACTTTAGGATAAGAGATGGGGCTTGGGTTACAGTGAGGTAAATAATGATAAACAGGAAGGCTACGCACTTAACCCAAATGAGCTAGCAAAAAAAGAATCCAACGCTAACCACAATACATGCTTATACACCACACCCCCAGACTTAACTTTTAACATATAGGTGTTTGCACCGCCTACTCGAAATACAACCACATCTCCAATAGGATTTTCAATTATACATTTTCTTTTCAATTTTTTTTACGAATATTTTTCTTTTTTTCAAATCATTTTTTATTTCCACAATTTTAGCAGATATAAACCTTGGAGCACATCTGTTGCGCGCTAGGGTTCGAAGAAAATAAACGCAACCGAACTAGCAACCCGATGAGGCAAGTATACCTATCGAATTGTAGCAAGGGGACACAAGTGTCGTATTGAAATCCGGGAACTATTGGCTAAGCTTACTCACACGAACGCTATTATCTTATCAACGAAAAAACTAGGGTTTTAGAAAATCTAAGTGCAAGGGAGAAAGTAAAGCTATACTAGAAAGAGAAACACCGCAATTAAGTAAAGCTATTCAGCAAAGAACTATGCTAGAAAGGAAACTACTGCAGTTAATTAAAGAGCACAAGATAGGCGATTACTACGAAAGGTAGAAAATATGAAATGGAAATGCACCCAATCAAGATTCACCTTGGCTAAAGACGATTAAGAAAATGCGATAAAAATCTGAACTTAATAGGATAAAGGTCCTTGACCGTGGAGGTTCCTAAAGCTTGAACACGCTTCTCTCGAAGTCGTGCCCAACTGAGTTTAGGAAGGTCCGACCGACTCTCGTCTAAATCGGAAGCCTAAAACTCGCTTTACGCGGTGAACCCCACTTTTGGATTTTACTCCAATCCGGGAGATTTGGACGTCTGCCTCTCTCGAGGGGTGCGTACAACTCCCTTTACTCTTGAATGCTCACTTCCTTCTTTCGGCCTCTCGGCTAGCCCAGAATGAAAGCAAAGGCGGGGAGTATATATCAAAAATATAACTCCAACCCGTGATTAATCAAGAGTAATTCAAGGCCCTAACCTAAAAAGAAAAGATTAATTAAAACATCATAACATAATCGCTCTAACCTCGGATCATCAAGATCGAGTACAAGGAGGATTAGTTAATCATTATGGAATGGAGGAGGGGAGATGAGTAGAAAAGCATATAAAGGAAGACAAGTAAAGGAAGAACACTTTTATTAATGAAAAAGGGCAACTACACTATTGAAATTGAAATTACAATTGCATGAAATTTAAATCCTATTCTAGCCCTACAAGTAGCACTAAGCAAGAGCAAAATTACAATAAAAGCTAAGACAAACTACAATTAAGCTAGGGTTAAACAAAAAGTACAAAGAGAGGGGGAGAGAGAGAGAGAAAGCATGAAAAAGGATCAAGAAACAAAGGGGCAGCACCTCACCCACTCAACCAAAACTTGCTGAAGTGGACAGGGGGGCTCAATTTATAGAAAATTTTCTCGAGTTGGTCACGCCCTCCGACACGCCCTAGGGGGGGCATGTTAGGGGGAGTGACAGTACTATGTTGACCTCGGGCTCTGGATTCTGGCGGGAGCGATGATTGCTTCGGTACGTCGGTGGTCACGCCCAAGGTCACGCCCGTGACAGGGGGGCGTGACAGGCACGTCATGTCCAAATCATTGGTCGGAAATCCGCTAGTCACGGAAAAAGGAGGGTGTCACGCCCATGTCACGGGCGTGACATGGGGCATGACAGTACTGTTTGCGTGCTGAGGCGGAACGGCATTTAATGCGGCGGCAGGCTTTGCGGCAGAGGGCGACACGCCCCTGGTCACGCCTGGTGACACGCCCAGGGAGGGCGTGTCAGGGGGCGTGACAGCGGTTTTTGACCGTTTTCTGTCCCTTCCAGCAGGTGTCCTCGGGATCGGGTGACACTCCCTAGGTCATGCCCAGGGAGGGCGTGACAGGGGGGCGTGACAGGTCATTTTGGCCAATTTTCTGGAAACCTGCAAAAAGACAGGAAAAAGTTAGTGGCAATAACATTTACATAAAAAAGGATAAAAATAAACTAATAATAGACATAATTTGTACTATATAAAATATAAAATACGATAATAGTTTAGGCTACAAAACGTATTATCAAATTCCCCCAAGCTTAAGCTTTGCTTGTCCCCAAGCAAAAATATAAAAACTAGAAATTTATAAAAACGACTAATCAAAAAGTTCTAATTATGCCTACACAAGTACTATGCGAAATTCTAAGTAGGGAAAAAGGTGAAATGTAAGTCTAAAACAATTATTTAGGTATGGTAAAACTTTTATAAACTTTACTTAATAAAAACAAATCATCCAAAATTTTAACGAGATTTTTTTAAATGGACTTAAGCAAAGCAACGAAAATGAAAAACACGCATTGAGTTGTTACTAGATCCAAGCAACACATTATAATTATATCAATTTAATTAACAAAAATCTAGGTTTAAATCCAAAACTAAAACTGATTTACTGTTTTTCTTTTCTTAGTTATTAAATAAAAATCAAAAAGTGTGAATCAAAAGGACTTTAATAGGACAGAAACGTTTGGTTTAGGAAAAAGATCAGGAGTGGAATTCAAAGATAAACGTGAAGGTTTTAATATCACACTAAACCAAAGCAAAGAGTTTCAAAAATTTTCATAAGAATATATACACATTTTTTTCTTTTTCTTCTTCTTTTTTTTTTTATTTTTTTTTTCAAAACAAAGGCCATAAATATTTTTTATTTTCCTTTTTGAGTTGGCCAAACAAAAATAAACATCACTTTCGAACATACTTTTTTTTCGAAAACCTTTCTCCCACACAAAAAAACACAAAATACCCTATCAAAATCGTCAAAATAATTTATGAAACTCAAAAAAGCTAGTGTGATTCGATAGGTTGGAAATTTTGGCTTTGGTGAAACTGAAATGAAGGGAGGAGCTATCAAATGAAATCGGAAAAAGGCTCAAAAACGGCTAACTAATGGTAAAAGTTTTTAGGTTAGCAAGAAAGCTCAAACGAAAACAAAAACGGCCTAAATCATTTTCACGCTTTTGAATTTATTTAAAACAAAGGTTTGAAAAATTTTCAAGAAGCGAGTCCTAGATAATAAAAGAAGATTGATGAAATTAACTTGAAGATATAAATAATAGGTGACTTGGATCGTTCACATCTACTACGTTATTCAAAAGTTGACTTTACAAAAATTATTCAAAAACGAAAAAGAAAATAGTGGATGATGAATTTTTAAGAAAGTAAAGGAAATAAACAACAAAAAACCATAATAGAAATGCGAGTTTTAGAAAAATATTTCACCTTAACATGCTACCGCGAATTAGAAACACAGCATGGCCAACATTTTACTTGTGAAACATAATTAAAAAGAACGATTAGAAATATTATAATTAACTAAGTTGTTTATAGAAGATTTTGAGTAAAACAAAACTAAAAACTAGGGGTACTATTGAAATACCAAAATATCTAAACTATTCAAAAACACATATATTTTTTTTTAATTTTGAGAAATATTCTCTTTTTTTTGGTTTTTGGATTTTTTTCTCTTTTTTTTGGAATTTTAAGATATTCATTTTTTTTTTGGAAATATTTACAATATATAAAAAGAAAATTATTTACACTAAGCAAAAATGAAGGAGGAAATCCTCCCCCAAGCTTAAAACAGACATTGTCCTCAATGGCTAAAGAAGGGGATTGGAGAAGGAGAGAAAAATAAAGTACAGAATTGAAAGACAGAATTGAAATACAGGTACTTCCCCGGATTTATTTGCTGCGAAAACTGAGTGATGCCGCTCCCCGAATGTCTTCTTTGGACTTTGTGATGGATTTAGCAATGTTGGAGCAGGCGATCGCAGAAGCTTCAGCATGTCGGAGCCGTCCGAGGCAAAAATTGTAAAATAAAGAAAACAGAAAAAGATAACTTGGGTTGCCTCCCAAGAGCACCCTTTGGTTAAAGCGTCGTTGAGCTCGACGCATAAAAAAAATAATTTTGTCCAAAAATATTGTTGTCCCGAAATAAAATTGTCTTTAGCAAAAAATTAAAAGTTTCAGATTAGATTTCGTGAAGCAGAAACTTAATAATGTTTGGACTGACATCATCATCACCAGAGAAATACAGTTTAAGACGCTGACCATTCACTTTGAAATTACCCGTATCAGGGTGAGAAATTAAAACAGTTCCATAAGGAAATACTTCTAAAACAGAAAACGGGCCAGACCAGCGAGATTTTAATTTGCCCGGAAATAAACGTAAACGAGAATTATATAAAAGGACTTGGTCGCCCGGCTTAAAGTTTTTAGGGTACCTTAAGTGTTTATCGTGTAAACGGTTCGTCCGCTCTTTATAAAGTTTTTTATTTTCATAAGCATAAGAGCGCCACTCGTCGAGTTCATTTAGTTGAAATTTTCGAAGGTCACCGACTGAGTGGGGATCGAAGTTTAAAAATTTTAAGGCCCAAAAGGCGCGTTGTTCTAACTCTACGGGCAGATGGCACGATTTTCCATAGACCAGCCGATACGGCGTACATCCGAGGGCGGTTTTGTACGCTGTTCGGTAGGCCCATAGAGCATCGTCAAGTTTGGTTGACCAGTCTTTTCTAGAAGTTAAAACAGTCTTTTCTAATATTCTTTTTATTTCTCTATTAACTACTTCGACTTGACCGTTAGTTTGGGGGTGGTAGGCAGTGGACAGTTTATGCGTAACGCCGTATTTAGTAAGGATTTTTGAAAATTGCGCGTTATAGAAATGGGAACCCCTATCGCTAACGATTGCGCGTGGCGTACCGAATCTAGAAAATAATTTTTTTAAAAACATGACTACAACTCGGGAGTCGTTCGTAGGAAGAGCTTGGGCCTCAGCCCATCGTGAAACATAATCAACAGCAACTAAAATATATTTGTTTCCGAAGCTAGAAGGAAGGGGGCCAACAAAATCAATTCCCCAGACGTCGAAAATTTCGCACTCTAAGAAATAATTTTGCGGCATTTCATTTTTATTAGAGATGTTGCCCGACCGTTGGCAACTATCACACATGCTCACAAAGGCTTGCGCGTCCTTAAACAGGCTAGGCCAGTAAAAGCCCGCGCAAAGCACCTTATGAGCGGTGCGAGCAGCTTGATAGTGCCCACCTGTCGGGCCATCATGCAAATATTTTAGAATATCGATTCCTTCATCAAAAGAAACACATCTCCTTATCACTTGATCCGCACAAATTTTGAAAAGATGCGGGTCTTCCCAAAAGTAGTTCTTCAGCTCAGAAAAGAATTTCTTCTTTTGCTGAGAGGAGAACTCTCTTGGGAGCACCCGGGCCACTAGATAGTTGGCGATGTGCGCGAACCAAGGAGAAGTAGATGTATTAACTAAAAGCAGCTTCTCATCAGGAAAATAGTCATTAAAAGATTTTTCATTTAATTTTTCTATAAAGGGGTTATCTAATCTTGATAAATGGTCGGCAGCCAAGTTCTCGGCTCCTCGCTTATCACGGATCTCTAAGTCAAACTCCTGGAGGAGTAAGACCCAGCGAATCAAGCGAGGCTTGGCATCCATTTTGGCAAGAAGGTACTTGAGGGCCGAGTGGTCCGTAAAAACAATGATTTTTGAAAGAGTAATGTAAGGGCGGAATTTATCAAACGCAAATACTACAGCTAAGAGCTCCTTCTCGGTTGTGGTGTAATTTTCTTGTGCAGATGTGAGGGTTTTACTAGCGTAATAGATGGGGTGGAAGTTCTTAGATATGCGTTGACCTAATACGGCCCCCAACGCAAAACTACTCGCATCGCACATAATCTCGAAAGGAAGGTCCCACACCGGAGCTATCATAATCGGTGCGTTAATTAACTTTTCTTTAATTAATTCAAAGGCAGAAATATAAGAGTCATCAAAAATGAATGGAGCGTCTTTTTCTAAGAGATGGGTGAGGGGCTTAGTGATCTTGGAGAAGTCCTTTATAAAACGACGATAAAAACCAGCGTGCCCTAGGAAACTTTTATAGCTTTTATGTTTGTAGGCGGCGGCAACTTCTCAATAACTTCTATCTTGGCAACGTCTACCTCGAATACCTTTAGCAGAAATTTTATGACCCAAAACTAACCCTTCCCTCACCATAAAATGGCATTTTTCCCAATTTAGGGCAAGGTTAGTTTCTTCGCATCGTTCTAAGACTTTTTCGAGGTTTTCTAAACATCTATCGAAGGAATCGCCGAACACGGAGAAATCGTCCATGAATACCTCCATAATGATTTCTACGTACTTGTCAAATATTGCGAGCATACATCGCTGGAATGTAGCTGGCGCATTGCATAATCCAAACGGCATTCTTCGGTACGCGAAGGTGCCGAAGGGACAAGTAAACGTAGTTTTCTCTTGGTCCTCGGGAGAGATGGGTATTTAAAAGTACCCCGAGAGGCCATCGAGAAAACAATAAAAGCTATGGCCGGAGAGAAGTTCTAAAATCTGGTCGATAAACGGTAAAGGAAAGTGGTCCTTGCGGGTGGCGTCATTTAACTTACGGTAATCTATGCACATACGCCAACCCGTCACCGTCCGCATCGGGATTAATTCATTATTCTCATTACTAACTACGGTTATCCCTCCCTTCTTTGGAACTACCTGAACGGGGCTAATCCACTTACTGTCCGATATGGGGTAGATAATTCCTGCGTCTAATAGTTTCATAACCTCGCCCTTAACTACTTCTTTCATATTCGGGTTTATACGGCGCTGAGGTTGGATAGAGTTACGCGAATTATCTTCCATTAAAATTTTATGTGTACAGAAAGATGGGCTTATGCCCTTGATATCAGAAATTTGCCAAGCAATAGCCCGGCGATGCTTACGTAGAACTAGAAGAAGTTTATCGTTCTGCGTATCCGTGAGGTAGGCCGAAACGATAACTGGTAACTTGGAGTCTTTTTCTAAGAAAGCATACTTAAGGTGTTCGGGAAGTTCTTTAAGTTCTAGGGTAGGGGTTCTTCATAAGAGGATTTTGAGATTCTTTCTTTTTCAAAAATAATATCTTCATAAACTTTTTTATAAGGAACGTAATAAGGGGTGGGGCTAGCAGCCAAGACAGCTTCTTGTAGAGATTTAGTGGGAAGAAAAGAGGAAAAACAAAAATCCGAAAATTCTTGTTCAAACTCAGAAAGACAATAAGAAGATTCATCACTTCCTTACAGTGATTCCGTTGTAAGAGAAGAGGAGCAAAAAGTAGAAAATTCTTTTTCAAAGTCGGAGAGGAAGTAGGAAGAATCATCACTCACGGCGTCTACAAAAAAACATGAGTCATCGTTCGCTAAGGTGTTCTTCATCAAAGGGGTGATAGAAAATGTGAATTCGTCGTCGCCTACTCGAAGAAAGAGCTTACCATTGCTTACGTCAATGATGGCTCGGGAGGTGGCAAGGAAGGGTCGGCGAAGGATCAGGGGAACCTCGACGTCTTCTTCGATGTCCAGAATGACAAAGTCCATCGGAAAGATGAATTTGTCGACTTTCACTAGAACGTCCTCCACTATTCCTAACGGGTACTTGACGGATCTATCGGCTAGCTGGATACTCATACGCGTGGGGTTAAGGCTACCAATCCCTAACTTTTTGAACAATGAAAAGGGCTTCAGGTTTATACTCGTGCCTAAGTCCTCTAACGCGTGTTTAACAAAAAGATCACCGAAGACACACGGGATAGAGGAACTACCCGGGTCACTGATTTTCTTCGGCAAACCGTTTGTTAAAATGGCGGAGCACTCGGCGTTTAGCGTGACGTGTGAAAGATTCTCTAACTTCTTCTTGTTTGTGAGGAGGTCTTTAAGATATTTGGCTTATTTCGGCATCTGCGAAATAGCCTCGTGGAAGGGAAGATTAATGTGGATTTGTTTGAAGATTTCTAAGAAGCGGGAGTACTGATCATCTTGACGTTGTCTATTAAGTTCAGAGGGGTATGGAGGAGTTGAATTATTTTTGAAGATGGGTGGTGGAGTGAGATTATTTTCTAAAATAGGGGTGATTACTTCTTCAGCAGAGGGTGGAATTTTTAAAACGGGAGCGGAGCTTTGATTTTTAAAAACGGGAGCGGAGCTTTGATTTTTAGAGGTGGGAGCGGAGCTTGCCTCGGGCTCTTCACTTACCATACCGGAGACTTGCTTCCCACTCCGAAGAGTTATAGCTTTCGCTTGCTCTCTCGGGTTGGGTTTGGTATTGGAAGGAAGAGACCCTGCGGGTCGCTCAGAAATTATTTTCGCGAGCTGTCCTACATGATTTTCTAGACTTTTTACGCTTCCGGTTAAAGTTCTTATGGTAGCGTCATTTGTGGTGATGTATTTAGAAAGTAATTCCTCCAAGCTTGGAGGTTTTGGGTAATTTTGAAGAAGTGGTGGTGGTGGTGGTGGTGCAGAAAAATCATTTTGCGGGGGTGGGCGCATCGCATTCGATGGATTACTCCATGAAAAGTTCGGATGATTTCTTAAAGCAGGGTTATAACTATTCGGAAAATTAAAACCAGGCGGATGAAAATTCGCAGCAGAAAAATTATTAAAAGCAGTTCTAGGCATATTATTAACATAATCTAAATGTTCTGGAGTAGGGGTTGCAGATTCCCATACATGAGGAGCAGAGGCAGCAGTCATCTCCGTTATCTTTTTGCTTAGGATTTCTACTTGCAGAGCGAGCTGGGAGACGTTGTCCACTTCATAGATACCTGCAGGCTTGTTCGGGCGGGACCTAGGCACATTCCACTGATAAGTGTTCATGGCCATGTCCTCAAAAAGCTAAAGAGCGGCTTCCGGGGTCTTTTGATTTAAAGTACCGCCAGAAGCTGCGTCTATCATTTGCTTCGTGCTTTGATTTAGCCCGTTATAAAATGTCTACACTTGTAACCATACAGGCAGCGCGTGATGTGGGCATCGTCTTAATAATTCTTTAAATCTCTCCCAGGTTTCGTATAGGGTTTCAGAGTCTATTTGTCTGAAGGCAGAGATGTCGTTCCTAAGTTTTGCAGTTTTAGCTGGCGGAAAATACTTCGCCAAAAATTTTTCAGTTAATTCATTCCAAGTGGTTATGCTATTTTTCGGAAGTGTGTTCAGCCACTGCTTAGCTTTAGTTCTTAGAGAGAAGGGGAAGAGTCTCAGCCTGATCGCATCCTTTGTGACACCATTTATCTTGAAGGTGTCGCAAATTTCAAGAAAGCTAGCTATATGTGCGTTCGGATCTTCATCTTGAAGTCCGTCAAATTGCACATATTGCTGCACCATTTGAATTATGCTAGGCTTTAGTTCGAAGTTATTATTTGCTATAGCAGGGCGGACTATACTTGATTCTGTTCCCTCGAGGTTCGGTCGTGCATAATAGGATATAGTCCTTTGCATGGCCTCATCTACGTTGGGTTCTTCCATTCTTAAAGTAGCAAATGACTCGGAGACCTCAACCGGCACTTGGATAGTAGGACCTTGAAATCGCAATCTTCTCCGAAGAGTACGCTCAATTTCGTGGTCCAAGTCCAAAATAACCGACGGACTCCCGCGGGTCATGCACTAAAAGAACAGAAAAGAAGAAGAGGAAGAGAAAAAGGATAAACTAGAAAAAAGATTAGAATTTTTTTTTCTTTTTGAAATAGATTTTTTTTTATAGATTAACTCCCGAACTTCCCAAGGACTACCCCGTGAAGGGTTCGCAAGGTACTAGACAAGACAGTGGCGCTTAAAGCCCTTTGCCCTTTTCTAGAGAATTAGGTGGCGTAGAAAAATTGTGAGGTTGGTTTCTATTAAGAGCGGTGATAAAAAATTTTTTGATTTTTTTAAAATTTTAAAATTTTAAAGAAAGAGGATGAGAAAGAGAAGAGATAAAATTAATAGGTTCGTGTTTTCAAAATATCAACGGAAGTTGGTTCCCCGGCAACGGCGTCAAAAACTTGTTGCACGCTAGGGTTCGAAGAAAATCAACGCAACCGAACTAGCAACCCGATGAGGCAAGTATACCTATCGAATTGTAGCAAGGGGACACAAGTGTCGTATTAAAATCCGAGAACTGTTGGCTAAGCTTACTCACACGAACGCTATTATCTTATCGACGGAAAAACTAGGGTTTTAGAAAATCTAAGTGCAAGGGAGAAAGTAAAGCTATACTAGAAAGAGAAACACCGCAATTAAGTAAAGCTATTCAGCAAAGAACTATGCTAGAAAGGAAACTACTGCAGTTAATTAAAGAGCACAAGATAGGCGATTACTACGAAAGGTAGAAAATATGAAATGGAAATGCACCCAATCAAGATTCACCTTGGCTAAAGACGATTAAGAAAATGCGATAAAAATCTGAACTTAATAGGATAAAGGTCCTTGACCGTGGAGGTTCCTAAAGCTTGAACACGCTTCTCTCGAAGTCGTGCCCAACTGAGTTTAGGAAGGTCCGACCGACTCTCGTCTAAATCGGAGGCCTAAAACTCGCTTTACGCGGTGAACCCCACTATTGGATTTTACTCCAATCCGGGAGATTTGGACGTCTGCCTCTCTCGAGGGGTGCGTACAACTCCCTTTACTCTTGAATGCTCACTTCATTCTTTCGGCCTCTCGGCTAGCCCAGAATGAAAGCAAAGGCGGGGAGTATATATCGAAAATATACCTCCAACCCGTGATTAATCAAGAGTAATTCAAGGCCCTAACCTAAAAAGAAAAGATTAATTAAAACATCATAACATAATCGCTCTAACCTCGGATCATCAAGATCGAGTACAAGGAGATTAGTTAATCATTATGGAATGGAGGAGGGGAGATGAGTAGAAAAGCATATAAAGGAAGACAAGTAAAGGAAGAACACTTTTATTAATGAAAAAGGGCAAGTACACTATTGAAATTGAAATTACAAGTGCATGAAATTTAAATCCTATTCTAGCCCTACAAGTAGCATTAAGCAAGAGCAAAATTACAATAAAAGCTAAGACAAACTACAATTAAGCTAGGGTTAAACAAAAAGTACAAAGAGAGGGGGAGAGAGAGAGAGAAAGCATGAAAAAGAATCAAGAAACAAAGGGGCAGCACCTCCCCCACTCAACCAAAACTTGGTGAAATGGAGAGGGGGGGCTCAATTTATAAAAAATTTTCTCAGGTTGGTCACGCCCTCCGACACGCCCTAGGGGGGGCGTGTCAGGGGGCGTGACTGTACTATGTTGACCTCGGGCTCTGGATTTTGGCGGGAGCGATGATTGCTTCGGTACATCGGTGGTCACTCCCAAGGTCACGCCCGTGACAGGGGGGCGTGACAGGCACGTCATGTCCAAATCATTGGTCGGAAATCCGCTAGTCACGGAAAAAGGAGGGTGTCACACCCATGTCACGGGCGTGACATGGGGCGTGACAGTACTGTTTGCGTGCTGAGGCGGAACGGCATTTAATGCGGTGGCAGGCTTTGCGGCAGAGGGCGACACGCCCCTGGTCACGCCTGGTGACATGCCCAGGGAGGGCGTGTCAGGAGGCGTGACAGCGGTTTTTGACCGTTTTCTGTCCCTTCCAGCAGGTGTCCTCGGGATCGGGTGACACTCCCTAGGTCACGCCCAAGGAGGGCGTGACAGGGGGGCGTGACAGGTCATTTTGGCCAATTTTCTGTAAACCTGCAAAAAGACAGGAAAAAGTTAGTGGCAATAAAATTTACATAAAAAGGGATAAAAATAAACTAATAATAGACATAATTTGTACAATATAAAATATAAAATACGATAATGGTTTAGGCTACAAAACGTATTATCAACATCCACATATTCACAATGAATACCCCCACATCAACAAACCAAAATGATAATATAAAACACTAGAGCTCGACATGGGTGTGCAACTAGGATAGGTTATGAGGCTTTGGTGAAATAATGGTGGAGTTGAATCAAACGAGGGGTAGGCACAACGGGGCTTAGCGAGGATACAATGTAAGGAACGGTACAAAGCTCAACCGGGACAAAATGATTGCCTACATGTATTGACCCTAGCCGATCCAACGTGGCAGTGCCACGGCTCCGCTCTAGGCGTCGCTACCGGGCTGCAGCCCAAGCACCCCAACCCCTCTCCCTCCACCGGCGGGTTGTTGGTGGCCACAGCCTCCCTTTGATGAGCGAACTCGACAGTTAAGTTGGGCCGTACGGGGACTTCCCAGGAGGTCACCCATCCCAGTACTACTCCAGCCCGAGCACGCTTAACTATGGAGTTCTTTCAACTCTCATCACCAATTGAGCTGCACTTTTTATTGTAACGACCCTAGCCGATCCAACGTGGCAGTGCCACGGCTCCGCTCTAGGCGTCGCTACCGGGCTGCAGCCCAAGCACCCCAACCCCTCTCCCTCCACCGGCGGGTTGTTGGTGGCCACAGCCTCCCTTTGATGAGCGAACTCGACAGTTAAGTTGGGCCGTACGGGGACTTCCCAGGAGGTCACCCATCCCAGTACTACTCTCGCCCAAGCAGGCTTAACTATGGAGTTCTTTCAACTCTCATCACCAATTGAGCTGCAAATTGTAATGCCCCCATTCGTCACGTGGAATATAACCGAGGGTCCGGCCGGGGCCCCACGCCATATTTCACAGACAAACGACGGAGCCACTTAAGAGTATCAAAATCCTTCTACACACATCCTAACTCAGAGCATTCTAGCGGAATTTTATTAAGTGCAAGAACTCATATCAATGAATGTCCACTACTATATAAATATCACATTTATATAAAAGACCAGGAATGTTTACAAGACCACACCGCACACGGCCTTAAGGCCTTACAAGTTACTCTTTACAACACATATAATTTCATACATCGGCACGCAGGCCGGCCACACATGAAATCCAACACTTCGCACGGCCTTCAAGGGCCTACCAGCAGCATGGGCTTTTGCCCGCTCAATCCAATCAGCCCGCAACACCTGCATATGGATGTCCACCCCATGGGTGATAAACAAAGCAACGGTCAGCATTCAGCTGACCAATTATAACGACCCCACCCCTTACCCGGGGCAGTGGTTCCTTCCCTGCATGTTGGTGTCTACTAATCGTGAAGAAAATAAAAGCAACCGAACTAGCAATCCATCTAGGCAAGTATACCTATCGAATTGTAGCTAGGGGACACAAGTGTCGTATTGAAATCCGGGTACTGCTGAATACACTTACTCACACGAAGACTATTATTTTATCAAAGGAAAATCTTGAGGGCTAAAAAGGAACTTGCAATTAAGAAAGGAAATATAGCTAATCGCTAGAAAGAGAACCACTGCATTAAGTTAAAGAACTATTAGAGGCGATTACGATAAAGTGTTAAAGAACTACGACAAAGGGATGGAAATGTACTCGATCAAGAATCACCTCGGCCAGAGTAATAAAGAAATGCGATAAAAGCCTAAACTTAATAGGGAAGAGTTTCTTGACCGTGGAGGTTCCTTAAGCTTAAACACGCTTCTCTCGAAGTCGTGTCCGACTGAGTTTAGGAAGGTCCGACCGACTTTCGTCTGAATCAGAGGCCTAAAGCTCGCTTTACGCGGTGAACCCCACTATTAGATTTTACTCCAATCCGGGGGATTTGAATGTCTGCCTCTCTCGAGGGGTGCATACAAATCCCTTTCCTCTTGAGTGCTCACTTCAAACTATCGGCCTTTCGGCTTGCCAAGTATGAAAGCTAAGGCGGAGAGTATACATCGATGATATATCTCCAACCCAAAAGAATTCAAGAGCAATTCAAGATTAAACCCCTAAAAAGGAAAGGTAAAATTAAAGCATCATAACTTAATCACTCAAACCTTAGATCATCAAGATCGAGTACAAGGAGGATTTAGTTATTCATGGTATAGAAAATGAAGATCATATTAATAGTATGGAAAATAACACCGAGTAGAAGGGAAAGAGAATAGCGAACTATTTTATTTCGTAATGTGGAGGAATCACAAGTAGGGCACACAGATACTATAAGAACACCTTCTACAATGATTACAAATGTTGTAAAAAGGAAGTACAGAAATGCGAAAAAGGCTTGCATGAAAAGAAACTCAATTACTAGAAGTAAAAAGGAAGAGACAAGCTTAAGACATAAACACTAAAATAGCAGCACTTCTTCTTCTCTAATCTCTTTCCACCACCCCCAAAAACACTAGAAGATGATCCCTATTTATAGAATTTTTTCGGGCTGGGTCACGCCCTATGACACGCCCATGGAGGGCGTGACCATAGGGCGTGTCTGATTCGGTGCGACATCTGGAGCGTTGGCATTTAATTCTGGCATGGTTGTTGAGTTACACGCCCATCGAACACGCCCCTGGAGGGCGTGACCATAGGGCGTGTCGGATTCGGTGCGTTGAAATTGAGCTCGGTACTGACTTCTCGGGACTTGGCGGGTCACGCCTGTCAGACACGCCCCTGGAGGGCGTGTCAGTGGGCGTGTCAGTGGGCGTGACAGCTAGTTTCTGGTGGAGATTGACTTCGGACCGGCGGCTTCATTCCACTAGGTTACACGCCCTTGGTACACGCCCTAGGAGGGCGTGACCATGGGGCGTGTAACAGCAAAACTTGTAAAATCCTGCAAAAATAAGGGAAGATGTTAGTGACAATAATATATACAAAAAAAAGGTCAAAATATAAGCATACAAGACATGCTTCGTAAATTGAAAGATAGAAAATACCATTACGAAACGGACTATCAGCATACAACAACATAAAATTATAATAATACTTAGAAATTTAAGCTACTAAATTACCCAAAAAAGGATGACTAAAAAGTAGTCATCAAACACCCCCATGCTTAGACATTTGCTTGCCCTCAAGCAAATAAAAAATGAAAACTAGGGAAGGAAATAGAAAATAAACAAAGCTAATTTAGGTTTCATAATTAAGAAAAACAAAACATGGAAAATTAAACTATCCTAGTATTCATATTATCAACTAGTGGGGTGAGAAGTGCACAATAGAAGATTTGAAAGGGAAAGCCTAAAAATCTCATTAAAACATAAGAGAAGTCTACTAATTTCTAACTCTTAAAAACAAGGCATCCAAAATAAATGAAAATGAGGAAAACAAAAGTAGAAGTTCTAAATAAACGGCGCATTAACAAACTACTAGGTTGCTAGATAAACATTAACCCTAAAACACTCCAAGATAACCTCCAAAGAAATCCATCAATGATGGTGGCCATAGGCTTGTACGTTCACACTTTCTCCACTACGCGAAATTAAGTTCTAAGATCATTAGGACTTCTACTAGGCATTAAACTTGGCTTAGGTAAATAATTAGGAAGTGGATTCAAAGGTAAACATGAAGGTTTTAGGCACTAAACCAAGATGAGCTCAAAAATAACCAAAAACATAAAAATTGAGAAATAACAAGTATGTCATTTCTCCAATATGAAACTACAAAACAAGGCCATGAAAATTTTTCTTTTCTAAACTTGGCCAACCATAAACTTTTTGCATTCATTTTTTTCTTTTTGATTTGGTAATGATATTTTTTTTTCTCACTTTTTGAATAACAATCGATAAGGAAACTCCAAAAATAAGCTTTATAATTGTCCTTTTCATTTCCAAAAAAATATAATACCCCTCCCACAAAAATAATTTTTAAGCTCAAGGTTATAGTGCAAAATTAGGACGGGCATTTGGCTTTGGTGAACAAGATGAAATGAAAGGTGGAGCTAAAAACAATGAAAATAAGGAAAAGGCCCAAAATTGTTTTGCAAGGGTTATGTTTTCGGTGGGCAAGAAAAGCTCAAACTATTCAAATGGTGGCCTAAATCATTTCTAAAGAACATAAAAATGGCGCAAATGCTTCGAGAGTAGCTTGGTACAAGTTCTAGACACCAAGAAAGACTACCCCGCAAATGAAAAAGAACTAATGATACCTAGCAACCATTCGTAAGTAACTAACCGAATAAAAAGACATAACTACGTATTGCTAGCTTATAACTTAAAAACCGGATGCCTATATTTAAGAAAAAGAAACTAGTAGAACTAAACTATGTTAAAATGATAGGTTTAGAAAACCATTTTCAAAGTAATCTATATAGAACTACAAAAACCGCATGGGCCTACACTTCACTAGAAGCAACATGAAAATAAAGATAGAAAATAATTTTAGGTTTTGTTTTTCAAATCGATTTTAAGCACAAAAAATTTTTTGATCTTTTTGTTTTTCTAATTTTTTTGGGTTTTATATTTTATAGTTTTTTTTTTTTTGATTTTTAGATTTAGATGACATAAAAATATATATTTTTTTTTCAATAAGAAACAGAAAGAAAGGCAAAAAGAAACTAGACCCCCCCATGCTTAAATTCTTCATTGCCCTCAATGAAGAAAACATAAAGAAAAAGAAGGGGACTGAGAAGAAGAGAAAAAGAAAAATGCAGAAAAATAAATAAGGAAAAGGAACAGGACTTCCCCGGGTTCGTGAGATGAAGGCGGATGTCGCTCCCCCATGCTTGCTTTTTGGAGTACTTGATCGTCAGCAGGTATGACCTAATCCATCTGATATCAGCAACGGTGGAGCGGCGACCACGATCATGGACTTGATGTGCCTCCGGTAGGAAGAGCAAAAATAAAAGCAAAAAGAAATAGAGTCCATGGGTAGATTGCCCGATAATGTTTTTATTATTACAACCATTCAAATAAAAGAGTATAATAATAAGAAGTCCAAAAATAAAAGTAAACATGTCCATCACAGAAGAAAAAAAAATGTCCATCAGAAATAATAATAACTAAGAATCAAAAAGAAGATTCTCCTTTGCAGGAGTCACAGAATCATTAGAGAAGTAGCGTTTGAGTCTATGGCCATTAACTTTGAAGTCCCCCTTATCGGGGTGTGAAAGTAGCACAGTGCCGTAAGGAAAAACATCCTTGACCGTGAATGGTCCGGACCATCGAGATTTAAGCTTTCCCGGGAAGAGACGTAAACGTGAATTAAAAAGAAGAACCTGATCGCCGGGTGTAAACGTTTTAGGGTGGCGCAGGTTCTTATCGTGATATAATTTTGTGCGTTCTTTATAAATTCGATTATTTTCATATGCATACGCTCTCCACTCATCGAGTTCATTTAATTGATGTTTTCTATGCTCGCCTACCGAATGCGGATCGAAATTGAAAAACTTTAATGCCCAATACGCTCGGTGCTCTACTTCTACCGGAAGGTGACACGACTTTCCATAGACCAATCGGAAAGGAGTACAACCGATGGCGGTCTTGTACGCTGTCCGATAAGCCCAAAGAGTATCGTCTAATTTTAGGGACCAATCCTTACGAGAAGTAGAAACAGTTTTTTCCAAAATTCTTTTTAGTTCGCGATTGACTACCTCGACCTGACCGTTAGTTTGGGGGTGATAAGCAGTTGACAATTTATGCGTGACACCATATTTTGTTAATGCTTTAGTGAGTTGGGTGTTGCAAAAATGGCTTCCCCTATCACTAACGATCGCTCGAGGGAATCCAAAGCGAGAAAACAATTTTTTTAGAAAATTGACAACAACACGAGCATCATTAGTTGGCAGAGCTTGGGCCTCTGCCCATCTAGAAACGTAATCTACCGCTACTAAAATATATGTATTACCTAAACTTGAAGGAAACGGGCCAACAAAGTCGATGCCCCACAAATCAAAAACCTCGCACTCGAGAAAATAGTTTTGTTCCATTTCATTTTTATGTGAGAGATTTCCAGTCCGCTGGCATCGATCACATCCACCCACAAAGGTTTGTGCATCTTTAAATATGCTTGGCCAATAGAAGCCAACACTAAGAACTTTGTGGGCGGTGCGGTTTGCTTGATAATGCCCGCCAGTCGGACCTTCATGAACATGTTTTAAAATTTGGTGACCCTCTTCCTGCGAAACGCATCTCCTTACCACCTGGTCCGCACAAATGCGAAATAGAAATGGGTCTTCCCAAAAATAATACTTCAACTCCGAAAAGAATTTCTTCTTTTGGTGAGTGGAGTATTCTTTTGGAAGGACCCGGGCCACAAGATAATTGGCCAGATCGGCAAACCAGGGGGTAGGAGATGAGGAAATATTAAAAAGGCGTTCATCCGGAAAAGAGTCATTTATAGAAGTTTCATTTAAAAAATCAAGTTTGGGATTTTCAAGACGCGAGAGATGATCAGCTGCTAAGTTTTCCGCTCCTTTCTTATCCCGAATCTCCAAGTCGAATTCTTGAAGTAAGAGGATCCAACGGATAAGACGCGGCTTGGCATCCGGTTTAGAAAGGAGGTATTTCAAAGCGGAGTGATCCGTGAAAACAATAACTTTAGAAAGAGTGACATACGGTCGAAATTTATCAAAAGCGAAAATAACTGCTAAGAGCTCTTTCTCCGTCGTAGTGTAGTTTTCTTGCGCAGAAGTGAGAGTTTTACTAGCGTAGAAAATCGGATGAAAGTTCTTAGCAATTCGTTGACCTAAAACTGCACCTACCGCATGATTACTCGCATCACACATAATTTCGAATGGTAAATCCCAAACTGGGGCGATCATAATAGGGGCGTTTATAAGTTTTGATTTTATTAATTCAAAGGCCTCGAGACAAGATTTATCAACAATAAAAGGAGTGTCTTTTTCGAGCAAGTGGGTGAGAGGTTTAGTGATTTTTGAAAAGTCTTTAATAAATCTACGATAAAAACCCGCATGACCTAAAAAACTTCTAATCGCTTTAACGGTTGTGGGTGGCGGCAGCTTTTCAATTATTTCAATTTTTGCCTTGTCCACTTCAATCCCCCTAGCGGAAATGTTGTGGCCAAGGACTAAACCCTCACGTACCATAAAGTGGCACTTCTCCCAATTTAAGACTAAATTTGTCTCCTCGCAGCGTTTTAAAACTTTTCCTAAATTTTCTAAACATAATTCGAAAGAGTCGCCAAAAACGGAAAAGTCGTCCATAAAAACTTCCATAATATTTTCTACATATTTATCAAAAATGGCAAGCATACACCGCTGAAAGGTGGCGGGTGCGTTGCACAATCCGAAAGGCATTCTACGATAAGCAAAGGTTCCGAAGGGGCAAGTGAATGTCGTCTTCTCTTGGTCCTCGGGTGCGATAGGGATTTGAAAGTATCCCGAGAGACCGTCGAGGAAGCAATAAAAATTGTGCCCGGACAAACGTTCTAGAATTTGATCGATAAAGGGGAGGGGGAAGTGATCTTTTCGAGTGGCATCGTTTAGTTTACGGTAATCGATGCACATCCTCCATCCTGTTATCGTCCTAGTTGGAACTAGATCGTTGTTTTCGTTTGGCACTACCGTGATCCCACCCTTCTTAGGGACAACCTGAACTGGACTTACCCACTGACTATCGGAAATAGGATAGATTATCCCGGCATCTAATAACTTAAGCACCTCTCCCTTCACAACCTCTTTCATTTTTGGATTAAGACGACGTTGTGGTTGGACTACACCCTTAGGATTATTGTCAAAAAATATTTTGTGCGTGCAGAAAGAGGGGCTTATGCCAGGAATATCACAAATTTGCCATGCTATGGCTCGGCGATGCTTTTGTAGTAGGTCGATCAACTGATCGTTTTCGGATTGGGAAAGAAAAGCCGAGATTATAACGGGCAATTTTGAATCTTTTGCAAGAAAGGCATATTTAAGATGTTCGGGAAGGGGTTTGAGTTCTAAGTTGGGTGGTTCCTCATAAGAATTTTTTAAGACTTTTTCATTTTCAAAAATAAGTTTTTCATAGTTTTTCCTACAAAAAATAGACTCATTTTCAAAATTTTCTTGTATTGACATCACCGTACTTTCAAAAACATTTGAAGAAATTTCAGAAAAGGAAGAGGAAAATTCATTAGAGGAGATGTTAGAAAGAGGAAGGGAAGAATCTTCATTTAAAACATCGATAAAGAAGCATGAGTCATCATTTTGTAAAGAATTTTTCATCGAGTTATTAATAGAAAATGTGACTTCATCATCCCCCACTCGCAAAAACAACTTTCCATTACTAACGTCAATAACTGCTCGAGAGGTGGCGAGAAAAGGTCGTCCAAGGATAAGAGGAACCTCGACGTCCTCTTCAATATCAAGAATGACAAAATCCACCGGGAAGATGAATTTGTCGACCTTTACTAACACGTCCTCAACGATACCTAGTGGATACTTTATTGACCTATCGGCTAACTGAATACTCATGCGTGTCGGGCTGAGAGTGCCCAAACCTAGCTTTTTAAATAAGGAAAAAGGCATCAAATTGATGCTCGCTCCTAGATCCGCTAGCGCATGTTTAACGAATAAATCACCGAAGACGCAAGGAATTGAAAAGCTACCCGGGTCATTTATCTTTTTCGGAAGATTTGAATTTTTAATGACTGCCGAGCATTCTTCATTCAATGTTACATGAGAAAGATTTTCCAATTTCTTTTTGTTTGTTAATAAATCTTTAAGATATTTAGCGTACTTAGGCATTTGGCTAATCGCTTCATGAAATGGCAAATTAATATGAATTTGTTTAAATATTTCAAGAAAGCGTTGATATTGATTATCTAGTTTTTCTTGCCTAAGTCTAGCCGGATAAGGAGGTGGCGGGAATTCATTTATAATAATCGGAGCATCATTTTGAAAATCATTTTTGTCTTTTTCAGAATTCGAAATAATAGAGCTATCCTTTTCTTTTTCAAAAATAGATTTGTCTTTTTCAAGATCTAAGTTATCATTTTCCGTGGGGGTAAGAACAGGAGGGATACTCACCCTTGGCTCTTCCCTTATGGTGGGCTCGTCAACAACTTTACCGCTCCGAATGGAAATCGCATTTGCGTGCTCCCTTGGGTTAGGCTCAGTGTTCGAGGGAAGAGTTCCAGGTGGTCTCTCGGAAAAGGCCTTGGCGAGTTGGCCAACTTGATTTTCTAAGTTTTTCATGGATCCTGTTAAATTTCTAATAGTGGCATCGTTCGAGCTTATATATTTAGCGAGGATCTCTTCCAAAGGGGAAGGTTTTTGAAAATTTTGTTGCGGTGGTGGTGGCGGTGTGAAATCGTGCGGTGGGCGTATTACGTTAGCATTATTACTCCAAGAAAAATTAGGATGGTTACGCCATCCGGGATGATAAGTGTTTGACGAAGCAGAAAAACCAGGGGGAGAAGAAAAATTCGAAAAAGCAGAAAAATTATTCGCAGAGATATTTTGAGCAGGCCTGGGTATGTTCCCCAGATAATCCACCTGCTCGGCAGCAGCAGCATTTTCATATACCTTAGCGGTGGAGGGAGCAGTCATCTCCGAGATCTTCTTGTTGAGCATTTCCACTTGCATCGCCAGTTGCGTCACCGAATCCACTTCATAGATACCTGCAGGTTTAGATGGGCGAGACCTGGACGAATTCCACTGATAAGTGTTCATCGCCATGTCATCGATAAGCTCAAGAGCGGCTTCCGGAGTTTTGCGGTCTAAAGAACCAGCGGAAGCGGCATCTATCATTTGCTTAGTCACTTGGTTTAGCCCATTATAGAATGTCTGAACCTGCAACCATACAGGCAGAGCATGATGTGGGCATCTTCTCAAAAGTTCTTTGAACCTCTCCCAAGTGTCATAGAGGGTTTCAGAATCAATTTGGGAATATGAAGTTATATCATTTCGAAACTTAGCAGTTTTGGCGGGGGGAAAATAACGAGAAAGAAATTTTTCAGTTAAAATGTTCCAAGTAGTGATTGATCCTCTTGGAAGAGAACTCAACCACTGTTTGGCTTTAGTCCTTAAGGAGAATGGGAAGAGTCTTAGCCTTATCGCATCGTCCGAGACACCATTAATCTTGAAGGTGTCGCAGATTTCAAGAAAATTAGCAATATGCAAGTTCGGATCTTCATCTTGCGATCCGTCGAACTGTACATATTGCTGCACCATTTGAATGATGCTAGGCTTAAGCTCGAAGTTATTGTTCGCAATAGCGGGACGAACTATGCTAGATTCTGTACCCTCCAGGTTTGGTCTTGCATAATGGGACATAGTCCTTTGCACGACTTCCTCTTGGTTGGGTCTTTGCAAGACTTCCTCTTGGTTGGGATTGTCCATTCTTAAGGTAGAATATGAATCAGAATGTTCGACCGGTATTTGAAGAGTCGGGCCTTGAAATCACAATCTTCTCCGAAGAGTACGCTCGATTTCGTGGTCCAAGTCCAAAATAACCGACGGACTTCCCCGGGTCATGCACTGGAAGAAGAAAGAGAGAAGTATTGTTTATATTTTGTTGTTTTTTTTAAGTATATATATATTTTTTTTGTTTTAGCTCCCAAACTTCCCAAGGACTACCCGATGAAGGGTTCGCAAGGTACTAGACAAGATAGCGGCACTTAAAACCACATTGCCCTTTTTGAGAGGATTTTGTTGGTGTAGGAAACTTGTGATGTGGGTATCTATTGAAAATGATTATATTTATTATTATTATTATTATTATTTTTAAAGCGATTTTTTTTTCTTTTTGGTTTGCAATAAGGAAGATAAAAGTAATAGATTCGTGTTTTTAATATATCAACAAGAGCTGAATCCCCGGCAACGGCGCCAAAAACTTGGTGTCTACTAATCGTGAAGAAAATAAAAGCAACCGAACTAGCAATCCATCTAGGCAAGTATACCTATCGAATTGTAGCTAGGGGACACAAGTGTCGTATTGAAATCCGGGTACTGCTGAATACACTTACTCACACAAAGACTATTATTTTATCAAAGGAAAATCTTGAGGGCTAAAAAGGAACTTGCAATTAAGAAAGGAAATATAGCTAATCGCTAGAAAGAGAACCACTGCATTAAGTTAAAGAACTATTAGAGGCGATTACGATAAAGTGTTAAAGAACTACGACAAAGGGATGGAAATGTACTCGATCAAGAATCACCTCGGCCAGAGTAATAAAGAAATGCGATAAAAGCCTAAACTTAATAGGGAAGAGTTTCTTGACCGTGGAGGTTCCTTAAGCTTAAACACGCTTCTCTCGAAGTCGTGTCCGACTGAGTTTAGGAAGGTCCGACCGACTTTCGTCTGAATCAGAGGCCTAAAGCTCGCTTTACGCGGTGAACCCCACTATTAGATTTTACTCCAATCCGGGGGATTTGAATGTCTGCCTCTCTCGAGGGGTGCATACAAATCCCTTTCCTCTTGAGTGCTCACTTCAAACTATCGGCCTTTCGGCTTGCCAAGTATGAAAGCTAAGGCGGAGAGTATACATCGATGATATATCTCCAACCCAAAAGAATTCAAGAGCAATTCAAGATTAAACCCCTAAAAAGGAAAGTTAAAATTAAAGCATCATAACTTAATCACTCAAACCTTAGATCATCAAGATCGAGTACAAGGAGGATTTAGTTATTCATGGTATAGAAAATGAAGATCATATTAATAGTATGGAAAATAACACCGAGTAGAAGGGAAAGAGAATAGCGAACTATTTTATTTCGTAATGTGGAGGAATCACAAGTAGGGCACACAGATACTATAAGAACACCTTCTACAATGATTACAAATGTTGTAAAAAGGAAGTACAGAAATGCGAAAAAGGCTTGCATGAAAAGAAACTCAATTACTTGAAGTAAAAAGGAAGAGACAATCTTAAGACATAAACACTAAAATAGCAGCACTTCTTCTTCTCTAATCTCTTTCCACCACCCCCCAAAACACTAGAAGATGATCCCTATTTATAGAATTTTTTCGGGCTGGGTCACGCCCTATGACACGCCCATGGAGGGCGTGACCATAGGGCGTGTCTGATTCGGTGCGACATCTGGAGCGTTGGCATTTAATTCTGGCATGGTTGTTGAGTTACACGCCCATCGAACACGCCCCTGGAGGGCGTGACCATAGGGCGTGTCGGATTCGGTGCGTTGAAATTGAGCTCGGTACTGACTTCTCGGGACTTGGCGGGTCACGCCTGTCAGACACGCCCCTGGAGGGCGTGTCA
Organism: Platanthera zijinensis; assembly: GCA_039513925.1. Taxonomy (NCBI): domain Eukaryota; kingdom Viridiplantae; phylum Streptophyta; class Magnoliopsida; order Asparagales; family Orchidaceae; genus Platanthera; species Platanthera zijinensis. The sequence goes on along the minus strand of CM077081.1, from coordinate 166,280,657 downwards.
GTGGGCGTGTCAGTGGGCGTGACAGCTAGTTTCTGGTGGAGATTGACTTCGGACCGGCGGCTTCATTCCACTAGGTTACACGCCCTTGGTACACGCCCTAGGAGGGCGTGACCATGGGGCGTGTAACAGCAAAACTTGTAAAATCCTGCAAAAATAAGGGAAGATGTTAGTGACAATAATATATACAAAAAAAGGTCAAAATATAAGCATACAAGACATGCTTCGTAAATTGAAAGATAGAAAATACCATTACGAAACGGACTATCAGCATACAACAACATAAAATTATAATAATACTTAGAAATTTAAGCTACTAAATTACCCAAAAAAGGATGACTAAAAAGTAGTCATCACATGTATACCAATTGCAACATATATATATCATACACACAACATCACAAACGCCGGCCTCAATGCCAGGCGCTCCGTGCACTCAGGGCACATTTATGGTTTGTACTTGGTAAGGGGGCATAAGCCTCCAAACCCGTGTTGAAGACCTCACGCACCCGTCTCACTCAGAGGTACGCACCACACCAAAACCCGTGAGCACTACCAGTCGACCTACCCACGTAGTGTAACAAGCCTAGGGAATTCGCCCTGCTGCTTTGCTACCAATCGACCGCTCATCCGATCTTAAGATCGCCACTTGGTGGAATGGGCATAAGCCTCCAAACCCCTGTTGAAGACGTCACGCGCCCACCCACTCAGAGGTGTCCGCACTCCATCAACCAGCTCTTAGCAAGCATGCAACCAAAGGAGCTATGCAAAGCATCCTGTACACCAAGTACATTGTCCTCACCATCTCCGCAGGCTAAACGATGAATACACGGAGTCTTCTCCGGTTCGCAATATAAACATCACCAATCCCGACATACGTCTGGATGGGCTTCACACAGCATGCCAATGCCGTACTACTTGTTTCCGGCTCTAGATGCAGACTCAACTGCTGGAATCACTTACGCATTTCCATCTCTTGATGGAGGATCCCATGCACATGCAAAACAAAGGGCTTCACCTACCCAAGGAAGAAAGATCGTTACCCTTGACGATCGCTTCGGCGCAATGGAAGAACTAGCCGGATGGAAATCACCGCAGCGGCCTTGCCTCCGCAACGCTGAACTCGGCTCTCGATTCGGATCGACGAAGCTCCACCGGCGGCCGGAAAGCTCCTCCTCCTCCTCCTCCAAGCTCTCCTCTCTTTCTTCTCTTTAGAAAGAGAATGGTTAAGTGGGAATGAGATTTTATCTCAATCCACGGCCTTATAGAAGCTGGAAAGGCTTTGGACCACAAGATCCAAATAGAAGGAAACGAACGGCCGAGATCTGCTCTGAAAAACATTTCAACAGGCCTGACACGCCCTGTGACACGCCCGTGTCACAGGCCGTGTTCCCCAGTCGGTTAGCAACCGACTCGAAAGATACCAGAACACGGGCTTTGACACGCCCGTGTCGAACCTGACACGCCCGTGTTCAAGGCCGTGTTCACGGGCGTGTACCTCTCTGACTCAAACAGGCCATTTTCCGATTTTATTGAGTGACACGCCCTGGGACACGCCCGTGTCCCAAGCCGTGTCGCCGCTTGACGACCGCTGACCGTCTAATTGACACCGCGACACGCCCAGAACGGACACGTATCGGACACGCCCTGGGACACGCCCGTGTCCCAGGCCGTGTCGACCGACACGCCGCCCGACCTTGCCGCCTGCAAGTCACTGGCCACCCAACACAACACCTGGCTGGACACGCCCTGGGACACGCCCGTGTCGAAGGCCGTGTCCCAGGCTCGACGATCATCGACTATCAATCGTCGACTAACCTGAACACGCCCTGGGACACGCCCGTGTCCCAGGCCGGGTACCCCCGACACGCCCTGGGACACGCCCGTGTCCCAGGCCGTGTCTAACAGCCTCCAACCCAAAACTGTTTACAAACATATTTTGAGATTTCTGGGGTGTTACAATCCTCCCCTCCTTATAGAAATTTCGTCCCGAAATTTAGCGCAACGCACAAGTATCAACACAACCACGCTGTTGCGATACAAACCAAAACGATCCAGGTTTAGAGCTCAGAGGCCACAGCTTGTCTCGCCCCATGGAATCGTACCACCACAACTGTTTGTCACAAATAGAAATACATACATACATACAATAGACAACATAATAAAGTGCACACTCCACTTTATTTCGGCTTCTCCGCATCTCGCAGAATCCGTTTAGCGGCCTCCATTAAGTCCAAAGCACGGATTTGCTGTTCTACTTGATTTAAGCTTTGCGGCTCCTGCATCTCAAGAGTGTATATTCGCGGTTGCGCCCGCGATGCAGACGACACTGCCACAGCTTTGCCCTTCTCGTCATAGGACGCACCTGTCTTTCTTTCACCCTTTGACGCACCAATCCAGCAAAATCGCGCGATATGCCCTGGCTTCCCACAAATGAAACAGATACGCGGCTCAACCCGTTCTTGTCCAAGCATTGCCTATAGGTGAACAAGATAGCATTACTTTCCATGCTAATACGACAAACTCACCGAATAGACACACACACACATTCCTAGTGGACATTCTTGAGTTCACTTTATGCGCTCCCAACTCAAACCCTAACCTCTGATACCAAATTGTAACGCCCCCATTCGTCACGTGGAATATAACCGAGGGTCCGGCCGAGGCCCCACGCCATATTTCACAGACAAACGACGGAGCCACTTAAGAGTATCAAAATCCTTCTACACGCATCCAAACTCAGAGCATTCTAGCGGAATTTTATTAAGTGCAAGAACTCATATCAATGAATGTCCACTACTATATAAATATCACATTTATATAAAAGACCAGGAATGTTTACAAGACCACACCGCACACGGCCTTACAAGTTACTCTTTACAACACATATAATTTCATACATCGGCACGCAGGCCGGCCACACATGAAATCCAACACTTCGCACGGCCTTCAAGGGCCTACCAGCAGCATGGGCTTTTGCCCGCTCAATCCAATCAGCCCGCAACACCTGCATATGGATGTCCACCCCATGGGTGATAAACAAAGCATCAGTCAGCATTCAGCTGACAAATTATAACGACCCCACCCCTTACCCGGGGCAGTGGTTCCTTCCCTACATGTATAGCAATTGCAACATATATATATCATACACACAACATCACAAACGCCGGCCTCAATGCCAGGCGCTCCGTGCACTCAGGGCACATTTATGGTTTGTACTTGGTAAGCGGGCATAAGCCTCCAAACCCTTGTTGAAGACCTCACGCACCGGTCTCACTCAGAGGTACGCACCACACCAAAACCCGTGAGCACTACCAGTCGACCTACCCACGTAGTGTAACAAGCCTAGGGAATTCGCCCTGCTGCTTTGCTACCAATCGACCGCTCATCCGATCTTAACATCGCCACTTGGTGGAATGGGCATAAGCCTCCAAACCCCTGTTGAAGACCTCACGCGCCCACCCACTCAGAGGTGTCCACACTCCATCAACCAGCTCTTAGCAAGCATGCAACCAAAGGAGCTATGCAAAGCATCCTGTACACCAAGTACATCGTCCTCACCATCTCCGCAGGCTAAACGATGAATACACGGAGTCTTCTCCTGTTCGCAATATAAACATCACCAATCCCGACATACGTCTGGATGGGCTTCACACAGCATGCCTATGCCGTACTACATGTTTCCGACTCTAGATGCAGACTCAACTGCTGGAATCACTTACGCATTTCCATCTCTTGATGGAGGATCCCATGCACATGCAAAACAAAGGGCTTCACCTGCCCAAGGAAGAAAGATCGTTACCCTTGACGATCGCTTCGGCGCCATGGAAGAACTAGCCGGATGGAAATCACTGCAGCGGCCTTGCCTCCGCAACGCTGAACTCGGCTCTCGATTCGGATCGACGAAGCTCCACCGGCGGCCGGAAATCTCCTCCTCCTCCTCCAAGCTCTCCTCTTTTTCTTCTCTTTAGAAAGAGAATGGTTAAGTGGGAATGAGATTTTATCTCAATCCACGGCCTTATAGAAGCTGGAAAGGCTTTGGACCACAAGATCCAAATAGAAGGAAACGAACGGCCGAGATCTGCTCTGAAAAACATTTCAACAGGCCTGACACGCCCTGTGACACGCCCGTGTCACAGGCCGTGTTCCCCAGTCGGTTAGCAACCGACTCGAAAGATACCAGAACACGGGCTTTGACACGCCCGTGTCGAACCTGACACGCCCGTGTTCAAGGCCGTGTTCACGGCTGTGTACCTCTCTGACTCAAATAGGCCATTTTCCGATTTTATTGGGTGACACGCCATAGGACACGGTCGTGTCCCAGGCCGTGTCGCCGCTTGACGACCGCTGACCGTCTAATTGACACCGCGACACGCCCAGAACGTACACGTGTCGGACACGCCCTGGGACACGCCCGTGTCCCAGGCCGTGTCGACCGACACGCCTCCCGACCTTGCCGCCTGCAAGTCACTGGCCACCCAACACAACACCTGGCTGGACACGCCCTAGGACACGCCCGTGTCGAAGGCCGTGTCCCAGGCTCGACGATCGTCGACTATCAATCGTCGACTAACCTGAACACGCCCTGGGACACGCCCGTGTCCCAGGCCGTGTACCCCCGACACGCCCTGGGACACGCCCGTGTCCCAGGCCGTGTCTAACAGCCTCCAACCCAAAACTGTTTACAAACATATTTTGAGATTTCTGGGGTGTTACACTACATCACGCTCACGCTCGACTAACCATGCACCAATGCTTCGAGAGTAGCTAGGGGCAAGTTCTTAGCCACCGAGAAAGATGATCCTTCCTCCCTACTTGAGCAAAATGAGTCTAGTGACGGCTACACACATCCCTATACTATTGTTTGATTCAAACTAGATTCACCAATTTTTGAGTAGAATAAAAAGTCTTTACGCAAATAGAAAAATATAAAACTATAAACATACAGAAAAATTAAATATACTCGAATTTATACACGAGATGAGAGCACTCGACTAGGAGCACTACAGGAGTCAACATTTTACTCCGCCTCACAATCCTATATCAGCACAATAATTTTCCCAAATCATACAAAAGAAACGAGTTTAACTCGCAGCACACTAACAGCTAAACACGCACTCATGTGGGTGCAGTGGTGTGCGATGCAATGAACTAATCAAAATAATAATATAAAAGCTTCTAGTATGCAAATAAACTGTGTGTATGCAAAAGGTAACAAATAGTGGCTCTCCCCCAGAATTAAACTAAACTACACAACATATGATATAGAAATTTAAATCAGAAAAAGACAAGGGGAGAGGTTACCCAATGCTCAGCTAGTGAGCAAACAAGAAGACCCTTGAAAAAAATAAGCAGGTTCGCCATACGAAGATTCACAACCCCGCCAATACAAATTTGCTATTAATACCTACAGGGGTGAGCTCTACAAAAACAAAAGAAAAATATACAAAATACAAAGAAATTCTAAACTAGGATAGGCATGAAAAATAAAAATAAAGAAAATGTAAGATAACTACTGGGGTTATTGTCATCCCAGCACAACTTATTCGATTATATACAGTTATAGCTAATGGGCCTATGAAAAGAAAAGTGCACAGGTAACTGTTCCATTATCTGTTTCGGTAACAGGTACCTATACGGAGATAGAGTTGTTACTCCTCTAACTAAATAATAATACCTGACCAACCCAGGTAAAGGAGATAGGAAGTAAGATGAGTGGGAGCATTGGTTCTCGCTCATCTCATCACAAAATAAATCCTTGCCCAGCAAGGTATCGTCTACAAGGAGATAGCAGGAGGAGAAAGAAATCAATGGAGCTTCCTCAAAAGGAGGAATCAACCACCTCGCAAAATATGATGATATAATCGATGACTCAAGCTGAAAGCTCTAATTCCTCCTGAAGCACCTGCGAAGACTAAACCCGTACGGGCTCAGATATAGAAAGGGGATCAAGAAATAAAGGAGAAGAAGAACTTAAATAATAAAAAATAGGGGGAGCTGTCTAGGTCTCACTCCCAGCAGGATCTAAGCATCGATCAACGTAGGTGTCATATGAGTCATGGCGAGGGGAATCCGAGAGCTCAAGGTCCTCGGCAGTGGTTTGTACCTCTTCATCCAACAAGGAAGTGGAAACTTTCACATTAGAAAGGATATCATCATCATCCCACCTCGGTGCGTAATCGTGTTCCAAGGTGTCACACTCTCCATTGTAGAGAATAATGTCCTTGCCCAATATTGGCGTAACCTCAGGCTCTAAATCATTATCTGGCATAACATCCTCAACCGACTCACAAAAATTAGCGATAGATAATTCTTGCATAGAAAGCGAAGGAACAACAATATCAGAGAAAATATGTGCAGGTTCCTTCGGGGGTGAATCAACAAGAGGGGAAGAGTGCATGGGGAGGGACGACACCACAATGTCATCACACCGAGCAGCAAAAAGTTTGATGGGTATATCCACAGCAGTCCCCCCAAAACAAGGTTGTACTGCAAATATATCATCAGAATAAGAAGGGGCATCCAATTGAGAGATGGATGGAACGAGTCGGATATCTAGCTCATCATTCTCCTCCAATTGGTGCTGAAATTCTACGCAATCTTTCAACAAGTGCTCGGTGCTACGACAACACAAAGAACGTTTCCATTACTCCAAAGTCCTGGTGGGTCCGGAGAGGAATAAGAAAAAGGTGTAGGCGTAGAAGAGAAGTAACCATAAGACTGGGGTACGGTGTATGAAGTACCCTAAGAAGACGGTGCTCCATACAATGAACCACGAGAATTATCCCCATTATCTTCAGTGGGGCACTCATCACTACCATGCCTATAATCCCCGCACCATATACAATGGATATTCATATAATAAAACATGGTGCAATAAGAAAGAATTCACCAACAGAAATTTTCTAAGCAAAAATTTACTACACACTAGCAGATAAAAGAAAATGAATGCTTACTGTTGAAAAATCAAAATTAGAAAAGGAATGTCTGCTGATGAAAAATCAATACTAGAAAAGGAACAAAGAAAATTAAGCAACAAAATTTTAAAACTAAAGCAAAAAATAAACATGAAATGTACAAGTGAAAAATGGCTTCTATCTCCTATCTCCCTCTCCAAAAACTCACACGACTTTGTTCCCCAGCAACGACGCCAAAAACTTGATGTGTTTGAACGACAAGTGTACCGGTCGCACAATTAATATAAAATGGGCGAATTTCACCAAGTATCGATCTCGATGGAACACAGTAAGGTGGAGTTAATTTTTGAGGAGGACATAATATTGAAGTGCTTAGGTCGGATTTAACAAAGGAGGGGGTTTTTTATTATGCAAAACAAGAAAATAAAATTCTACAACTACTCTTATGCAACGCCACTATGCGATGCTTCACCAGGCAAGATGGAAGACTAATCGGGCCGCTATGCACCAAATCGCTGGGCGGATGGACGAGTAAGCTTGAGTAATTAGGGTCGAGAGCACCTCTTCGCTACGCGTGCCACTAGCAATTGCTAATGCGACAAGGGTGGTGGAGGATGGATAAAGGATCACCTCAAGAAACTTAAGAAGTAAAGCAATACATAATCACATAGACATGAATCTAATAAAGCATACAACTAAAGTGCATCAACATCTATAAATGAAGAGTTAACACAAATATACAACAAGAAAGCAAGTACAAGTCAAGAGATCGACCGAATCCGATTTCTTGCTGAGGGTACAAGGAAGGAATCGCCAGGTTGTCAATCTACATCCTAGCACGGTCCTCAACTGCGTCTCGGGTAGAGAAGGGTTGTCACTACCTTCCAATTGACCCGTCTTCTTCGTGTCACGATTACGGAAGAAAGTTGCAAGCTTCCCTTTTGCTTGTTGGATATAACGTCCAAACCTTTCTTGAGGCTCAAGGATGAAGGAGAAGGCTGAGAGGGAGCTCCAGATTAGATTTGGCGGTGAAAGCTTGACCGGAGTACCTCCCTACATTGGAAGACAAGGGAGGACGGCGGAGTCCCTCTTCGAAGATGAAAAATGACAGAGAAAAGTGCGATCTCCCGAATTAGGCTAGAACCTGCATATTTATAGACAACAGAAAATAACAATGTGCACGATCACGGGCGCACGACCAGTGGTCGTGCGCAATATATCCACTGACCGTGCGCACTGGCATGGAAGAATCGAAAGAAGAACTAGTATAATGCGCATGAGAAGTGGCGCACGACATGTAGTCATGCACACTGTGTCCAGTGGTCGTTCATTTTCCACTATAGAACTTGGAAACCGATGAATAGTGCGCATGATTAGTGGCACAAGACCAGTGGTCTTGCGCAATAAATTCGATGAGCGCGCACAGTATTCCTGTTTCCAAACAATCCTGGAACACGCAAACGGCCCGTGTACCAACACTGATATGTGCAGACATTCAAGGCAATCACAAAAAGAAGTATGAATAATAAAAGTACAAAAATAAAAAACCACGAGCCTAAGTGTGCAAATCATATGGAAATAAAGATAGGATGAAATATATACGATAACGAACTAAAAGTGAAGTTCAAGTGAAAGAAAACTAGCCCAGATTAGTCCGAAAATCAATATATAAAGAGGACTCATAAATGTCCTACATCACGCTCACGCTTGACTAACCATGCACCAATGCTTTGAGTGTTGCTTGGGGCAAGTTTTTAGCCACCGAGAGACATGATCCTTCCTCCCGACTCGAGTAATGCGAGGCTAGTGGTGGCTACACACATTCCTACATAACCGTTCTATTGCTCCAGATTAAACTTTTTTGAGTAGTACAAACATCATTTACAAATGCAGAAAAGCATATATCTACAAAAAAAAATTAATCTATACTATTTCTACACACCATGTGTCCTCGATTAGGAGAACTGCATGAGTTTCACACTACCCTATCCTAAAATCCTAAGCAAGCACCACTATCTTAAAGTTAACTGATAGTTTAACTTTCAAGGCAGCCTAAACACCTAGAGGGGGGGGGGGTGAATAGGTCCTGCTTCTTTTTCTAAAACTTCTAGTCAGAATTCAATTTATTAACTAATACAAAAACACAGCAATCACAGAAAACAACACATCACAGATTGCACTATGTTTTATAGTGGTTCCCCAAGGTCTGGGTACATCCACTTTCCCCCTTCACCTATCTAGCTGTATGCTAGATTCGGCCAAACTTCCACTTATCTCAGATCAATAGATCTTACAACTCAGAACCCAACTGGTTCCTACAACTCAGGCACAACTGCCCTACCTCAGCCTTGCCCCAAGGCCTACAACTCAGAGAATATCCTTCTCCTACACTCAGGCAATCAGCCCTACCACTCAGAGTTCAACACTCCTACACTCAGCCTTTATAACATAGGCTTACAACTCAGATCTGTATAAACAGATCCTACAGAAATATAGAAAAGATTGTTTTAAATTGTCTTGCCAAGTTGAGAGAGAAGAGGCAATGACAATTCTTAATCAGCTGATGCAATCAACTGTTTCTTAGCCTTCTTCAAAGCTTCTTGAAAATGTACTTAGCTGAGTTGATTCCAAACAGCTTCTTGAGAATCCACTAATGGATTCTTTCTTCTTCTTCAAATTCTGACTTGATCTCTCTCTGTCCAGAACTTTGAATGATTCTTCTGAATTCTGATTAGAACTCTTCTTAGATCTATCCTTAGATAGTCTTCTTAGATCTCCCGGAGAAGATCTTCTTAAGTGCCTAGCACTTTCTTGAAATGAGTAGAATATAACCCTTCTCCAATGTATTTCAAAGGATCAGTTCTATATCTTCTTAATTGTGTGTGTTGTTCATCCTCCTCTCCTTCTGAATCTGTCTATTTATAGACATTCTTCATGGTAACCGGCTGATCCGGTTTCTAACCGTTTTCTGACAAGTCTGACAACTTCAGTTAACTGGTGATAACCCACAGCTGTCAAGTCTTCAAACAAGTCCTGTGCCTTAGTGTTGAAACAGTCTGTCAGAAAGTGTCGAGACCATCTGTCTATTTGTGTCGACACAATTAACTTTGGTGTCGACACTGCCTTCAGTGATGTCGACAAAATTGCCTTTGTGTCGACACATCTTCTTCTGAAAATAACTTGGTCTTTGACTCTGCAGTGTGTCGACACAAGTCCTGTGTGTCGACACAGTTGTTGTAGAATCATAACTTTAATAAGTGTTGACTTACTCACTATGTGTCGACACATTCTGCTGGTGACGACAAACTTGTGGTCGACTATTTTCTTCTGTGTCGACATATTCAGATGATGTCGACAAACTTGAGATCGACTATACTCTTCAGTGTCGACACATTCTCCCAATGTTGAGGTCGACGTTTTTCTTCTGTGTCGACACAATTTCCCAGTGTTGTGTCGACTTACTTCTTCTGAGTCGACACAATTTCCCAGTGTTGTGTCGACTTACTTCTTCTGTGTCGACACTTTTTCCCAGTGTTGTTGTAGACTATGTTATGTGTCGACACTTTTTCCCAGAGTAGTGTCGACTTACACCTTCTGTGTCGACACACTTTCCCAGTGTTGTGTCGACAACTTTCTTCTATGTGACGACACATGTTCCTTTGTGTCGATACTTGGACTTAGAACTTTTTCCTGTAAACTTTAACAATTCTTTACCTGCACATGTCAACTCAAAACAACATCAAATACAACATGATGTATATCATTGAGCTAGGTTGGGCTTCTTCAAATCAGGTACACATTTTCCAATGTACCCAACAATCTCCCCCTATTTGGAGAAGTCATAACCCTTATAGCCAATGATATACACCATTTAGAAATAGTATAAAATGATGATAAATGACAATACACAGGGATACTTAATTATAAACAAAATAATAAGAACATCATGGATAAAACAATCTATCACAGATTTAACAATATTTTGTTTATTAATGGGTAATGTTTGATTACATGGTTTTTCTTTGACAGATCACATTACTTCATTACAAAACATTATGAAAGAACTAAACATTATCAGGATTGATTAGGCTCTCTAATAACAATCCCTTGGCCAGATTTAATTTTAGCTGTCACAGGAGCTTCTGATTCTTCAGCCATCTTTTTTCCTTTAAGATCAGCTTTCTTCTTAGCTTCTTCCTTGAGCCTTTGCCTTTCAAAATAGTGAAAAGGCTTTGGGAAGTATTTGCTTGGCTCCATAGCATCAGGTGGAAGTCTTCCCAGCTTAGCTTTCCTTCTGAATTGTACAATGGCTTCTTGTCTTGTCTCATACTTCTGCCATTCCTGCTCATTGTACCACTTGCCCCTTTCATGAACTTGATCTTTGACAGCTTTCCATGCAGTGAGTATTATATTTCTGGAAGTAGGACTCCACTGCTCAAAATCTGGCTTCAGCTCAGCCTGCTCTCTAAATCTTTTCTTTGACAGTAGAGCATCTTGCTGTTCTTGCAAATTTACCTCAGGCTTATCAACCTTTCCAAAGATAACATTTACAACTTCCTTTGAAGGACTATACATATATTGCACTTGCTGATCCAATATATCAAAATCTGGAGGGGGGTATATGACTTGGGCAACCTCAGGTTGGTCACCTTCAAGTAGTCCTGTTTGTAGACCAGACTCAGCCACCATGTTATCATCACACAATGGTGGATATCCCAATGTGGCTCTTATACTATTGGTCACCCATTTGGCATGCTCAGAGCCTGCATGAATTAGCATCCTCTCCCCCTTTATGGCTTCTCTTGAGACATGATCTCTAAGATCTTCTTTCTGGAATCGAATTTGGCCATCCAAATAATTCACTCCCTCCTTGAAAAATGGTCTTAACTTTTGAAGCTTTTCAGATATTTCCTGTTGAGAGGTTGTGATGGCAGTCTTAACAGATGCAATTGCAGCCTGAAAATTCTTATCAAACTCTGCCATTTCTTTGGCTCTATCTGCAGGCATCCCTGGAACAATCTTCTGCACCTCTAGAATGATCTCATTATGTGATTCAGTTAAATTGTCATTCATTCTTATTTGATTTTCCAGAACATAACCTTGCTTCAAAGCAATATCATCCACCTTTGTAGAGATAGCCTGCTGTTGTTTAGCCAGATAAACTACAGCATTGCCACCCTTGTGGAAGCAATCTGTCATTTCAGTTTTATTCAAGTTGACTTGAAATTGGATAGATTTGATATCTTGGGCTAAGTCAAACTGCAGAGTTTTGTTTCTTTCATCAACATATTTCTCAATGGCCACCCTGTGGTCATCCAATTTCACCTGTAAATCCACCAAGAACTTGTTATAATCAACTTCAGGAGGTGGAGGTGGAGGTGTTGTCTGTAAAGCCTGCTTATAAGTTTTGCTTCTTCTTTTAAATACAACCAGTTTTCTTCTCTTAGCCAACCTGGCTTCTTCAGTCTCAGATTCAGAAGTACTCTCAATGTGAACTCTATCTGCTTCAGTGCCATGTTGCTCAGTTTCAACATGTACTGGCTCCCCCTCAATTCTTTGCTCCTCCTCTATTTCTTGAACTTTTTCAATCTCTTGAACTTTCTCCACTTCTTGTTCTAGCTCTATGTCAAGAGGCTGCTCAACATCTTGGTTCTCTTCTATTCTATCAGTAGCTATGTCATCATTAGGAAATAACTCATCCAGAGTGTATTCTTTTTGAACTGGAGCATCTGAAGATAAGTCATTAGGTGCATCCTTGTGCACATTCTCAGGCAGCTGCATATCTGGAGTAGGAGAAGACACATGCTCCTCCTGAACCTGTGCAGTGAGAAAAAAAAAACTTTTAGGAAGTCTTTTATAGTAAAATACATTTGCTCCCCCTACACCTGTACCACTTGTACCTGAGTAGGGGTAGATACATTTTGAGCAGGAGATTGAACAGGCTCCCCCTGCATCTGTGCAGATGTATCTACTTGATGAACTGTAGTGGAGGCAGGTTGTTCTTCACTCTGTATCCTTAGTGGGTCCTCTTGTTGTTGCTCAGTCTCGTGAGCTGGAGAAGGGGATCTCACAGGGGTGTCTGGCCTGCTCTCTTCAGGCACATCCTTAGTCAGCACCCTTTCCCACCTGGAGAATAGTCTCATGTCCATCCTTCTCATATGATTGATTTTAGATCCTGGCAGTTGCTGCATCACTTCAGGAATTGCTCCATTGAGATATAGACTTATGATCCTAGCCATGTTAGGCTTCTTGATCCCTTCTTTAATCTTGTCAAATAGGATTACTGACCAATCAGTAGGAATTGTAAAGACAATCCTGGTCATAAGGTTGAACATATAGGCAGAAATCCTATCATGTCCACCTGTCTTGCAGAGAATTACTTTCCCAACTATTTCAGACAAGAACTTTCCTTGCTGATTCATACCCTTCCTATTGAATGCAGCTCCAATCTTCATGTTTGAATCCAAACCACACCATTGAAGGGCTTCCCTTGTCTTAGAACTAGGAACCTCTTCTTCATTTTCAACCACATGTAATTGCAAAAACTTTCTCAAACCTCTTTGGGTAATCTTAATCTTAGTCCCGTGAACAATGGACTTGATCTTGAGTTCAGTAGAATGGACTGATGCTGAGATAAAGAACTCATGCACCTCCTTCTTCCAGATCTTGGATGGTTCTGAGACAAGAAATTCTAACCCTGATGCAGAGAGAAGGGTGATAACTCCTTGAACATCAGGCGGCGCCTCTGCAAACGCCTGGCGCACCAACTCATACCCTTCATTAACATTGTCTTCAATCCTTGGCGCCATCGTTGTGTCGAGAAAGCTTGAAGAAGAGAGAAAGAAAGACTGTCGACACAGGGTTTGAGTTTCGAAAACCTTGAAAGCGTGTCGACACAAAGAGCTTTTTGACCTATTTATAGCTTCTGTTGAAAGAAGTTCAAAAGGCGCCAAAGACAGTCTAAATGTGTCGACACAGACGGAATGTGTCGACACAAGCTTCTATTAACTCGACATTTCTTCAGTCTACTATGTGTCGACACCAATTTGTGGTTATGTCGACACCTTGGATATATAGTAGAAAGACAGAAATTCTGTGTCGACACTAAGGACAAGTGTCGACACATATTTTGTAAGTGTCGACACCATAATTCTGGTTGAGTCGACATTACATTCCTGGTTAAGTCGACAATAAAACTCTTAAGTGTCGACACATATTCTCTGTGTCGACACAATATTTCTGACTTGTCGACATAATTTCTCTGAGTCGACACATTATTACTGAATGTGTCGACACATTCTTACTTAGCCAATTTCTGTAACTTCAATGTGTCCTTTTTAACACTTGATTATTGTTGTTACTACTTTTACTTACTTATTAACCATTTCAATAGCATTGTTAATGATTTTGTTTAATACATTAATCAATGGTTAACATACCTAATTCAATTTTGAATTTATTGAATTTGGTTTCATCTAAAGGCTTAGTAAATACATCTGCTATTTGATAATCTGTTTTTACAAATTCCAATGAGATGTCACCTTTTTCTACATGTTCTCTAAGAAAATGATATTTGATTTCTATATGCTTAGTTCTACTATGAGAAACTGGATTATTAGCAATAGAAATAGCACTCTTAGAATCACATAAAAGGGGTGTTCTACTTACCTGAATACCATAATCTTTAAGCTGATGCTGCATCCATAATAGCTGTGCACAGCAGCTTCCTGCAGCAATATACTCTGACTCAGCTGTGGAAATTGCCACACTAGTCTGTTTTTTACTACTCCAAGATATTAGTCTTCCTCCCAGGAATTGACAAGTACCTGTAGTACTCTTTCTATCCTCTCTACATCCTGCAAAATCTGCATCTGAATAGCCTGTTAGTTGAAAATCTCTATTCCTAGGGTACCAAAGACCTAGAGTAGGAGTGCCCTTTAGATATCTCAGAATCCTTTTTACTGCAGTATAATGAGATTCTTTAGGGCAGGCTTGGTACCTAGCACAGACACATGTTGCATACATAATGTCAGGTCTACTAGCAGTGAGATATAGTAGTGACCCAACTATTCCTCTATACAATGATTCATCAACAGGTTTACCTGCCTCATCTTTGCATATTGGCATACTTGTGCCCATAGGAGTTCTCATGGAGGAGGATGACTCCATACCATATTTTTTAATTAATTCCTTGGTGAACTTAGACTGGGATATGGACAATCCATCATCAGTCTGTCTTACTTGGAGTCCCAAGAAGAACTTAAGTTCTCCCATACTGCTCATCTCAAACTTCCCTTGCATAAGTTTGGCAAACTTTTTACAAAGGTTGTTTTCAGTAGATCCAAAGATTATGTCATCAACATAGATCTGGACTAAGATGATCTTTCCTTTGGATTCCCTAAGGAATAGAGTTTTGTCTATCTTTCCTCTTGAGAATTTATTCTCAATGAGGAAGGTAGACAGGGTTTCATACCAAGCCCTTGGAGCTTGTTTTAACCCATACAAAGCTTTCCTAAGCTTGTACACAGAATCAGGTTTAAGAGGATCTACAAAACCTGATGGCTGCTCTACATATACTTCTTCTTTAAGATCACCATTCAGAAATGCTGACTTTACATCCATCTGGTATACTTTGAAGTCTTGGTAGGCTGCATAGGCAAGGAACATTCTGATTGCCTCCAGCCTTGCTACTGGAGCAAAGGTTTGATCAAAGTCAATCCCTTCTTCCTGCCTGTATCCTTTTGCAACCAATCTTGCTTTATTCTTTATTATTATTCCACTTTCATCTAGCTTGTTCCTATAGATCCACTTAGTCCCAATTATGTTGTGGCCTCTTGGTTTAGGAACAAGCTCCCAGACCTTGCACCTTCTGAACTGATTCAGCTCCTCTTGCATAGCATCAATCCAGTGCTGGTCTTGGATAGCTTCTTCAAACTTCTTAGGTTCCATTTGAGACAAGAAACTAGAATGCAAAACTGTGCTTTGATTTCTGCTTCTAGTTTGCACTCCTTGTCTTGGATCACCAATTATCTGATCAGTAGGATGATCTCTTAGATATCTTATAGCTGGAGGTAGATTCCCTTCAGGTTGAGCATCTCCAGCTTCTTCATTCTGCTGCTCCTCTTGGTTTTCATCAGCTTCCATTATCTCTTGTACTCCCCCTGGACAGCAGCCTTCATTTTCCAATGCTCCCTCTTCCTTTGAAGCTTCAGCAATGGAGAGCTTGTCCATCTTCTTGCTTATACCTGTTGAGTCATTTGATCTACAAGACAATTCACAATTGATTAATCTTGTTTCATCAAATACAATATGCACAGATTCTTCAACAACTTGAGTAGTTAAGTTGAAGACTCTATAGGCCTTACTATTTGTGCTGTACCCAACAAATATCCCATCCTGGGATTTGGCAGCAAACTTAGTCAAATAAGACTTACCATTGTTAAGTATATAGCACTTGCAGCCAAAGATCCTAAAATAGGATAGATTTGGTTTTCTGCCTTTCACAATCTCATAGGGAGTCTTTCTGTGGCTTTTGGTGATAGAAGCCCTATTGATGACATGACAAGCAGTGTTAACTGCCTCAGCCCAAAAATATTCTGGGAGAGAGGTGTCACTCAATAGAGTTCTACCAGCTTCAATTAATGATCTATTCTTTCTTTCAGCAATTCCATTTTGCTGAGGTGTTCTAGGTGAGGAGAACTCTTGGAAAATCCCAAAGTCTATACACAAGTTTGTCATGCTTTCAGATTGAAACTCAGTACCATGGTCACTTCTGATTTTGACCACTGTACTGTTCAGTTCATTCTGAATTTGCTTTACAAACTTAAATAATACACTTGGGGTTTCAGATTTTTGTCTCAGAAAGAACACCCATGTAAATCTAGAATAGTCATCTACAACCACTAGTGTGTAGACCTTCCTACCTAGACTGTGAACTGGCATAGGACCAAAAAGATCCATATGCAAGAGGTATAAGCACCTCACAGAATCCTTGTTTTCAAGGCTTTGAAATGAGGTTTTTGTCTGCTTGCCCTTTTGACAAGCTGAGCATACCCCTTCCTTTATACACTTAACTTGAGGCCCATTCCTCACTAGTTCTTTACTAAAGAGTTGGCCAATTGTCTTGTAGTTTAGATGAGCCAATCTCTTGTGCCACTTAACACAATGAGAAGCATTGTCATCAGCTACAAGACAAATGGGGGATGCCTTATTCTCACATTCAAAATTAAGGCAATACACATTTCTCTTCCTATACCCAGTCAATATGATCTCTTGATCACTTGACCTTTTGATATGACATCCATCCTTACCAAATGAAATGTCATATCCTAGATCACTCAGCTGGCTTATGCTTATTAGATTATGTTTCAAACCTTTTACATAGGCCACTTGGGTGATAGTAATTAGGTTTGAAGAGATGTTACCAAATCCTTTGATGACTCCTTTTTCAGATCCACCAAAGATCACTTTATGTCCATCTTTGACAGATGAATACTCCTTCAGCAGCCCCTTTGTTCCAGTCATGTGCCTGGAACAACCACTATCCAAGTACCATATAGGGGCATGGTAACTTGGATTCACCTGCAATACAGAATTACTTACCCTTAGAACCCAAGTAAGTCTTGGGTCCTTGGTTCAGGTTAGCCTTAATAAAGTTATCATAACCTCTTCTAACAGGTAGACTCTTATTCTTTATAACACTTGTGTTATACCAGCAGTCCAATGCAAAATGACCCCTCTTGCCACAGCACCAACATTCAAACTTATTGTATCTAGATCTAGATACATCCTTGTCAGAAGCATTTCTGTTCATTGCTGGTGCTGTTGCAACTTCTCCTGCTGGTTTCTTAAAACCATAGGGCTTATGACCATAGGTAGGCCTGCTTGCCTTAACACCCTTGTTCTTCAGAACATTTGTCTTGATATGATCCTGAATGTCTTCATGATCATATATGTTAGAAGGCACTTTCTTCTTACCAAACCTTATGGGGACTGAAAGGTTTAGTGGCTGAATAGGGGCTTTGCCTTTCTTCTTGAATCTGCTAGCCCTGGAGTTACCCTTAAATCCTAATCCAGCCTTACCCTTCTGAGTGACAAATTCATCTATCAAGGGTAAGACAGATTTTGGCTTAGAGTAACTAGCCACTAAATCCCTTTCAATTCTAAGTCTGTCCTCCAGACTCTTTACTTGATCATTAGTATAATTAATTGTGCCCATCTGAATAATAGTTATATTTTTCAGCTTGGCAATTTCAGCTAACTTTTGATCAAGGACTTTTTCTAACTCAGCTTGTTGTAACCCTTAGATCAGCAATTTCCTGAGCCTGTGATTTAACCAGGTTCTTGCTTTTCTTAAGGGCCTGCAACAAGTCCCCATACTTGTCTATCAATTGATAGACATCTCCTTCAGATCCAGATGCATCTTCATCACTTGATGCAGATGTAGCTGATTCTTCACTTGTACTACAAACAAATGTACTGGAAGGACTGTTTACCTCATTAGGACCAGACTGATTTTGGCATAGGTCCTCTTCTGATCTAGTCATCAAACCCATGCATTGATGTTCATTGATGGAGTCTAGCAACTGCATAAACTCCTCTTCCTCAGATGCAGCATATAATCCAATATATGCTTCAGCTTCAGATCCTGATTCTGAAGTTGACTGGTCTGACAGACTTTTATCTTTCTTTGCTACAAAGGATTTCTCCTTCTTGCCTTTCTGATAAGTCTTCTTCTTTTCTGAAGATTCCTTCCTTTTGTCAGGACACTCAGCCACTACATGTCCAAGCCTATTGCAACAATAGCAGACAATCTTTGAAGTAGTGGCTTTGCTGGGCTTTGACCTGCTTTTCTCTTTCCTAGATGACCTTCTTTTCTGATAATAGTCATCTACTTGCTGTGATGATGAAGGCCTAGACTTCCATTGCTTCTTTTTCAAGAACCTTTGAAATTGCCTAGTGAATGCAGCAAAGTCTGCATCTGAATCACTGCTGACTGAACCCTATCTGAATTTTCAGAACTACCTTCTTCAACTTCCTTAGGAGGAGATGGTGATTTCCTCCTATTCTTTCTGGTGGCTTCAGCATTAAATGCCACAGTCTTTTCTCTATGCTCTCCTCTTGAGTTTCTTTCCTCCTCCTTCCTTACCATAAGTTGCATTTCATAGGATAGCAACTTTCCAAACAGAGTTGGAGGAGATATCTCTGCCAATTTTGCCACTTCTCTTATGGCACAGATCTTTGTATCCCAATCCTTTGATAAGGATCTTAAGAATTTGTCATTCAGTTCATAGGTACTGAAGACTCTTCCATAGGAAATTAGCTCATTCACAATTCTATAGAATTTCTTATAGCACTCAGTTATGCTATCAGATTTTCCTTGTCTAAAACTTTCATACTCCTGATTTAGCATAGATTTTCTGTCCAGCCTTACTTCTTCTGATCCCTCCATGTAGACAATCAATGTGTCCCACATCTCCTTGGAGGTCTTGCAGTGAATCAGATTCTGAAATGTTGAATCATCTATGGCACTGACAATTATGTTCTGTGCCCTTTTGTCCATGGTTGCCAAGATGATTTCATCCTTGGTCATTTCAGAATAAGTCTTTGGTGTTTGGATATTTGCATCAAGAACAGATATCTTCATTGGTATGAAGGGGCCTTCCTGTACTGTGATGTAAATCCTTGGGTCAGATGCTTCCATAAACAATCTGACTCTTTCTTTCCAGATCCCAAAGATTTCCTTCTTGCATATGGGTAATTTCATTGACCCTAGCTCCTTATGATTCTCTCCAGAACCCATCTTCTTGATTCTGCCTATCAGATCTACCTCAGACTGTTAAGTCCTTTTTGAGGAACCTCCCTCTGATACCACTTGATAGTTTAACTTTCAAGGCAGCCTAAACACCTAGAGGGGGGGGGGGGTGAATAGGTCCTGCTTCTTTTTCTAAAACTTCTAGACAGAATTCAATTTATTAACTAATACAAAAACACAGCAATCACAGAAAACAACACATCACAGATTGCACTATGTTTTATAGTGGTTCCCCAAGGTCTGGGTACATCCACTTTCCCCCTTCACCTATCTAGCTGTATGCTAGATTCGGCCAAACTTCCACTTATCTCAGATCAATAGATCTTACAACTCAGAACCCAACTGGTTCCTACAACTCAGGCACAACTGCCCTACCTCAGCCTTGCCCCAAGGCCTACAACTCAGAGAATATCCTTCTCCTACACTCAGGCAATCAGCCCTACCACTCAGAGTTCAACACTCCTACACTCAGCCTTTATAACATAGGCTTACAACTCAGATCTGTATAAACAGATCCTACAGAAATATAGAAAAGATTGTTTTAAATTGTCTTGCCAAGTTGAGAGAGAAGAGGCAATGACAATTCTTAATCAGCTGATGCAATCAACTGTTTCTTAGCCTTCTTCAAAGCTTCTTGAAAATGTACTTAGCTGAGTTGATTCCAAACAGCTTCTTGAGAATCCACTGATGGATTCTTTCTTCTTCTTCAAATTCTGACTTGATCTCTCTCTGTCCAGAACTTTGAATGATTCTTCTGAATTCTGATTAGAACTCTTCTTAGATCTATCCTTAGATAGTCTTCTTAGATCTCCCGGAGAAGATCTTCTTAAGTGCCTAGCACTTTCTTGAAATGAGTAGAATATAACCCTTCTCCAATGTATTTCAAAGGATCAGTTCTATATCTTCTTAATTGTGTGTGTTGTTCATCCTCCTCTCCTTCTGAATCTGTCTATTTATAGACATTCTTCATGGTAACCGGCTGATCCGGTTTCTAACCGTTTTCTGACAAGTCTGACAACTTCAGTTAACTGGTGATAACCCACAGCTGTCAAGTCTTCAAACAAGTCCTGTGCCTTAGTGTTGAAACAGTCTGTCAGAAAGTGTCGAGACCATCTGTCTATTTGTGTCGACACAATTAACTTTGGTGTCGACACTGCCTTCAGTGATGTCGACAAAATTGCCTTTGTGTCGACACATCTTCTTCTGAAAATAACTTGGTCTTTGACTCTGCAGTGTGTCGACACAAGTCCTGTGTGTCGACACAGTTGTTGTAGAATCATAACTTTAATAAGTGTTGACTTACTCACTATGTGTCGACACATTCTGCTGGTGACGACAAACTTGTGGTCGACTATTTTCTTCTGTGTCGACATATTCAGATGATGTCGACAAACTTGAGATCGACTATACTCTTCAGTGTCGACACATTCTCCCAATGTTGAGGTCGACGTTTTTCTTCTGTGTCGACACAATTTCCCAGTGTTGTGTCGACTTACTTCTTCTGAGTCGACACAATTTCCCAGTGTTGTGTCGACTTACTTCTTCTGTGTCGACACTTTTTCCCAGTGTTGTTGTAGACTATGTTATGTGTCGACACTTTTTCCCAGAGTAGTGTCGACTTACACCTTCTGTGTCGACACACTTTCCCAGTGTTGTGTCGACAACTTTCTTCTATGTGACGACACATGTTCCTTTGTGTCGATACTTGGACTTAGAACTTTTTCCTGTAAACTTTAACAATTCTTTACCTGCACATGTCAACTCAAAACAACATCAAATACAACATGATGTATATCATTGAGCTAGGTTGGGCTTCTTCAAATCAGGTACACATTTTCCAATGTACCCAACATTAACACCATAAAAATAAATTAAACTTGGGCCGATCGTGTGCTTAAGTGCGCGCTCATGCGGTGTAAGTGCACAATGCTGTCATGATATAATAAAAACTGAAATTGAAAATACTCTTTTGGTATGCAAGTGCATGAGTAAAGGTTACTCGCAAAACATTCCCCCACCAGACTTATACTAAAAAATATATCCATGATTTGCAATAAAAAAAAGAAAAAGAAAAGTTGAGGGAAGAGGTTACCCCATGCTCAGCCAATGAGCATACCAGAAGATTGGTGTTAATTTCAGCAGACAGTCTGCGGCTCAAACAAACTCCACCTGCACAAGAAATTATTTCCAACTACGCATACTCAAAACATATATTCAAGTAGCATATATGAATAAATCCAAAGCAACAAAATTGGGTTGTCTCCCATAAGCCCTTTTCTTTACCGTCCTTAAGGTGGACCAAGTACCTGAATTAACAGTTTTATATAATGTTCAGATCATAAGTTCAACATGTAATGAAAAAGTCAATATTCACACACAGCCAAAAGCATAAAATGAAAATAGGCCCCGGAGATCTTTCACTCCTCAGCTGAACGCTGATTTGTGATAAATCCCCCCAGATACGTGAGATGAGGGCAAAGTGAAGTCTTTAGGGACCAGGGTTGACGAGTCTACCCTGCCCCTAACCTCGTCCTTCTCGAGTCGGTGCGCATAATTTTGCGCCTTGCGCAGGAATAACTCGTTTCGTTTCAACTCCACAGAAGGGGATCGCAAGGGTTGTATGATCACACCCACTAATTCAGCTAAAAGTTAATCTTTCTCAACAGGGTGCATCCTTCCCTCACCCATAGCGGGTGAAAGATTAGCCCAAGTTACCTGTTTAATAGTCTTACAAACTTTTTTAGAACAAATAAGAGTTTTCAAATCCGATTTCTGCATGCTTTCTTCAGGCGTGCTCATCTCACATTGCTTCACAATAGAATCTTGCTCCACGTCAGGTGACTCTATCTCTTTCTCTCCTTCATCATTCTTCAGCGGTTCGATCACTTTCTTAACATGCTCGCGTCCCTTCAGTAGTAGACCTATCTTTACAGTACGAGACACATCGTTAGATAACGAATCATTCAATTGCAAAAATTATCCATATTCATATAAACTAATATGGGGAGGTGAAGATGGTATAGTCAAATTGACCTTAGGAGCCAAAGTAGCACCACTCACATTTAATTGCAAGGTAGCTTCACTGGCTTTTAGGAATGGGAGTACTAAGATGGGTTTGATGTGTTACCCATATGTCCTAACACCTGAAACTCAGTGACCACAACAGCCCCATTCATAATTACATCCACATCATTGATCTCACCATCGGTCTTAACTACTGATCCATCCGCTAACACTAGAGATTTCTAGACATCAAGTTAGATACTTAAATTTATTTTTCAACATCTTGCAAAGCAAGAATGTTGCAGGATGATCCAGAATTGTATAGAGCTATTGTCTGTGCTTCATTGAACTTGCATTTGACGACCAATACATTATTATCACACTCCTCTGCGTCCCCAGCACTCTTCCCTTGCGCACAAGGATTTTTCTGCGTATCACTTGGGAAGGCTTCGCGAGTACGCTCGGAGAACTGTTGGGTACATTAGAAAATATGTACTAGATTTGGAGAAGCCACAACTTAGTCAATTATTTGAATCAATTTGTATTTGATAGGAGTTTGAGTTTCATTGTGCAGGTTTTAGTATTTGAAGGAAAATTTTCTAAGTACAAGTGTCGACACTTGTGAAGAAACTGTGTCGACACTCAAAAAACTTGTGTCGACACTCAGGCAAGCTGTGTCGACACACAGGCAAATTGGGTCGACACTCAGGGAAGTTGTGTCGACACCCAGAATTTGTGTCGACACTTATAAAGAAGCTGTGTCGACACTCAGAGCTTTGTCGACACCTAAAGAAGCAATTGTGTCGACATCTAGAAATGTGTCGACATCTGAAGCAGGACTTGTGTCGACACTTTAAACTGAAGCTATGTCGACATTCAGGAGATATGTCGACACCTGAAGCAATTGTGTCGACACACAGGACTTGTGTCGACACACCAACTCTCAAGAGTTTGTGTCGAGTTCAGAAGTAATTGTGTTGACACACAGGACTTGTGTCGACACACACTCAATGTCATTTGACAAACACTCAATGCCATCTGTCTGCAAAATAAATGTCGAGACAAGAAGCTGCTGTGTCGACACACAGGACTTGTGTCGACACATACAACAAAAAGCAGTGTCGAGAAGAAAAAGTATGACTTTGTCGACACTTGGAGTATTTGTGTCGACACCTTGAAGACTTGTGTCGACACCTAGCCTATATGTGTCGATATATGTGAAGCAGTCTGCTGAGTGTTGTGTGCTGAGTTGAAAAGACATTGATGAACCTGGTAACGTGAATGGTGACTTGACAGTTGTCATAACTAGCCGGTCTGACACCACTGTCAGAACTGTCAGAATTTTGTTATGAACCGGATCAGCCGGTAACTATGAAGCAAGCTCTATATATAAGATAGATCGAAAATGACAGAAGATAAGAAAGATCTCTGGATCATAAAGAAGAACTCTAACAGATCAAGGCCTTTCTGCAAGAAAGATTCAGAGTTCAATTTGAATCTAAGGAAGAAGCTGACTGAAGATCAACTTAAACTTCAAGAGAGGATCCACCTTATTTGTCCTAATCAATAAGATTTGAAAAGCTAAGTTAGGTTGGATCAGATGGATCAGTCTATACAAGAACTGATCAAGAAGAAAACATCAATAGAGAAATCTAGCTGGTGAAGTGTTCAGATACTTATTACTCACAAATTCTTGTAGGATCTATTGTTAGATCTGAGATTGTAAGCCTAAAATTATAAAGGCTGAGGTAGGGAAGTGTGCCTCAGGTAGGAATTGTGGAAAGTTTAAGTTGTAAGCCTAATTACAAAGGCTGAGGTAGGGCTGAGGCCTGAGGTAGGATTCAGGGAAGAATCTGAGGTAGGACTTGTGTAAAGTCTGAGGTGTAGGAACCATTTTGGGTTCTGAGTTTGTAAGATCTGCGGATCAGAGCCAGTGGAAGGAAGTTAGGCTGAATCCAGTTATCTGCTGGATAGGCGAAGGGGGAAATTGGATGTACCCATATCTTGGGGAACCAATATAGATCTGGTGTTTACTGTGTTGTATTTAATTTCTGTAGATAGAATTATTCTGTGCTAAAAGAAGTTACAAATATCTTTTTGCCTTAAAATAAAAAAAGACACAAAAAGATTAGAACCTATTCACCCCCACCCCCCTCTATGTGTTTAGGCTCTTTAAATAAAGTCTTTCAAGTGGTATCATAGGGAGGTTCCTCAAAATTTGACCTAACATTCAGAGAATTTCTCCAAGGCAAATAATAGATAACAAAAATTGGTTCAAGTGAAAATCAAAAGGAATTTGGATCTATGAAATTGCCCATATGCAGGAACGAATCTTTTGGCATTTGGAAAGAAAGGGTCAGGCTATTTATGGAAGTATCTAATCCAAGAATTTATATCACAGTACAGGAAGGCCCCTTTATCCCAATGAAGGTTTTAGTTCTTGATGCAAACATTCAAACTCCAAAGAATTATTCAGAGATGACTAAGGATGAAATCATCTTGGCTACATTAGATAAAAGATCTAAGAATATAATTACAAGTGTCATAGATGATGCAACATTTTAGAATCTTGTGCACTATAAAACTTCCAAAGAAATGTGGGATACATTGATTGTCTATATGGAAGGCACAGAAGAAGTCAAAGAGGACAGAAAGTCTATGCTAAATCAGGAATATGAGAGCTTTAGGCAGAATAAAACTTACAGCATAGATGAATGCTATAAAAAGTTTTTAAGAATAGTTAATGAACTGATGACATATGGAAGAGTCTTCAGTACTTATGAACTGAATGACAGGTTTCTTAGGTCCCTAACAAAGGATTGGGACACTAAGATATGTGTCATCAGGGAAGTGGCCAAACTGGCTGACACACCACCACCTACACTTTTTGGAAAACTGCTTTCATATGAAATGCAGCTTACTGCTAGGAAAGAGGAAGAGAAGGGCAGTAGATCTGAACATAGAGAAAAGTCAGTAGCCTTCAAGGATGAGGGCTCAAGGAAGGGTAGTAGAAAAACTCCTTCTCCACATAGAAGGAGTACTGAAGCAGAAGAAGGTGTTCCTGAAACAAGTACATCAGATAGTCATACATCTGATGAAGACTTTGTTGCCTTCACAAGACAATTCCAAAGGTTCATGAAGAAAAAGAATTGGAGAACCAGGCATTCATCTACATCCTATTCAAAGGATGAATACTACAGGAAGAAGAAAACACCTAAGGAGGACAGGTATGCTTCTAAACCTGGTAAACAATCTAATTCTAAGATTGTGTGTTATTGCTGCAACAGGTCTGGGCATGTCACAGCTGACTGTCCTGACAAAAGAAAGGAGACAAAGGACAAGAAGAAGCAGCTGGTAAAAGGCAAGAAGGAGAAGTCTCTAGTGGCTCAGAAGGAGAAGAGTTGGATAGACTCTTCATCTTTAGAATCTGAAGAAGAAGAGGCAGAAGCATATGTTGCACTCTTCTCAACAGAAGAGGATTCTAGGGAACTAGAATTCCTACAGATGCTGGACTCCATAAATGGAGTGGAAGAATATTGCTGTAAAGGGCTGATGGCTCAATCTAAAGAAGATAAGTGCCAGGATTAGCCTGGATCAAGTAAGGTAAACAATTCACCCCTAGTCTTAGATTACTTTACTGGATCAAAATATGAAGCATCTTCTTCAAAAGAAGTGCATGGATATGAGTCTGAGGGGGATGTTCACCAACTCCTTAATTAGTATGGTGGGTTGTTGCATGCTCTAAAGAAGATCAAGTTTCTTGTTAAAGAGCAAGCCAAAGAGATTGAGTCTCTTAAGCTGGTTGCAATAGTTTCAGCAAAACTGCTAGATCAAAAAATGAATGAGGTTACCAAATTGAAAAACAATACAGTTATTCAGATGGGCCAAAATCTGTCTTACCTTTGATAGATAATTTTGTTTCACAAAAAGGAAAGACTGGTTTAGGCTTTAAGGGAAGAACTAGGGCTACCAATTCTCATAGAAAAGGTAAAGCCACAGTTCAGCCTCTAGCTGTTAATCCCCCTATTTTCTTTAAGAAGGTAGTGAATCCTACTAACAGGTATGATCATGACATTACACATGGTCACTGTGAGCATGAAAATTTCATAAGCAAGGGTGCTAATGCCAATAGACCAATCTATAGGCATGCCCATCATAGTCAAGGGGAGTACTTGAAGAATGTTGTTCCAGCACCAACACTTAATAAGTCTACTGGCAACAAAGTAAGAAAACTTGTACCTAAGAAAAGGTATTATAGGTTTGAGTGTTGGTGTTGTGGTAAGGTGGGCCACTTTGCCATGGATTGCTTGTTTAACTCAAGTGTTAAAACCAAAAGTAGGATTCCTGTTAGATCAGTTATAGGATTTTAAACTAACAAGGACCTAGGACCCACTAGCAAGTTGGGTTCTAAGGGTAAGTGATTCTTTATTTGTTGCAGGTGAATCAAAGTGACCATACCCCAATATGGTACTTGGAAAGTGGATGTTCAAGACATATGACAGGAACAATGAGAATGCTGAGGGACTATGTGCCCATAAATAATGGACCAAAAGTTATCTTTGGTGGATCAGAAAAGGGAATCATAAATGGATTTGGTAAAATCTCTTGTGATTCAATTACTATCACTAAAGTGGCTTATGTAAAGGGTTTAAAACATAACCTGATTAGCATAAGTCAACTTAGTGATCTAGGTTATGATATTTCTTTCCACAAAGGGGAGTGCCTAGTAAAAAGGTCAAGTGATCAAGAGATCATTTTTACTGGCACTAGTAAAGGAAATGTGTATTTCCTTAACCTAAATTATGAGTCTAACAACTCACCTATTTGTTTGGTTGCAGGAGAGAAAGCTTCTCTGTGTGTCAAATGGCACAAGATGCTACCTCATCTGAACTATATGTCAATGTGACTGCTGTTCAGCATGGTATTAGTGAGGAATGGTCCTCAAGTTCAGTGCATAAAAGAGGGTATGTGCTCAGCTTGCCAAAAAGGCAAGCAGACTAAGTCCTCTTTTCAGTCACTTGACATCAAAGATTCAAAGAGATGTTTGTATCTCATGAATATGAATTTGTTTGATCCTATGACAGTCCATAGTCTTGGTAGGAAAGCATACACACTTGTTGTTGTGGATGACTATTCTAGATTTACATGGGTTTTCTTCTTGATGCAAAAATCTGAAACCCCAACTATTTTCCAGACTTTTGTCAGACAAATACAGAATGAATACAATAGTGTTGGAACCAACAAGGTCGATTCCTCCTAAAGCTCGGAACTACTGGGGAAGCTCACGCTTACTCCCTTAGGATCACACTCGAGGCAAAGAACTAGACCGGAGGCTCCAGTGAGGAGGTCCCACCTTGTACCCAGAAGAGACTAAAGCTCTTCCCCTCCCTAGCCAATGGTGAGCTAGGTGCCTTAGAAGAAGTGGAAGGAGTCAAGAAAGCTTGCTCTTCTAAGGCACCTTACCGGTCTATTTATAGGTCTCTGAACTGAGACTGCAAATAACCAATTTACACCACCCTGAAATTACAAGAACATCCCTGGCTAGGTCTGCCAACAGCCAAACTCCACTGTCCACAAGGGCTAAATGCAGACCACTCGGGGTAAAAGAGTAAAACACCCCTGGGGCCCAAAAGGTGGGCCCGGCCCTACCTGAACCGACCTTGAACCAAAGTGGCACCTGGCGAGAAATCCCCCATAGGGTCCTCTCGCATTGTGAGCTGGTCACTTGTAATGCCCCGAAACTCAAAAGCGGGATGGGTGAAATTTTAAGCCAAGTCTTGGTTTTGGAGCAGGTGACACGGGCATGACACGGGCGTTCCACGGGCGTGTTCGGCCACGGGCCATGTGGTCGACGTTTTGACGATCGACGATCGTCGTGTTGAGTCACACGGCCTGGGACACGGGCATGTCCCAGGGCGTGTCATACTAGGGAGTTTTCTGAGTCTTGTATACGGACCATGACACGGCCACAGACACGGGCGTGTCACAGGTGACACAGGCGTGTCGGGTGCTGTGTCGCAGGCCGTGTCCTCCTCGGGAAGCGAGTGTGGGTAGTTGGACATGGGCCATGACACGGGCACAGACACATGCGTATCACATGTGACACGGGCATGTAGGGTGCCGTGTCGCAGGACGTGTCCTTCTCGGGAAAAGAATGTTGGTCGTTGTACATGGGGGTAACACGGGTAGTGACACGGCCGTGTCGCATGCGACACGGCCGTGTCGCATACGACACGGGCATGTTGGAAGCCGTGTCGAATGCCCTGTGCTGGTTATCGCCTCGGTCGAGATGGCGAGTGGGTGACACGGCCATACACACGGCCGTGTTGCAACCTGTGTTCGAACCAGATTTTGTAATTTCAGGCCTAATCATGGCCATTCATTTCCTTGGCTTGGGATCTGACGGCTAAGGGTGGATGCTGGCGGTTTAAACCCAGAAATAGGGTTTGCAAACCCTCATTTCATCCCCTTGGTTCTCTTTCTAAAGTCTAGAGAGAGGGGAGAGCAAGGAGGAGGAGGAAGGCCAAGATCCGGCAACCGGTGGACCGTCGGAGCTCCAAATTGCGATCCGAGTCCAGATCCACGAAGGTGACGCCGATGCGGTGCTTTCCAACTACGTAGATTTTTCATAGCGCCGTGGAAGAATGCAAGGGTAACAATTTCTCATCCTAGGGCATGTGAAGCCCTCTTTTCCTTTGCATAGGAAGCCCTCTCTCGCGAGTGAGCGAAGAGTTGGAGCGTTCCTTGGGGTAGATATGTAAAGTCCCCCTTGTGTAGAGTCCATATGCGTAAACGGACATAGGCATGGTGTGTGAAGCCTATCCGGACAAGTTGGTCTGGATTGGTGATGTTGCATTGCATATGAACTGGGGAAGACTCCGGGTGTTTGGGCGTTTTTCGGGTTTTCTACGTGGTAGATTGCAGCAGGGAGCCTTGGAGATTAACTCCAAGGTGCACCCAGAAAACTGGGCAAAAGCGAGTTTTGCGAACACGATGGTCGGGGAGCCAACGTGAACATAACCGGGTTATGTGATTGTTGTGGCGGAAACGGGACTCGGTGAGTCTTGACCTGCGCATATGGCTTAAATTGTCGTTGCGGAATGAGCACGGGTCATGTGGAATCGTACCCGATCTATGTCGTTCGGTGGGACCATTGGCATGGATGAGATTCTTCGGCAGTCTATGGCTTAAATTGTCGTGACCAAGGCAAGGAAGACAAATTGCTCATTTGATTGGCCGTCCAAGGGGCGGTGGTGGAACGGGAACGTCTATAGCTTGAATTGATGTGACGCTGGTCGGTTCGCCGTGAATGTGCCCTATGTGCACGAGGTGTGTCGTCGTGCGAGCCTACGCCTGTGATGAAGTGTGTTTACACTATTATGATGCGATACTAATAAAGTACAGGGAAAGAGCATCGCCGCCCCGATTTTGGGGGCGGGATCGTTAAAATTTGGTCAGCATTGCTGACCGTCATTTTGTTTACCACCGGGCGGTGGATTGTGTCTTGCAGGTGCTGCGAAGCCGAGCGGGAAATAGCGGGCTAAAGCCCATGTTGCGGTGCTGGCCCTCGAAGGCCTTACCTTTTTATTTTTTTTGTTTATCTCATGTATGGCCGGCCTGCGAGCCGAAGTATGAAAGGAACTCTTGTTTGAGGAAACTATTGTAAGGTCATAAGGCCGGTACTTTTGTATTTAACATTCCTAGTTTATCTGATTAGTGGACATTCGTGCTTGGCAGGGTTCTTGTTTTTGTGCAACTTAATAATTGCTTCCGCTAGGTGCTGTGTAGGACGTTGTGATTGGTTGAATGGTTTCAATGCGTAACCAACCGGTCTGTCCATAGTATATGGCGTCGGGCCCCGGCCGGACCTACTACTATATGCTATATGATGGATAGGGGTGTTACAAATTGGTATCAGACTACAGGTTTTGGTCTAACTTAAATGAATTCGTGGGCGAATTCACTTTAAGGGGTGGTGAGCACATGGGTGTGCGTCATCGTTATAACATTAAATGTACCCATGAATGTCCACATAGGAATGAAAATACACGCGTTTGAGGAACCTGCGTGTTCCTATATTTGCTGTTTGCAATATTGTTTGGTAACTTATCGGTGTTTTGCACGTTTATAGGTGACAAGAAGTGGTGCTGGACCGTCGGAACGGCCAGGTTCCGAGGCAAGCAGCGCACCAAGTGATGCGCCTGCAACACCTCCGTCTGCCGAGACCATTAGATTGGTGGCAGAAGCTATCTTTGCTATGATAAATGCACAACCTGCAAGGAAGGTGCAGCAGCCTGCTCCTGCGGTGGAGCAAGTGCCACTCCAAGCGGCGGAGCCTAGAAGGGTTGAACAGGTGGCGGTGGAGCTGGAGTTGCATCGGAGAGCAATTGAGTGATAGCTTAAGCATGTGATGGGCTTCCATCCACCGGTGTTCTCGGGAATGGGAACCCCAACCCAGGACGAAGATTGGCTCTCAAGTGTCAATAGGGTGATGACAGCAACAGAAATGGAAGAGTGGCAGAAGACCACGATAGCAACGTTCCTATTGGATAGGGATGCGAGATTATGGTGGGAAGGCCTAGAGCTACACCAGTTGAGGGGAAGGCCATTGGCCGAAGTACCTATGGAGGAGTTTTTGAGATTTTTCATGGCTCGATATCTCTCCTCAGCGCAGAGGATCACATTGGAGAACGAGTTCCAAAAGTTGGTGCAAGGAGACAGCACTGTAGACGAGTACCTCCACGAGTTTACTCGATTGAGGAGATATGCTAGCGCTACCTTCGCCAACGAGGAGCGAAAGACTAACCGCTTCTTTGAAGGGTTAAGAGATGAGCATAGGCTGCTACTGTCGGGGCCCATGGCGCAGGGTTTCATGACCCTGGTCAAGGCGCCGACTACGTCGAAGTTGGGCTACCGAAGATTCTACAAGAAGGCTAGGACGTCAGGTCCAGCTTCCCATACAGGTTCCTCGGGGGCAACTACCAATCGAACCCCGGGCGCTTGTTTCACGTGTGCAAAGACGGGGCCCTTTGCCCGTAATTACTGGAGCGGACGCCCAAAGTCCGAGAGAAAACAAGGAGCTACTTACGAAGAGAAGGGTAAGGCGGTGGAGTCAACCTCGTCCCATTATGCTATGACCCAACCTAGAGTGTACAACTTGGGCCAGCAGGAGTCAATTAAACAAGCTGACGTGGTGACAGGTACAAGTTAATTTATAGCAAGTTAACTTTAAATACTATTATCTATTGCTTGTTAGCCTAATATGGTTTGCTTTGGCTTTGTTCTGATTAGCGATAGTCCGGCATGGGCACTGTTCAATACGGGAGCTTCACACTCCTTCTTGTCCGAAAATTTTATATCGCGCATCGGAGTCCCTTCTTCGATTGCGAAGGACAAGTTTGATGTGCTGCTACTGAATGGGTGCTCGATGCGTGCGGACAGAGTGTGCGCCGTAAAGGTTCACTTAAGGAGCCAAGAGTTTGACTTGCTAGCGTCATTGCTGCCGCTAGTAGAGTTCGACGTTATCTTTGGGATGGATTGGCTTTTGGAGCGGAAGGCTTGGATTGATTGCAATAGTAAGGAGGTCAAGCTGGGTGTTGGATGGGAGAAAACATTCACGGGACTGTAGGGGTCGAGCAGGACGATGATGTCTGCTCTTCAGGTGGTAAAGGCAGTTTGTGCTGGCGCATAGCTGTTCTTCGCAATAGAGGGGGCTGTGGAGCACAAGTCCGCGTTGGATAGTATCCCCATGGTTTATGAATACCCCGATGTGTTCCCAGATAGTCTTCCCCAATCCCCACCGCAGCGAGGGATTTATTTCACTATCGATCTTGTGCCAGGTGCCAAACCTGTGTCACGTGCTCCTTATAGGCTGGCGCCGAAGGAAATGGAAGAGTTGAAAGTTCAGCTAGAGGAGCTAATGGAGCAAGGTTATGTGCGTCCAAGATCGTCGCCTTGGAGCGCACCAGTCCTCTTCGTTAAGAAGAAGGACTGGAATATGCGGCTGTGTATCGACTACAGAGAGTTGAACAAGCTGACGGAGAAGAACAAGTACCCGATCCCGAGGATTGATGATCTCTTCGATCAGTTAGCCGGATCGTCGGTATATTCTAAGTTGGACTTGAAGTTGGGGTACTATCAGTTGAGGATTAGGGAGTGTAATATCCCGAAGACGGCGTTCAGCACAAGGTATGGGCATTTCAAGTTCACAGTCATGCCTTTTGGACTGACGAATACGCCATCAGTATTTATGGACTTGATGAAAAGGACGTTCCGAGATTTCCTGGACCGCTTTGTGATTATCTTTATTGACGATATTTTGGTGTACTCGCAGTGTGAAGAAGATCACTTCAAGAACTTGCATCTGGTGTTGGTGACTCTGAGAAGGAATGAACTGTATGCAAAATTCTCCAAGTGCGAGTTCTGGAAACCCTCAGTAGCATTCCATGGTCACATTGTCAGTGGGGAAGGTATAGCGGTGGATCCGGCGAAGATCATTGCGATACGGGAGTGGCCTGCGTTGTATTCTGTCGCAGAAGTCCGTAGTTTTCTCGGGCTTGCCGGATATAACAGGCGCTTCGTAGAGAACATCTCGCGGATAGCGCTACCTCTCACAAAGTTGACATGGAAAGATCAGAGATTCTTGTGGATGCAGGAGTGCGTGTAAGCTTTTGAGGAGCTGAAGAGACGGTTGACAACGGCGTTAGTGCTTAGTTCATCGAGTGGGACCGAGGGCTTCGAGGTTTATAGTGACGCCTTGGGTAGTGGTTTGGGCTGCGTGTTGTTGCAGTATGGGAGCGTGATAGCTTATGGATCGCGTCAGCTAAAAGTGCATGAAAGGAACTATCCGGTCCATGACTTGGAGTTGGCGGCCGTGATATTTGCACTTAAGCTGTGGAGGCACTACCTATATGGCGTAAGGGTCGATATTTACACCGATCACAAAAGACTGAAGTACATGTTGGATCAGATGGATCTTAACATGAGGCAGAGGAGGTGGATGGAGTTCCTGGGGGACTACACCTTCAAGATTCATTATGTACCCGGGAAGGGCAATGTGATTGCTGATGCGTTGAGTCGCTGGGCTCCCGCCCAAGCCAACTGGTTGTCAGTTCATGATGAGAGGCTAGTACGGGAGTTGGAGGTATTGGAGATCTGTTGCGTGGACAAGCAGTCAAGCGCCAAGTCTTTGTTAAACTGGATGAAGGTTCAGTATGACCTGGCTGACCGTGTTCGGCAGGTATTGGAGTTAGATGACTCCATTAAGGAGCTTATGGAGGCAGCATTGGATGGGTAAAATTCCCAATTTTATGTTGTGGATGGGTTGCTAAGGAAGGATCATCGGTTGTGCGTACCAAGCGGGGGTAACCTACGGGCGGAGTTGATGTACAAGGCTCATCAT
The DNA here is from genome assembly GCA_039513925.1 of Platanthera zijinensis. NCBI lineage: Eukaryota > Viridiplantae > Streptophyta > Magnoliopsida > Asparagales > Orchidaceae > Platanthera > Platanthera zijinensis. The sequence continues at coordinate 166,246,525 of CM077081.1, read as the reverse complement.
ACCAAGTACACAATCCACCCAGGGAGCACAAAGATGTACCATGACCTCAAGATGATATTTTGGTGGCCGGGGCTCAAGAAAGACGTAGCGTTGTTTGTGGCTAAATGCCAAACGTGCGCCTTGGTGAAGGCGGAGTGCTAAAAGCTGAGAGGATTCTTGAAGTCCTTGCCTTTACCGGAGTGGAAGTTCGACGACATATCGATGGACTTTGTGCATGGTTTGCCAAGGTCGCAGAAGGGGAACGACGCCACTTGGGTGATCGTAGACAGGTTAACTAAAGTGTCGCACTTTATTTCACATAAGAAGGATGACTCGGTGGAGAAGTTGGTAAAGCTATATGTGGAAAATATAGTTAGACTGCACGGTGTGCCTCATAGCATTGTGAGTGATCGCGATGGGCATTTCACGTCCAATGATTGGATGTTGGTGCAACTTATGCTGGGGACCAAGTTGAAGTTCAGCACAGCCTTCCATCCGCAGACGGATGGACAGACCGAGAGAGTAAATAGAATGATAGAGGACATGCTATGCATGTGTGTTCTAGACTTCGGGAAGCAGTGGGAGGACCACCTGTATTTGGTGTAGTTCGCGTACAATAACAGCTACCAGGAAAGTATCCAAATTGCGCCCTTTGAGGCCCTGTATGGTAGAAAGTGTCGCACACCGTTATCGTGGTTTGAAATGGGTGAGTCAAGGTTGTACAAGAAGCAGGATGTGGAGAGTGCTACCTCGTTGGTGCAGATCATTCAGGAGCACTTGTTGATCGCTCAGGACAGGCAGGCGAAGTATTATAATGCCAAGCACCGAAGCGTGGAGTTCGCGGTAGGCGATTGGGTATACTTGAAAGTGAAGCCGTTCAAGGGTGTTTCGCGGGTGAGATGCTTGAAGAAGCTGAGCCAACAAGACACCTTGGACCCTTTGAGGTCTTGGAGCGGGTCAGCGAAGCGGCATACCGTTTGAGGCTATCAGAGGAGTTAAGTGGACTGCACGATGTGTTCAACATTTCTGTGTTACGGAAGGCAGTGCAGGAGCCTTCGCTAGTGATCGTAGTTAATCGAGTGTCGTTGGACGAAGGGTTGACGAAAAGGGTCAAGCCCGTTCGTATCGAAGACTTCGAGGTGAAGAGACTCCGTAACAAGAAGATCCGGATGGTTAAGGTCCAGTGGGATAATTGCGGTTGGGAGGAGCTCTCTTGGGAATGGGAGCAAACTATGCTGGAGGAGTACCCGGAGTTATTCCGCTCAGGTACCGTTAAAAGCTTTCAGTTCCTATCTTTTTCCTTTAGTAAATTTCATGGGCGAAATTCTTTTAAGGGGGAGAGTGTTGTAATGCCCCAAAACTCAAAAGAGGGACGTGTGACGTTTTAAGCCAAGTCTGGGTTTTGGAGCAGGTGACACGGGCATGTCACGGGCGTGACACGGGCGTGCCACGGGCGTGTTTGGCCACGGGCCATGTGGTCGACGTTTTGACGATCGACGATCATCGAGTTGAGTCACACAGCCTGGGACACGGGCGTGTCCCAGGGCATGTCACGCTATGGAGTTTTCTGAGTCTTGTACATGGACCATGACACGGGCACAGACACGGGCGTGTCACAGGTGACACAAGAGTGTCGGGTGCCGAGTCGCAGGCCCTGTCCTCCTCGAGAAGCGAGTGTGGGTAGTTGGACACAGGCCATGACACGGGCACAGACACGGGCGTGTCACATGTGATATGGGCGTGTAGGGTGCCGTGTCGCAAGCCGTGTCTTTCTCGGGAAAAGAATGTTGGTCGTTGCACATAGGGGTGACACGGGTAGTGACACGGCCGTATCGCATGCGACACGGGCATGTTGGAAGCCATGTAAAATGCCATGTGCTTGTTATCGCGTCAGTCGATACGGCGAGTGGGTGACATAGCCATACACACGGCCGTGTTGCAACACGTGTTCGGCCCAAATTTTGTAATTTCAGGCCTAATTGTGGCCGTTCGTTTCCTTGGCTTGGGATCTGACGGCTAGGGGTGGATGTTGGCGGTTTAAACCCAGAAATAGGGTTTGCAATCCCTCATTTCATCCCCTTGGTTCTCTTTCTAAAGTCTAGAGAGAGGGGAGAGCAAGGAGGAGGAGGAAGGCCAAGATCCGGCCACCGGTGGAGCGTCAGAGCTCGGAATCGCGATCCGAGTCCAAATCCACGAAGGCGACGCCGTTGTGGTGCTTTCCAACTACGTAGATTTTTCATGGCACCGCGGAAGAATGCAAGGGTAACGATTTCTCATCCTAGGGCATGTGAAGCCCTCTTTTCCTTCTCATAGGAAGCCCTCTCTCATGAGTGAGCGAAGAGTTGGAGCGTTCCTTGGGGTAGATATGTAAAGTCCCCCTTGTGTAGAGTCCGAATGCGTAAATGGACATAGGCATGGTGTGTGAAGCCTATCCGGACAAGTTGGTCTGGATCGGTGATGTTGCATTGCATATGAACCGGGGAAGACTCGGGGTGTTTGCGCGTTTTTCGGGTTTCTACGTGGTAGATTGCAGCAGGGAATCTTGGAGATTAACTCCAAGGTGCACCCGGAAAACTGGGCAAAAGCGAGTTTTTCCAACACGATGGTCGGGGAGCCAACGTTAATATAACCGGGTTTTGTGATTGTTGTGGCGGAAACGGGACTCGGTGAGTCTTGACCTGCGCATATGGCTTAAATTGTCGTTGCAGAATTAACACGGGTCAGGCGGAACCGTACCCGATCTATGTCGTTCGGTGGGACCGTTGGCATGGATTAGAGTCTTCGGCGGTCTATGGCTTAAATTGTCGTGACCTAGGCAAGGAAGACAAATTGCTCATATGATTTGCCGTCCAAGGGGCGGTCGTGGAACGTGAACGTCTATGGCTTGAATTGACATGTCGTTGGCCGGTTCGCCGTGAATGTGCCCTGTGTGCACGAGGTGTGTGGTCGTGCGAGCCTATGCCTGTGATGAAGTGTGTTAACACTATTTTGATGTGATTCTAATAAAGTGCAGGGAAAGAGCATCGCCGCCCCGATTTTGGGGGCGGGATCGTTAAAATTTGGTCAGCATTGCTGACCATTATTTTATTTACCACCGGGCGGTGGATTGTGTCTTGCAGGTGCTGCGGAGCAGAGCGGGAAATAGCGGGCTAAAGCCCATGTTGTGGTGCTGGACCTCGAAGGCCTAACCTTTTTATGTTTTCCGTTTATCTCATGTATGGCCGGCTTGCGAGCCGAAGTATGAAAGGCACTCTTGTTTGAGGAAACTATTGTGAGGCCATAAGGCCGGTACTTTTGTATTTAACATTCCTAGTTTATCTGAGTAGTGGACATTCGTGCTTGGTAGGGTTCTTGTTTTTGTGCAACTTAATAATTGCTTCCGCTAGGTGTTGTGTAGGACGTTGTGATTGGTTGAATGGTTTAAATGCGTAACCAACCGTTCTGTCTGTAATATATGGCGCCGGGCCCCGGCCGGACCTACTACTATATGCTATGTGACTGATAAGGGTGTTACATCACTCGCCGGGAAAGCTTCCCGTCTTGGCATTCACCTATATGAGGCCACGCTCCACTTAGGCCATCCCGCTTAATGCAGTGAACCTCACTCCATGCCCTGCCTCCTGGCACCTATCGCCTGGTGCCTCTCGCATGGCGCCTCATTCCTTCTACCTCTCCCCTGAGCCCTCTCGCTCGGCTCTCGTTGCCTGGGCCCTCTCGCTCGCCTGCGAGTCTGAGGTTGTATAAAATCCCCGCTCTTTTTGAGGTTGTTTACAAGCTCGGAAAGATAGTTCAACCGAGGCTCGTGGTAGTGCGGCGAATTTATTGGATGGAATCTTTTGGTGGGCCCCTTGCCTAGTCTATAAATACGGAAATCGCCTCACCGCAAGGGGCCGTTCCCTTTCCTCCACCCTCTTCCAGTATCTGCCTCTATGTCTCTCAGTCAAAGTTTTCAGGACCGCATCGCGGTCGTGCGCCAGCGGAACAAGGCGACGGCGGCGGGTTTGAACAAGATCCCCGTGCGCAATTCTCCTTCGGAACTGCCATCCACCTCTCTCTCAAAAAAGGCAAAAGATCCGGAGCCTCCTCTCCCGGCAGGAGAACCTTCTCGCTCCTTTCTGAGGGGGTATGTACCTCCCACTCCATCTAGTCTCAAAGGAAAAGACGTAAGTTATTCAAGCCTGCTATGATCTCTTTGTACCACACATTTTTTACTTGCTACCTTTTCTCAGAAAATCTCGGCGCCTCCTCATCGTCCTGAGACCATTCGCATCAACATTTCAGAGCTTACTTCCAGGCCTCTCTCGCCCCAAGCCTCCACTCCCCCTCCACCCCCGTAATGAGGAGGGATGACCCTTCTACCACATCGGGCTCCACCCACCGATTCGGTAAGAGGCTCTACCTCTGACACCTTCTCTCTTTTTCTTGTCTCCTGCTTTTTCCTTGTCGCTTTATCTCTTTGGCTCCTCCAGAGGTGCGAGTGGAACCCCTATCAAGGGCTCACTGGCTGCCAACTCGCCAGTCAACGATTACTCCAGGCAGCTGGCCCCTTCGCCTACTCCTCCTATAGATGAGATCGAGGACTACCTGGGCGACCCCACGGACCCCATAGAGATGAAGCGTAACGTGGCCGAGATGCTGCAGAAGCACGGGCGCATCATTCAAGTGCTGGAAAAAGGAAAGCAAACCGCAGACCACCGGATTGACTGGCTAGAGGTTGAATGCGCTCGCCTGTCTTCGGAGATAGACGCCGACATTGAGGTGGACCAGACGAACCCTCAGGCAATCTTGGATGAAGTCGACCAACAGCTCCGTCTCGCCCGCAGTGGTGTTGAGGAGGCTCGCGCCTTCCACCTCCCCAGTCATCCTCCCTGCGTGAGAAGCCGTGGGGGAGGACGATGGAGGTGGGATAAGAATTGACGAGAGCACCGCCTTCTTTCCTTTCTTCTCTCGCCTCTTGCTTCTTAGCTCTTTCGTTTGCCTTGTCTCTGTAATAAAGTATTTTCTTATATAGCGCTAGCTGTGCGCTCTTCGAACTTGCCACCAGTCTTTATGCGAGATTAACTTTATCAATTTGGTGATTTGCCTGTTCAATTGATGCGACAACGTTAATACCTTCTTTTATGCTAATTTTTAACCTTTGTTACTTTTATTTTCTTCTGCATCAATCTTTTCACCGACTTCTCAGGCTGATGGCCCACTTAAGGTTCCGCCGCCCGAGGCTTGGATAGAGAAGGGTCGGCCGACGCTTGCCCTTCCCCGGCGTAGTTCTCTATCCTCTTATCCTCCTACTTATGAGGGCCATAAATACCCCCGCTGCCAGGGCTGGAAGCGTGTTTCCCTAGACTCCCGCCCGCGGCTCCCACTCTTTCCCCAGCTCGTCTCGTGCTCCGGCCCCTTGCCCTTCCTCTTTACTGTTCTTCATGTCCTCTCGCTGGTTCTCCACTTGCCAACTTCCCCTTTGTCTCGCGCACTCATGGGAATAAGGAGGCAAGGGGATGGTGAGGGCCGCAGCCGCTGTGGGAAGAGATTCTCCAACCACGATTTCCCTCCTGGTCGCCTCTCTGCCGATGAGTATGAGGCCTTCCAGAGCAACTTATTGTCGGAGGGCTACGAGTCACGCCCTCCCAAGGTTGGCGAGAGCGTGAATACATTCTACCCGGGCGAGCGCGCCTTCCCCATCTCCCACTTCGAGGCGGGGCTACGACTTCCCCTCTGGCCCGAGGTGAAGCAAGTTCTCAAGTACTTCGGCGTCGTGTCTGCCAAGTTGAACCCCAATGCGATCTCGGTTATCATCGCGTTCGCGTGATACATGCGGCGAGAGAGAATAGAATTCAGTCTAAGCGTCTTCCAGAAGATGTTCGTCTACCACACCAATCAAGATGGGGTCGCTTTCTTTACTGGGATGAATCTGAAAGTCTGTAAGACACCAAACAAGAATCATCACTGGCTAACCCGCTTTGTTTTCATCTGCGGGAACCTGGGCGGCGTCCCTCTCGTGCCCGTCTCGCCCGCGGAAATCTTCTATGTTACTCCGCAGGTTGGCGGCACGGACAAGCTTTTTTACGAGTACCTCACTTGGAAGAACTTCGAGGTCAGGTTTTTGAGACGGGGGCTCGCCTCACTACTCCCCGTGCTCCCTTGAGAAGGTATGCTCGAGCCCCTCGTCTTTTTCTTGCCTTCAGTACTTTCCTCTCGCTGAGCCTTTTCCCTGACTCTGTCTCGCTTCTCCCAAGAGAGAGGAACGTGCCGGTGCACCCTACCTATAGAAGTAATATCAAGCCATCTAAAGAGGTGTCTCTCGCCAATATGGCGGACGAGGCGGCCAAAGATTCGACTGCCCCTCCTCCCCAAAAGAGAGCGGTTGAGGACTCGGCCCCCTCTCGCCTCAGCCCCTCAAAGAAACTGAAGATGAAGTTGAAGAAAGTAGTCTCCTTCCCTTTCGAGAAGGGCAAGGTCCCTGCGGACACAGCGGCGACGTCGGGATTCTTGAACCCCATATCCCTGGGATCTGAATCTCCCCACTCACCTCACTTGACCTCTCCGTAAAGGGCTGTCCCGCTTCCTGAATACGCAGCCCCTCTCACACCGCCCGTGAGCTCTTCTAACCAACCTCCCCGGTCCCCTTCTCGTGGGGAGGCTCCTCTCCAGTATCCTGCTCCATCTGCCCACCTGAACTTCAACATGGGCCCGTCTGTCCCCGATGGCGCCAATGAGCCTTCGCTCATCTAGGATAAATGGGCACATCGGATCTCCATCTCTACCCTTCTCCCCTCATGGATAGAGCAAGCCGAGTCTTCGGCCCATGCCTTCACCTTGGGCTTCGGCCTCTATGGGGGTCTCGCCCCTGACGCGCTCGATTCGGCCACCATGCGAGATCTCATCTTCAGGACGGCCCACTCGCAGATGCGTACCCTCGATCTCTCTCATCGACTCTCGCGCCACCTAATTTTCAACACTCGAAGCTGGAAAGAGATAGACACCAAACTCACTACCGAGCGCGAGAAGTCTGGGGATCTCACCAAGCGACTAGAGGTGGCCGAGAGCCTTCTCGCCAAGGCTAGTGGCGGAGTGGTGAGTTGATACTTAGCCGGTATTCTCAAGCACTCTCCCGCTAGATTTAACGGTTTGTTCTTTTTCCAGGATGCTGAGACGGCTGAAAGGCTGCGCTCGCGAGTGGAGGAGCTGGAGACAGAGGTGAAGGAGCTGAAAACAGAGAATGTCCAGCTCAAAGAGGCCTCCACCTCTCGCTCGCAGGTCCCTCCACCTCCTCCCGCGCATTATAAGCACGATGAGGTCGAAGACTTTCGCCGGGATGCCAACATACGGACCGCCGAGCTCATCCTGAAGATGATGCGAGAGATGGGTGTGGTTAAAGATGATTGCGATGACATCACCGCCCGGGACCTCGTGCCCGAGATTTATGGCGAGGACGAGGAATCTTCGGTGAGCGAGAAGGTCTAGGGCTCCTTGAGCATAGCAGCCTTTTTCTTTCCTTTTTGCTATGATTACAATGCCTCTCCTGATTTGGGAATGTACTGCATTTAAACACAAATATGATTCATGTGTATATATAAATATATATATATATTTGCTCGCGTCTGAAGCTAGCCTTTTTCTTTTCTTCCTCCTCTCTTTTTTCTTTTTCTCTCGCTTGGACAGCTCGCGAGATCTTCGAGATCCTTAGTAGTGAGAGGGGGTTGTCTTTCCCCTCCCCGGCTGTTAATATAAGACCTGGCCCAGGGGGGCGAGCTGGCGAGCCTCTACCACTCTCGCGACCGTAGGGACACCTTCTCCTTCCTCTCGCGCTGCCTAGCGGCTCCTCTCGGCGCGAGTGGACCTAGGGGGTCAATTATCCCCCCCCCCCACCCACCTCTCTTCTTTTTCTTTATGTCGGAAGTCATCTTGAAGTATCCCCCACCCCCCTTTTGTTAGTAGCCAGGGTCAGTGTTTCCCTGATTAATCAGCTTCTATGTCAAGACCTCACTTACCTGCCTCAAGAAAATGCCCAACCCAAATTACAGCCGTAAGACATTTATGCTTTCCAACTGCAGCTTCTATGCCCCTATCCAGTATTGAAATGGAAATAAGTCTTTGCTCACGAAAACTGTAGCACGGTGGAGTAAGAAGGTAAGTGGGGATGGGGAGGAGGTAACCACTCCGCAGAATGGGCCTGATCCCCCTTTTGTTATTGTTTCCAACCACCGAGTGAGCCTACAACCCTGCCAGCTTGATAAGAGCCTGGTCAGTGGGTCTGCTCGGGGTCTCCTCTCCTCTTTCTCTTCCAACCACCGGGTGAGCCTACAGCCCTGCCAGCTTGATGAGAGCCTGGTCAGCGGGTCTGCTCGGGGTCTCCTCTCCTCTTTCTCCTCCAACCGCCGAGTGAGCCTACAGCCCTGCCAGCTTGATGAGAGCATGGTCAGCGGGCCTGCTCGGGGTCTCCTCTCCTCTTTCTCCTCCAACCGCCGAGTAAGCCTACAACCCTGCCAGCTTGATGAGAGCCTGGTCAGCGGGTCTACTCGGGGTCTCCTATCCTCTTTCTACTCCAACCGCCGAGTGAGCCTACAGCCCTGCCAGCTTGATGAGAGCCTGGTCAGCGGGTCTGCTTGGGGTCTCCTGTCCTCTTTCTCCTCCAACTGCCGAGTGAGCCTACAACCCTGCCAGCTTGATGAGAGCCTTATCAGCGGGTCTGCTCGGGGTCTCCTCTCGTCTTTCTCCTCCAACCGCCGAGTGAGCCTACAGCCTTGCTAGCTTGATAAGAGCCTGGTCAGCGGGTCTGCTCGGGGTCTCCTCTCCTCTTTCTCCTCCAACCTCCGAGTGAGCCTACAGCCCTGCCAGCTTGATGAGAGCCTGGTCAGCGGGTCTGCTTGGGGTCTCCTCTCCTCTTCCTCCTCCAACCGCCGAGTGAGCCTACAGCCCTGCCAGCTTGATGAGAGCCTGGTCAGCGGGTCTGCTCGGGGTCTCCTCTCCTCTTCCTCCTCCAACCACCGAGTGAGCCTACAGCCCTGCCAGCTTGATGAGTGCCTGGTCAGCGGGCCTGCTCGGGGTCTCCTCTCCTCTTTCTCCTCAAACTGCCGAGTGAGCCTACAGCCCTGCCAGCTTGATGAGAGCCTGGTCAGCGGGTCTGCTCGGGGTCTCCTCTCCTCTTTCTCCTCCAACTGCCGAGTGAGCCAACAGCCCTGCCAGCTTGATGAGAACCTAGTCAGCGAGTCTGCTCGGGGTCTCCTGTCCTCTTTCTCCTCCAACCTCAGAGTGAGCCTACAGCCCTGCATGCTTGATGAGAGCCTAGTGAGCGGGTCTTCTCGGGGTCTCCTCTCCTCTTTCTCCTCCAACCGCCGAGTGAGCCTACAACCCTGCCAGCTTGATGAGGGCCTGGTCAGCGGGTCTGCTCGGGGTCTCCTCTCCTCTTTCTCATCCAACCACCGTCTTCTAAGAAGGATGCCCTGAGGTGCATTGTGCTAGGAAATCATGACACATCCAAAAATTAAGATCATTAAAGTCATACTCAAGCATATTCAGAGGAAAATTATCATTATGGATAGAAATCCTACAGATCATCACCGCTGCGGGTGCGATCCAGGGGTACCCCTTCCACATCCTTGAGGTGATACTCCCCTGACTTTGAAACTTCTTTTTTCAATGAAGGGACCCTCCCAATTGGGGTTGAGGATTCTTACCGAGGCCCCCCTGTCCGCGGCATCAACCTTCTTGAGGACCAAGTCCCCCTTTTGAAATTGCTTGATCCGGATGTGCTTATCAAAGTACTTGGACATCCGGCGCTTGACCTCCTCCTTTCGGATTGATGCCAGCTCCCGGAGCTCCTCTCCGAGGTCGAGTGAAAGCCTCTGCTCCTCTCCATTATCGACCAGCCACCTTTCATCTCCCTCCCTTGCTGTTGTTACCTTGGGAGATTAAACCTCAAACTCCACTTGTATGACGGCCTCCGAGCCATGGGAGAGATTGAAAGGTGTCTCTCCTGTTGCCGTATTCAGAGTAGTTCGCAGAGCCCATAGGACGGAGGGGAGTTGTTCCACCCAGCTCCCCCTCAAGTTCTCCACTTTCTTCATTAAGAGATTCGCAATGATCTTATTTGCTGCTTCCACCTGTCCGTTTCTTTGAGGGTGATTAACCGAGGCAAACCGAAGGTCTATGCCGAGATGTACACAAAAGTCCACAAACTCCCTGCTGGCGAATTGTGGCATATTGTCGGTGACTATGGCCAAAGGGAGCCCGTGCCGGCAAATAATATCTCCCCACACAAAGTTCTTGATCACTTACGATGTAACCTTCGCCAAAGCCTTCACCTCCAGCCATTTTGAAAAGTAATCCACCATGACCAGTAGGAACCTTATCTGACCGCTAGCTTGAGGAAATGGCCCCACTAGGTCCAGTCCCCATATGGCGAAGGGCCATGGAGAGGTGATCGTTCGCAGCCTCTGTGCTGCGAGGAGCTGCAAGGGAGAAAACTCCTGACACTTCCTACACCTCTTAGCAAGCTCCTCCGCATCTTTTTGGAGGGTAGGCCAGAAATAGCCTTGCCTTAGTACCCTCCCTTCCAAAGTCCGACTCCCTGAGTGGCTTCCGCATTCCCTTGAATGGACCTCCTCCAATACCTTTGATGCTTCCTTCTCGGATACACACTGGGCTAACAATCCAGACAATGTTTTTCGGTAAAATAATCCTGCCTTCAACAGATAATAAGCTTACTTGTACCTAATCCGCTTCCTCTCGAGATCCCCCTCGGGTAGATGTCCCGACGCCAAGAAGGTCACAAAATGATCCATCCAAGACACCTCCTGGTCGACCTCCATTATCTCCCCTTCTTCTATGGAAGGCCTGAAGAGTTTGGTCATAGTCCCTCCGGCCTGAGGACCATGCTTTGCGAGCTAGTCTGCCTTAGCACTCTCTTCCCGAGGAACGTGCTGGATGGAGAAGCTATGAAACTGCCCAACGATACCCTTTATCTTTACCAGGTACAACTGGAGGGTCGGTTCCCTCACCTCGAACTCTCCATTGATGTGTCTTGCCACCACCAAGGAGTCTATGAAGACCCTGATATCCTGTATGCCTAACTCCCTAGCCAGTCGAAGCCCGACGATGATTGCTTCGTACTCGGCTTGATTGTTCGTGAGGGTGAAGTGTATCTTAAGGCTTGCTCGATCCTAGTCCACTCGGGGCTCGTCAAGATGACTCCTCCCCCAAAAGAATTCTTACCAGAAGCTCCATCTACCAACATCTCCTAAGCTGCCCCGGGAGATACCTCCACCTCCTCGACCTCTACCGCATAATGTGCCATGAAATCTTCCACTACCTGTGCTTTAATAGCCTCTCGAGGGATGTAGGAGATGTCGAATTCGCAGAGTTCGATCGACCACTTGGCCAATCTTCCCGAGTGCTCGACCCCCTCGAGAATGCGGCGAAGAGGGTGATGCGTCAAAACCTGAATGGCATGAGCTTGGAAGTATGGTCTGAGCTTCTGGGCCGACACGATGAGAGCGAAGGCCAGCTTTTCTAGGATGGGATATTTCAGCTCTGCCTTTTTGAGGACCCTGCTTACATAATAAATGGGGAATTTCTTCTTTTCTTCCTCTCGGACGAGGACCGAGCTAATCGCCCCCGTCCCTACCCCCAAATAGAGAAACAAACTCTACCCTTCCCTCGGCCCTTGGAGTAGCGACGTCTGAGTAAGCTGCTATTTTAGATCTACAAAGGCCTTTTCACATTCTAAGGTCCACTCGAACTCCCTTCCTCCCATTAGAGTTTGGAAGAAGGAGGTGCGTCTCTCTCCTGCCCTAGAGAGGAACCTGCTCAACCGTGCTAGCTTTCCAGTAAGACACTGGAACACCTTGACATTCTTAGGAGATCCCATCTCTAGTATTGCTTTTACCTTGTCAGGATTGGGTTCCACCCCAGCAGGAGTAAGGAGGTGTCCAAAAAACTTCCCCCTGCTGGCCCCGAATACACCTTTCAAAGGGTTAAGCCTCATCTTATACTTCCTTATAGTTGTAAACGTCTCCTGCAAGTCCAAAACATGGGACCCGAGGTCCCGACACTTAACCATCAAGTCTTCCATATAGACCTCAAGGTTCTGCCCCTTCTGCTCTCAAAAAATCCGGTCCATCATTCTTTGATACGTTGCTCCCGCATTTTTTAGCCCGAAGGCCATCATGTTATATCTGAAGCACCCATCCTCCGTGACGAAGGTGACGTCCTTGACGTCCGGAGGGTGCATGAGAATCTGATGGTACCCTAAAAAAGCATCTAAAAAACTCATTAGTGAGAAGCCGACGGCTGAGTCAACCAGCGCGTCGATTCGAGGCAGGGGGTAAAAATCCTTATGACAGGCTTTATTTAAAAGAGATAAATCAATACACATCCTCCATTTCCCCTCCCCCTTTTTTACCATTACAACATTGCTCACCCACCCTGGATACCTGTTGGCAGATATGAATCCCTCCTGGAGCAGCTTCTCCACCTCTTCTCTGATAGGTCTGGCCATATTGGAGGCGATGGACCTCTTTTTCTAATGGATGGGGCAGACCTTGGGGCCAAGGTTAAGACGGTGGCATGCCACGTCCGCGTCGATCCCTGGCATGTCTGCTGCGCTCCAGGCGAAGACGTCAATGTTTTCTTGTACGAACCTCCGGATCTCCTCCTGGTCTTTGGGAGTGTGCTCTCCGCTGATCTTTATATTTTCCTTCCTTCCGTCCTTTATGAGGATCTCCACCTCCAGAACTTCCACAGCCGCCCTCAACCTTGAAGGTTCTTCTTCCTATGGCTCCCTCAGATCCTCCTCTAGATCCTTTGCCCCGTACTCCCCTCCCAAGCCTTCAATGACAGCTACCCTCTCCTGGGCCCTCACTTTCTCTCTTCAAGGGTCCCCCTCTGTGGATGCCCTCTTTCCCTTCTTTTCCCCAATACTTCCTTCATTCCCCCTACGCTCCCGCTCCCCAGCCACATGCTCTCCTGCCATTGCTGGCTCCCCCGCAATTCCTCTTTCACCTCCTCCTTCACTCTCCGACTCCTCTCCTCCACCTATCTCCACCTCTGCTACAAGACTTCCCTCCACCCTAGCTTCATCTCTCACTAGCTCCTCTCCTCCGGCCACCTGCTCTCCTGCCATTGTTGGCTCCCCCGCAATGCCTCTTTTACCTCCTCCTTCACTCTCCAACTCCTCTCCTCCAGCCATCTCCACCTCTACTGCAAGACTTCCCTCCAACCTTGCTTCATCTCTCACCAGCTCCTCTCCTCCGGCCACCTGCTCTCCTGTCATTGCTGGCTCCCCCGCAATGTCTCTTTAACCTCCTCCTTCACTCTCCGAATCCTCTCCTCCAGCCATCTTTTTCTCCATCTCCTCTGCATCCCCCTTCCATAAGATGGTGTTGACCGCCGTCACGTAGCACTCCCGAGCCGCCTTTGGATCCCCCCTTACCCTGATCTGGGTTCCTCCCGAATTAAGTTTCAAGCACTGATGGAACGAGGATGGTACACACCTAAAGGCGCTGATCAAAGGGCGCCCAAAGATCGCATTATAGTTGCTGGGGGCATCCACTATCACGAAACGACAGTTCCTGGACAGCCCCCCAGCGTCACCTGAAGTCCTACTCCTCCCTCGACCTCCTTCCTCTCCCCCGAGAATACAAACAATGACCCATCCACCGCCAACACCCTTCGGGCCTCCACCCTCATCTCATTGAATGCCTTCTTGAAGATCACATTGACGGAACTCCCGTTGTCCACCAAAATTCGGGACACCGTGAAGTTCTCAATGGCGGTCCGGATTACCAGCGCGTCGCAGAAAGGGTCCTCGTGATCTGGAAGGTCTCTTGTGGAAAAAGGTGATTTTCTCATCCGGATATGGGACTTGCGACGTCGAGGCAATGCTCCGACGGTATATAGCGTGAAGACTGGCCTTACGGGTGGCCTCGATCCCCACCCCCCCATGAATCACCCCAATCCCTCCTCGATCTCCTGTGTCTGACCGATCCACACATCGATCCTCCTCCGCGGCTCCTGGCATCTCCACTATCTGCACTGGTGGCCATTGGTCTTCTCCTCCTCTACCCCTCTTCAACTCCAAGAACTCCGGGCACGTGGCTGTCGCATGGCCCTCCTCCTCATTGAAGTCACAGTATGGAAGAACTCCTCCACCATATCTCCCTTCTTGGGGGTTCCTCCTCCTCCCCACAATTGCTCTCCCACATTCTCTTCCTCTTCCTCTCCCTCGGCCAATGGCCAAAGCTTGGTGAGGCGGAGGTGGGAGCGGCCTTGGGCCATGCCCCCACCCTAGCGGATGAAATCTCCCTGGTCCCGGATAAAATTTCCTTCCCCCTGCGGAGGACCCCTTCCTGGTCCTTGAACTGGGCCTCCCGGTTGCCTCTAGCCTAACTCTGGGTGCGCGGGCCCCTGTGGCTCCTCCCTTCTACTTCCCTCTTGCTGCCTTGTTCCTCCTGACTCTCTCTGCTCCCCCTCAGTCAACCTTGCTAACTTCCTCGCAAATGCCGTGTGTGCCGCCTCTAAGGCTATCTCCTTTGCTTCCTTCTCCATCAATCCCTCAAAGTAAAATGGTGCCTTCCAGGTTAGGCTCATCTTGAAGAAGCCTTCACTCAACCCCACGGTGAAGGCCATCTGGAGGGCGAAACTAGGCACCTCCTTGATTTCTAGGATCTCCTCCTGGAAACGATCCACGTACTGAGCAAAAGACTCGTCCGCCTTCTGCTTGATCAGGAAGATGGACTCCGGGTTCTTCTTCCTCTTCTTAGAGGTCGAGAAGCGCAGCTGGAAGCTCCTGCTCAGGTCATCGAAGCAATAAATAGAACCCGCCGGGAGTTGATGGAACCAGTCCATGGCCTTATCCTTCAAAGTTATGGCGAAGAGGCGGCACTTGAAGGCGTCTGTCATTGGTTTGATGGAGACCGCATCTTCAAACCATTCCAGGTGTTGGAGGGGATCATCCTTTCCCATATAGTAGGTTATCTATGGCTTGCGGAACCCTTCTAGAACGGGTGCCGAGAGGACCAACTCGCAGAAGGGAGATCCTCTCACTGGTGGTCTCGCCAGGTCTACTCGCGCGACTAGCCCCGCGGGCGCGACGACACTCATCGGGCTGGGGAAGAGATCCCTTCCTTCTACCTCTCGACGGATTCCTTCCGCCGCCACTTCCTTTCTCGGTCGCCTCCCGGGTGCATCCTCACCTATCCGTGCCGGCTCGACCCCCTCACGGAGCGCGTAGTCCGGCACCTGGGGCAGGGGGGGCGGGGGGGGCGGGGGGGGGGGGGGGGGGGGGGGGGGGTGGGGGCGGGGGGAGGGGGGCGGGGGGGGGGGGGGGGGGGGGGTCTCGCACTCCCCTCTCTGTGCGAGTTGCTTCAGCATGTCCATGATCCCTCTGATGGATGACATGAACTCTGCCCTCCCGACGTACCCACCTGGCTCGGGGACCCATCGTCTTCTCCTCTTGCGTCTCCCGCCAGGAGGTAACCCTTCGTTCTTCTGCACAAGCTACTGTTCCACGCTCACTGAACAAAAAATGTTGGAACCAACAAGGTCGATTGCTCCTAAAGCTCGGAACTACTGGGGCAGCTCACGCTTAATCCCTTAGGATCACACTCGAGGCGAAGAACTAGACTGGAGGCTCCAGCGAGGAGGTCCTACCTCGTACCCTAAAGAGACTAAAGCTATTCCCTTCCCTAGACAATGCTGAGCTAGGTTCCTTAGAAGAAGTGGAAGGACTCAAGAAAGTTTGCTCTTCTAAGGCACCTTACCGGTCTATTTATAGGCCTCTTAACTGGGACTGCAAATAACAAATTTACACCACCCTGAAATTACCAAAACATCCCTGGCTAGGTCTGCCAATAGCCAAACTCCGCTGTCCACAAGGGCTAAATGCAGACCACCCGGGGTAAAATGGTAAAACACCCTTGGGGCCCAAAAGGTGGGCCCGACCCTACCTAAACCGGCCTTGAACCAAAGTGGCACCTGACGAGAACTCCCCCATAGGGTCCTCTCGCATGGTGAGCTAGTCACACGTCGGGAAAGCTTCCCGTCTCGGCATTCACCTATCTGAGGCCACGCTCCATTTAGGCCATCCCGCTTAATGCAGTGAACCTCACTCCATGCCCTGCTTCCTAGCACCTCTCGCCTGGTGCCTATCGCCTGGCGCCTCTTTCCTTGTACCTCTCGCCTGAGCCCTCTTGCTTGGCTCTCGTTGCCTGGGCCCTCTCGCCTGGGCCCTCTCGCTCGCCTGCGAGTCCGAGGTTGTACAAACAACTCAGTGGTCAAAATTATAAATGACCATGGAACTGAATTTCAGTCTGAATGTATGAGAAAATTCTTTGAACAAATTGGGATTCATCAAGAATTCTCTTCACTTAGAACTCCTCAACAAATTGGTGTTGCTGAAAGAAAGAATAGAACTCTAATTAAAGCCAGTATAACTCTACTGAATGACACTATTCTCCCTTAATACTTCTGGGCTGAGGCAGTAAATACTGCATATCATGTGCTCAATAGGGCCTCCATAAACAAGAAACACAAGATGACTCCCTACCAAATTTTAAAAGGCAGAAAACAAAACATATCTTATTTCAGAATCTTTGGTAGTAAGTGTTTTGTACTAGTCAATGGTAAACACTACCAAACTAAGTTTGCTGCCAAATCCCTAGAAGGGTTACTTGTTGGGTACAACAACCATAGTAGAGCATACAGGATCTACAACTTGACTACTCAAATTGTAGAAGAATCTGTGCATGTTGTATTTGATGAGTCAATGTTTATTAACAGTGAATTGTCTAGTTCTTGAAAGACTTTCATTCAAGAGCCTAAACACCTAGAGGGGGGGGGGGTGAATAGGTTCTAATATTTTTATGTCTTTTTGAATTTAAGGAAAACAGATATATGTAACTACTTTTAGCACAGAATTATTCTATCTACAGAATTTAAATGCAACACGGCAAACACCAGATCTATAGTGGTTCCCCAAGATATGGGTACATCTACTTTCCCCCTTCGCATATCCTGTAGATAACTAGATTCAGCCTAACTTCCTTCCACTGGATCGGATCCGCAGATCTTACAAACTCAAAACTAAAAATGGTTCCTACACCTCAGATATTACAAAAGTCCTACCTCAGATTGTTCCCTAAATCCTACCTCAGGCCTCAGCCCTACCTCAGCCTTTATAACTAGGCTTACAACTCAGACTTTCCACAAGTCCTACCTCAGGCACACAGCCCTACCTAAGCCTTTATAATTTTTGGCTTACAATCTCAGATCTAACAATAGATCCTACAAGAATTTATGAGTGATAAGTTTCAGAAAACTTCACCAGCTAGATTCCTCTATTGATGTTGTCTTCTTGATCAGTTCTTGTATAAACTGATCCTTCTGATCCAACCTAACTTAGCTTTTCAAAGCTTCTTGATTAGGACAAATAAGGTGGATCTATTCTTCAAGTTGAAGTTGATCTTCAGTCAGCTTCTTTCTTAGATTCAGATTGAATTCTGAATCTTTCTTGCAGACAGGACTTGATCTGTCAGAATTCTTCTTTAAGATCCAGAGATCTTTTCACATTGATGATTCTATTGTCTTCTGTCATTTCTGATCTATCTCTTATAAAGATCTTGCTCCATGGTTACCGGCTGATCCAGTTTATAACAGACTTCTGACAGTTCTGACAATGGTGTCAGACCAGTTAGTTATGACAGCTGTCAAATCACTAGTCACATCACCAGGTTCTTAAATATCTGTCTAACTAAGCATACAATACTCAGCAAACTGCTTTACATGTGTCGACACATATAGGCTAAGTGTCGACACAAGTCTTCAAGGTATCGACACAAATACTCCAAGTGTCGACACTATCATACTTCTACTTATAGACACTGCCTTTTGTTGTATGTGTCGACACAAGTCCTGTGTGTCGACACATCATCTTCTTGTCTCGAAAATTCTGTTACAGACGATGGGGTTGAGTGTTTGTCAAATAGCGTTGAGTGTGTGTCGACACAAGTCCTGTGTGTCGACATAATTACTTCTAAACTCGACACAGCCTCTTGAGAGTTGGTGTGTCGATACAAGTCCTGTGTGTCGACACAATTGCTTTAGGTGTTGACATAGCTCCTGAGTGTCGACTCTTCTCTTGTTTTTTGTGTCGACACAATTTTGTTATAAGTTGTCGACATAATTCTAGATGTCGACCCAACAGCTTGTTTAGGTGTTGACATAACTTTGAGTGTCGACACAACTTCTTTATAACTGTCGACACAAATTGCCTGTGTGTCGACACAGCTCGCCTGAGTGTCGAAAAAATTTGCCTTAGTGTCGACATAGCTTTCCTGAGTGTCGACACAATTTGCTTGAGTGTCGACACAGTTTCTTCACAAGTGTCGACACTTGTACTAAGAAAATTTTCCTTCAAATTTTTAAACCTGCACAATTAAACTCAAACTTCTATCAAATACACATTGATGCATATCGTTGACTAAGTTGTTTCTTCTCCAAATCTAGTACACATTTTCCAATGTACCCAACAATCTACCCATATTTGGAGAAGTCATAACCCTTAGTCAAAGATTTACATTTCTTAAAATAAAACAAAATTGTAATAGAAGTAAAAATATTTCAAAGTAGATAATTTCATAATCAATGTAAACAACACACACTTAATACTGAACCATATTTCATTCATCAGAAAAACTTTGGTTTAAATAAATTTCTTATAGAACAAAAGGAAAAGTAATAAATTTTTCTATTACAAGAACCTAGCAATCCTATTACTGACTAGGTTCCTTAATAACTATCCATTTGCCAGACTTGATTTTAGCCTGCACAGAAGGTTCAACATCTTCAGCTAGCTTTTTCACTTTGAGAGCTTTCATCTTCAATTCTTCAGCCTTGATCTTTTGTCTTTCAAAATAGTGAAAAGGTGTAGGGAAGTACTTGCTTGGCTCTTGTTCATTAGCAGGTAGCTTCCCAGCCTTAGCACTTCTTCTATGATGTAGAATTGCTTCTTGTCCAGCTTGATACTTATTCCATTCTTGCTCAGAATACCACTTACCCCTGTCATGGGTTTTATCCTTAACAGCTTTCCAGGCAGTAAGTATGATATTTCTAGAAGTTGGGCTCCATTGCTAAAAATCTGGCTTCAGTTCAACCTACTCTCTGAATCTCTTCTTGGAGAGTTGAGCTTCCTTCTGAGCTTCCAATGCAGCTTCTAACATTTCAACCTTTCCAAGAATTACATTTTGTACCTCTGGTGGAGGACTATACATCTTTAGCACTTCTTCTTGAACCATTTCAAAATAAGCTGGGGGGTAGATCACCTGAGCAACTTCAACCTGATCTCCTTCAAAGTATTCAGATTGAATCCCAGACTCAGCTACATTAGCATCATCACACAGAGGAGGATATCCAAGAGTGGATTTGATGTTGTTGGTAGTCCATTTAACATGGTCAGAGCCGGCTTTGACTAGTACTCTCTCCCCCTTTATGACTTCTCTTGCAATATGATCTATCAAATCTTCCTTCTATAATCTTACTTGATCAGCTAGATATTCAGTTCCCTATTTAAAATAAGCTCTGAACTTTGTCAGGAAGGTTTTTATTTTCTATTGAGATTCTTGAAATGTGGCTTTGATAATAGATATATCTTTTTGGATTTGCTTTGTGATTTCATCCTTCAGAGTAGTGCTAGAATCAGTGAGCTTTTTCAATATTTCATGATGGGAATCCTTGAGATTTTCATCCATCCTTATCTGATTCTCTAGGACATATCCCTGCTTTACTTTAATCTCATCCACTTTAGCTTGGATATTTTTCTGTGGCTCGGATAGAAACACCACAACATTACCTCCTTTATGGAAGCAATCTGTCATCTCCTTCTTATGTTGATTTACTTCAAATCTAATGGATTTGATGTCCTGGGCCAACTGAAACTGTAACTCCTTATGAGTTTCATCCACATATTGCTCTATAGATTGTCTTTGATTATCCAGTTTCAGTTGCATCTGGACCAGTAAAGAACTGAAGTCCACAGTTGATGCATGTGGTGTTGTTCCCACTTGCAAAGCCTTCTTGTAACCAGAACTCTTCTTCTTTAACACAGCAAGCTTTCTTTTCTTATCCATTGTGGCTTCTTCATCTTCAGAAGATTCAGATGTACTTTCAATATCAACAATATCCTTTTCAGTTGGGGTATCCTTGGATAACTCCCCCTCAGTCCTTGTGATTTCTTTTACTTTGTCAATGTCCTCCCCCTCAGTCCAATCAGGAAGAGAATAAGGAAACAATTCTTCCATTGTAAATTCCTGTTGTATCTGTTCAGAAGGAATAAGATTAATTTTTAAAAAAAAAACTGAAAAGACTCATACCACTTGAAAGTCCTTTTTTGTTGTGTAAACAAAAGTGTCCCTTTGAACAATTTTTGAGGAGAATACTATAATCATCACTAGTCTGTGGAGAAGAAACTTATTGGCTCATGTTGACCATCATTTTTATCTGTTACTTTAGCTATAGAGTTGATTTCAGATACAACATCCATTATTGTGTCTGCAGCTAAGTCACTATCCAAGACAACATTAACAATACCTCCCCCTTAGGCAGGCAAATCAGTTTCTTTTTCTTGGTTTTCTCCCCATAGAGTAGATTCAATTTGTTGCTCTTGGGGCTCCCAGTCCTTTTCTTGAGCTTGAACATCTTGTTGTTGCTGGTCTTCATCAAAATTGAAGACCACTTCCTCCTCAGAATCAGTGGAGGAGTCAGCTTGTACAATAACTTTCTTTTTCTTCTTGTCCTTTTTAGTTTGCTCCTTGGGAGTAGGTACTTCCTTGGTAAGAACTCTGTCCCATCTTGATAGTATCCTTACATCCATTTTTCTCATGTTATTTATTTTAGAGCCATTTGCTTTTTTTAGAACATCTAGAATTAGTGATGTTAAGCAAAGGCTGAGGATCCTTCCCAGATTAGGTTTCTTTATTCCCTCTTGTAATTTATCAAACACTACTGCTGCCCAGTCAGTGTTTATCTTGAATATTATTCTCACCATCAGATTGAACATGTGGGCAGAAATCCGATCATGTCCTCCTGTTTTGCAGATAATCACCTTGCCCACGACTTCTGAAAGAAATTTTCCCTAAGAATTCATCCCTTTTCTATTGATGGATGAACTAATCTTAATGTTGGGATTCAGTCAACACCATCTTAATGCTTCAGTTATCTCGGAAGGAGTTATTTAATCTGTATCCTTGATTACTGGTAGATGTAGTGCTTTCCTGATTGATTTCAGTGTGAGTTTCACCCTGGTACCTTGAATAGTCGCCTTGATTTTCTGTCCTTCTGTGTCCATAGTAGCGATTGTGTAGAACTCCATGACTTCCTTCTTCCAATTTTTTGTCGGTTCTAAGACCAAAAATTCTAGTCCATTTACAGAAATTAGGGCAATAACTCCCTGAATTTCGTCAGAAGCAATTGTGAAGCCCTCGCGAACCAATTCATAACCTTCATTAACTTTGTCTTCTTTGTTTGGCGCCATTGTCATAAGTGTTAGAGGAGAAGAGAAGAGAAGGTCTATACCGACAGAAGGTATAGAGTTAGAAATTCTGATAGCGTAGTCGACCAGATTTTGGATTCACATATTTATAGTACTTGAGTCAAGGGCAGATCAAAAGTCGGGCTTAAGTCGACAAATCTGTTTTTGTGTCGACAATGATGACCTAGGTCTTGACAGAAATTAAGTTAAGTCGACATGACTATTTGTCGACATACTAATTTTTAAGTTTACAAAACATATTTTAAGTCAACACATTTATGTGTCGACATACTGGAGTCTGTGTCGACATACTTGCGTCTGTGTCGACACTGACAACTTAAGTCTCGACAGAGTTGTGTCGACACTGACTTTTTGTGTCGACACAAATATCTTCACGACTTATTGTCCCAACAAGGTTGTGTCGACACCTATTCTCCTGTCGACACAAATACTGTTTCTGTGTCCACACATCCTTTATCTGTTTCGACACAACATACTGAGTGTGTCGACACAACTTGCTTGTGTCGACACAAACATTGTACTTTGCCAAATTTCAACAGAAATTTGGTGCTAACATATGCTACTCATGCAAACTTTTGTTAACCTATTCTAGGTTCAACATACCTAATTCAATTTTGAAATTATTGAATTTAGTTTCATCCAGTGGTTTTGTGAAAAAATCAGCTATTTGATTATCTGTTTTTACAAACTCTAGACTAATATTTTCCTTTTCAACATGTTCTCTAATAAAATGAAATTTTATTTCTCTATGCTTGGTTCTACTGTGTGACACAGGAATCTTAGCAATAGAAATAGCACTTGTAGAATAACAAAATAATGGTATTCTACTTACCTGGATGTCATAATCTTCTAGTTGATGCTTCATCCACATCAATTGTGCACAGCAGCTACCTGCAGCTATATACTCTGATTCAGCTGTTGATATAGCTACACTGGTTTGCTTCTGGCTGCTCCATGACACCAGCCTCCCACCAAGGAACTGACAGGTTCCTGTGGTACTTTTTCTGTCTTCCTTGCATCCAGCAAAATCTGCATGTGAGAAACCTGTTAATAGAAAATCTCTATTCTTAGGGTACCAAAGGCCTAGATTAGGTGTGCCCTTAAGATATCTCAAATTTCTTTTAGCTGCAGTATAATGAGATTCCTTAGGGCATGCTTGATACCTAGCACAGACACATGTTGCATACATGATGTCAGGTCTACTAGTAGTCAAGTATAGTAGGGAGCCAATTATCCCTCTATACAAAGACTCATCAACAGGTTTCCCTGCTTCATCTTTCATATAGGCATACTTGTTCCCATTGGAGTTTTCATTGTAGAAGCTGAGTCAAAACCATACTTCTTAATCAACTCCTTGGTGAACTTAGAATAGGAAATTGACAACCCACTCTCAGTCTATCTAACTTGACGTCCCAAGAAGAACTTCAGCTCACCCATACTACTCATCTTAAACTTACCTTGCATAAGTTTGGCAAACTTCCTACAAAGGCTATTTTCAGTATAACCAAAGATAATGTCATCCACATATATCTGGACTAGTATTATCTTGACTTTTGATTCCCTATAGAATAAGGTTTTGTCTATCGTTCCTATAGAGAATTTATTCTCAATTAGAAAGACAGACAAGGTTTCATACGAGAATTTATTCTCAATTAGAAAGACAGACAAGGTTTCATACCAAGCCCTTGGAGCTTACTTCAAATCATATAGAGCTTTCCTAAGCCTATACACATAATCAGGAAAGTGAGAGTCTACAAAACTTGAGGGTTGTTCTACATAGACTTCTTCTTTTAAATCACCATTCAGAAATGCTGATTTCACATCCATTTGATATACTTTGAACCCTTGATAGGCAGCATAGGCCAAGAACAACCTTATTTCCTCCAGCCTTGCCACTAGAGCAAAGGTTTGATCAAAATCAATACCTTCCTCTTGCCTGTAGCCTTTTTCTACCAGTCTAGCCTTGTTCTAGACTATTGTGCCATTCTCATCAAGCTTGTTCCTGTAAATCCACTTAGTTCCTATTATTTTGTGATACTTAGGTTTTGGCACCAGTTCCCAAACCTTACACCTTTTGAACTGACTGATCTCTTCTTGTATTTCATCAATCTAGTTGGTGTCTTGCATGGCTTCTTAAATCTTCCTAGGTTCTATCTGAGACAGGAAGCTAGAACAAAAAACTGTGTTCATGCTCCTGCTCCTTGTTAGAACACCTTGACTTGCATCACCAATGATATGGTGAGCTGGATGATCCTTCAGGTGTCTCCTTGCTGGAGGAATTCTGTCACCATTATGGCTATCTCTAGTTTCCTAATCTTGATGCTCCACATTTTCTTCTTCACCCAGAGGGACTTGATCTCCCGTGGATAGCTGGCATCTTTATCTTCATCCAGATTAGCAGTAACATCTTCATTAATGGTTAGCATATCTAGCTTATCTATTAGACCTGTAGAACTAACTGAAGAACTAGATAATTCACTGTTAATAAACATTGACTAATCAAATACAACATGCACAGATTCTTCTACAACTTGAGTAGTCAAGTTGTAGATCCTGTATGCTCTACTGTGGTTGCTGTACCCAACAAATATCCCTTCTAGGGATTTGGCAGCAAACTTAGTTTGGTATTGTTTACCATTGACTAGTACAAAACACTTACTACCAAAGATTCTGAAATAAGATATGTTTGGTTTTCTGCCTTTTAAAATCTTGTAGGGAGTCATCTTGTGTTTCTTGTTGATGGAGGCCCTATTGAGCACATGACATGCATTATTTACTACCTCAGCCCAGAAGTATTCAGGGAGAGTAGTGTCATTCTATAGAGTTCTACTGGCTTCAATTAGAGTCCTATTCTTTCTTTCAGCAACACCATTTTGCTGAGTTCAAGGTGAAGATAATTCCTGATGAATCCCAAGTTCTTCACAGAATTTTCTCATACATTCAGACTGAAATTCAGTTCCATGGTCACTTCTGATTTTGACCACTGAGCTGTTGTATTCATTCTGAATTTGTCTGACAAAAGTCTGGAAAATAGTTGGGGTTTCTGATTTCTTCCTCAAGAAGAAAACCCATGTAAATCTAGAATAGTCATCCACAACAACACGAGTGTATGCTTTCCTACCAAAACTATGGACTGACATAGGTACAAACAAATCCATATACATGAGATACAAACATCTCATTGAAACTTTGATGTCAAGTGACTGAAAAGAGGACTTAGTCTGCTTGCCTTTTTGGCAAGCTGAGCACACATCCTCTTTTATGCACTGAACTTGAGGACCATTCCTCACTAATCCCATGCTGAACAGCAGTCCAATTGACTTATAGTTCAGATGAGCTATCCTCTTGTGCCATTTGATATATAGAGAAGCTTTCTCTCCTGCAACCAAACAAATATGTGAGTTGTTAGACTCACACTCTAGGTTAAGGCAATACACATTTCCTTTCCTAGTGCCAGTCAAGATGATCTCTTGATCACTTGCCCTTTTTACAAGGCACTCCCCTTTTAGGAAAGAAATATCATAACCTAGGTCACTAAGTTGACTTATGCTAATCAGGTTATGTTTTAAACCCTTTACATAAGCCACTTTAGTGATAGTAATTAAATCATAACAGATGTTACCAAATCCTTTTATGATTCCCTTTTCTGATCCACCAAAGATAACTTTTGGTCCATTCTTTATGGGCACATAGTCCCTCAACATTCTCCTTGTTCCAGTCATATGTCTGGAACAACCACTATCCAAGTATCATATAGGGGTATGGTCACATGGATTTACCTGCAACAAATAATGAATCACTTACCCTTAGAACCCTACTTGCTAGTGGGTCCTAGGTCCTTGTTAGTTTGAAACCCTGTGACTGATCTAACAGGAATCATACTGTTAGTTTTAACCCTTAAGTTAAACCAGCAATCCATGGCAAAGTGGCCCACCTTGCCATAACACCAACACTCAAACTTATTATACCTATTCTTAGGTACAGGCCTTCTAACTTTGTTGTTAGTAGGCTTGTTAAGTGTTGGTGCTGGAACAACATTCTTCAAGAACTTCTTTTGAATATGATGGGCATGCCTATAGATTGGTCTATTTGCATTAGCCCCCTTGCTCATGAAATTTTCATGCTCACAGTGACAATGTGTCATGTTATAATCATACCTGTTAGTAGGATTCACTACCTTCTTAAAGAAAATAGGGGGATTAAAAGCTTGAGCCTGAACTGGGACTTTACCCTTTTTATAAGAATTGGTAGCCCTAGTTTTTCCCTTGAAGCCTAGACAAGTCTTTCCTTTTTGTGAAACAAAATTATCTATCAAAGGTAAGACTGATTTTGTCTTTGAGAATTTTTCATCTAGCTCTCTCTCCTGCTGAAGTTTTCCCTCAAGTTTCTTGATATGATTCTCTTTGAATGAGATTGTGTCCATCTGAATAACTGTAATATTTTTCAATTTGGTAACCTCATTCAGTTTTTGATCCAGCAGTTTTGCTGAATCTGCTGCAGCCAGTTTGAGAGACTAAATCTCGTTGGCCTTCTCTTTAACAAGAAACTTGCTCTTCTTTAGAGCATGCAACAACCCACTATACTCATTATTGAGTTGGTGAACATCCCCCTCAGACTCAGATCCATCCACTTCTTTTTAAGAAGATGCTTCTGATTCTGATCCAGTAATGTAATCTGAGACAAGGGGTGAATTGTTTACCTTACTTGGTCCAGGCTGATCCTGGCACTTATCTTCTTTAGATTGAGCCATCAACCCTTTACAACAATATTGTTCAACTCCATTTATGGAGTCCAGCATCTGTAGGAATTCTAGTTCCTTAGAATCCTCTTCTGTTGAGAGGAGTCCAACATATGCTTCTTGTTGGGTATTGTATCCACAATGTACCTGATTTGAAGAAGCCCCTGAACAAGCTAAGTTGAATTGACAATGTATTTGATGATTTTCTATCAAGTTATGCTTGCAGCTATTCCATGCTAAGTACACACCAATGTCAGGGTGCAGTGGGTCAATATACACGGGTCTGCGCAATGTAATCCCTCGTTGAGCAGATCAGTGTGTTGACTCATGTGTGCTCTCTCTATTGGAGTGTACTTATTTTCAAGTACATGGTTAAGGCAGATAAAGAGCAGAATAAGGAGCAAAGATGGGTCAAAGACCAAGTTCATAGGAAGGAAGAGAAAAATCGTCTAAGTCAAAATTGACGGGAATCACTAAGTCATTCCCGCCGACTTTGACGGGAGTCACTTGTGATTCTTGCCGATTCGATGAGAATAAGTCTGCATTCCCGCCGACTTCTTCCAGCTATCAGTTTTCCAAACAGAAATTCTGCCAAGACAGAATCGACGGGAATCACTAAGTGATTCTGGCCGATTTCTACGGGAATCGTTAGTGATTCCCGCCGATTCGACGAGAATAATCTGCATTCCCGCCGATTTCCTCCGGCTGACAAGCTTTCCAACTGAAATTCGGCCAAGGCAGAATCGACGTGAATCGTGAGTGATTCCCGCCGACTTCGATGGGAATCACCAACGATTCTCGCCGATTTTTCCTTAGGCAATTTTCTTCTGTTCGCTGGACCGAACCAAGAGACAGTGCGCTGTTTCGGCCGGGGCTAGGGCTTTTCCTTGTGGGCCCCACAACGGTCTTTTAGGGTTGGATCAGAGTATATATACATGGGTATTTCGAACTTCTACGATCTGTATCACTTCTCTTCCTCTTTTCTAGCAGTAAGCTGCATTTCATATGAAAGCAGTTTTCCAAAGAGTGTAGGTGGTGGTGTGTCAACCAGTCTGGCCACTTCCCTGATTGCACATATCTTAGTGTCCCAATCCTTTGTTTGGGACCTAAGAAACTTGTCATTCAGTTCATAAGTACTGAAGACTCTTCCATATGTCATCAGTTCATTCACTATTCTAAAAAAATTTTTATAGCATTCAGCTAAGCTGTCAGTTTTATTCTGCCTAATGCTCTCATACTCCTGATTCAACATAGACTTTGTGTCCTCTCTGACTTCTTCTGTGCCTTCCATATAGACAATCGGTGTATCCCATATTTCTTTGGATGTTTTACAGTGCACATGATTCTTGAATGTTGCATCATCTATGGCACTTATAATTATATTCTGAGCTCTTTTATCTAATATAGCCAAGATGATCTCATCCTTAGTCATCTTTGAATAACTCTTTGGAGTTTGAATGTTTGCCTCTAGAACTGAAACCTTCATTGGGATGAACGGGCCTTCCAGTATTGTGATATAAATTCTTGGATCAGATGCTTCCATAAATAGCCTGACCCATTCTTTCCAAATACCAAAAGATTATTTCCTGCATATGGGCAATTTCATAGATCCAAACTCCTTTTGATTTTCACTTGAACCCATTCTTGTTGTCTGTTATTAGCCTTGGAGAAATCCTTTGACTGTTAGGTCAATTTTGTGGAACCTCCCTCTGATACCACTTGAAAGACTTTGATTCAAGAGCCTAAACACCTAGAGGGGGGTGTGAATAGGTTCTAATCTTTTTGTGTTTTTTTGAATTTAAGGCAAACAGATATATATAACTACTTTTAGCAAAGAATTATTCTATCTACAGAATTTAAATACAACACAGCAAACACCAGATCTATAATGGTTCCCCAATATATGGGTGCATCCACTTTCCCCCTTCGCCTAACCAGTAGATAACTAGATTCAGCCTAACTTCCTTCCATTGGCTCGGATTCGCAGATCTTACAAACTCAGAACCCAAAATGGTTCCTACACCTCAGACTTTACACAAGTCCTACCTCAGATTCTTCCCTGAATCCTACCTCATGCCTCAGCCCTACCTCAGCCTTTATAACTAGGCTTACAACTAAGACTTTCCACAAGTCCTACCTCAGACACACAGCCCTACATCAGCCTTTATAAGTTTAGGCTTACAATATTAGATCTAACAATAGATCCTACAAGAATTTGTGAGTAATAAGTTTCAAAAAACTTCACCAGCTAGATTCCTCTGTTGATGTTTTATTTTTGATCAGTTCTTGTATAAATTGATCTTTCTGATCCAACCTAACTTAGCTTTTCAAAGCTTCTTTATTAGGACAAATAAAGTGGATCTATTCTTCAAGTTGAAGTTGATCTTCAGTCAGCTTCTTCTTTAGAATCAGATTGAACTCTAAATCTTTCTTGCAGACAGGCCTTGATCTGTAAGAATTCTTTTTTAAGATCCAGAGATATTTTCACGTTGATGATTTTGTTGTCTTCTTTCATTTCTGATCTGTCTCTTATATAGAGCTTGCTCCATGGTTACCGGCTGATCCGGTTCATAACAGACTTCTAACAGTTTTGACAGTGGTGTCAGACCGGTTTGTTATGACAGCTGTCAAGTCACCAGTCACATCACCAGGTTCTTCAATGTCTTTCTAACTCCGAATACAACACTAGGCAGACTACTTTACATGTGTCGACACATATAGGCTAAGTGTCGACACAAGTCTTCAAGGTGTCGACACAAATACTTCAAGTGTCGACACCGTCATACTTCTACTTCTCGACACAGATTTTTGTTGTATGTGTCGACATAAGTCCTGTATATCGACACAGCAGCTTCTTGTCTCGACAATTCTGTTGAAGACAGATGGCGTTGAGTGTTTGTCAAATGGCGTTGAGTGTGTGTCGACACAAGTCCTGTGTGTCGACATAATTACTTCTAGACTCGACACAGCCTCTTGAGAGTTGGTGTGTTGACACAAGTCTTGTGTGTCGACACAATTTCTTCAGGTGTCGACATAGATCCTGAGTGTCGAATCATCTTCTATTTTATGTGTCGACACAATTCTGTTATAAGTTGTCGATACAACTCTGGATGTCGACACAACTGCTTGTTCAGGTGTCGACACAGCTTTGAGTGTCGAAACAACTTCTTTATAAGTGTCGACACAAATTTCCTGTGTGTCAACGCAGCTCGCCTGAGTGTCGACACAATTTGCCTGAGTGTCGATATTGCTTTCCTGAGTGTCGACACAATTTTCCTGAGTGTCGACACTGTTTCTTCACAAGTGTCGACACTTGTACTTAGAAAAGTTTCCTCCAAATTTTTAAACCTGCACAATAAAACTCAAACTTCTATCAAATACACATTGATGCATATCATTGACTAATTTGTAGCTTCTCCAAATCTAGTACACATTTTCCAATGTACCTAACAGTTCTTAAGTTAGTTCTACAGGTCAAACAGATAAGCTGGACAAGCTGACCATCAATGAAGATGTACCTGCTAAACTGGATGAGGATAAAGATACCAGCTATCCAGGGGGAGATCAAGTCCCTCTGGGTGAAGAAGAAAATGTGGAGCATGAAGATGAGAAAACTTGAGATAGCCATAATGCTGACAGAATTCCTCCAGCAAGGAGACACCTGAAGGATCATCCAGCTCACCAGATCATTGGTGATGCAAGTCAGGGTGTTCTATCAAAGAGCAGGAGCATGTACACAGTTTTATGTTCTAGCTTCTTGTCTCAGATAGAACCCGGGAAGATTGAAGAGGCCATGCAAGACACCAACTAGACTGATGCAATGAAAGAAGAGCTCAGTTAGTTCAAAAGGTGTAAGGTCTGGGAACTGGTGCCAAAACCTAAGGATCATAACATAATAGGAACTAAGTGGATCTAAAGGAACAAGCTTGATGAGAATGGCACTATAGTCAAGAACAAGGCTATACTGGTAGCAAAAGGCTACATGCAAGAGGAAGGTATTGATTTTGATCAAACCTTTGCTCTAGTGGCAAGGCTGGAGGCAATAAGGCTGTTCTTAGCCTATGCTGGCTATCAAGGGTTCAAAGTATATAAAATGGATGTGAATCAAAATTTCTGAATTGTGATTTAAAAGAAGAAGTCTATGTAGAACAACCCTCCGGTTTTGTAGACTCTCACTTTCCTGATTATGTATATATGCTTAGGAAAGCTCAATATTGTTTGAAACAAGCTACAAGGGCTTGGTATGAAACCTTGTCTGCCTTCCCAATTGATAATAAATTTTCTAGAGAAAAGATAGACAAAAATCTATTCTATAGGGAATCAAAAGGCAAGATAATACTAGTCCAGATATATGTGGATGACATTATCTTTGGTTCTACTGAAAACAGCCTTTGTAGGAAGTTTGCCAAACTTATGCAAGGCAAGTTTGAGATGAGTAGTATGGGTGAGCTGAAGTTCTTCTTGGGACTTCATGTTAGACAGACTGAGAGTGGGTTGTCCATATCCCAGTCTAAGTTCACCAAGGAGTTGATTAAGAAGTATTGTTTCGACTCAGGTTCTACAATGAAAACTCCAATGGGAACAAGTATGCATATATGCAAAGATGAAGCAGGGAAACCTATTGAAGAGTCTTTGTATAGAGGGATAATTTGCTCCCTACTATACTTGACTGCTAGTAGACCTGGCATCATGTATGCAACATGTGTCTGTGCTAGGTATCAAGCATGCCCTAAGGAATCTCATTATACTGCAGCTAAAAGAAATTTGAGATATCTTAAGGGCACACCTAATCTAGGCCTTTGGTACCCTAAGAATAGAGATTTTCTATTAATAGGTTTCTTAGATGCAGATTTTGCTGGATGCAAAGAAGACAGAAAAAGTACCACAGGAACCTGTCAATTCCTTGGTTGGAGGCTGGTGTCATGGAACAGTAAGAAGCAAACTAGTGTAGCTATATCAACAGCTGAATCAGAATATATAGCTGCAGGTGGCTGTTGTGCACAAATAATGTGGATAAAGCATCAACTAGAAGATTATGACATCCAGGTAAGTAGAATTCCACTATTTTGTGATTCTACAAGTGCTATTTCTATTGCTAACAATCCTGTATCACACAGCAGGACCAAGCATATAAAAATAAAGTTTCATTTTATAAGAAAACATGTTGAAAAGAAAAATATTAGTCTAGAGTTTGTAAAAACAGATAATCAAATAGCTAAAATTTTCACAAAACCACTGGATGAAACTAAATTCAATAATTTCAAAATTGAATTAAGTATGTTGAACCTAGAATAGGTTAACATAAGTTTCCATGAGTAGCATCAGTAAGCACCAAATTTCTCTTGAAATTTGTCTAAATACAAAGTTTGTGTCGACACAAGGAAGTTGTGTTGACACACTAAGTATGTTGTGTCGACACAGGAAAAGGATGTGTCGACACAGAAACAGTATCTGTGTCGACAGGAGAATAGATGTCGACACAACCTTGTCGAGACTATAAGTCTTGAGGATATTTTTGTGGACACAAAAAGTTGGTGTCGACACAACTCTGTCGAGACTTAAGTTGTCAGTGTCGACACAGACGCAAGTATGATGACACATACTCAAGTTTGTCAACACATAAACGTGTCGACTTAAAATATGTTTTGTCGACTTAGATATTAGTATGTCAACACATAGTTGTGTCGACTCAGCTTAAGTTATGTCAAGACCTAGGTCATTTGAATGTCGACACGAAAACTGACCTGTCAACTTAGGCCCGTCTTTTGACCTGCCCTTTACCCAAGTACTATAAAAAGGTGAATCAAAAATCTGGTCGACTACGCATTCAGAATTTTTGACTCTACACCTTCTGTCGACATAGACCTTCTCTTCTCTTCTCCTCTAGTACTTTCATCAATGGATCCACAACAAGAAGACAAGGTTAATGAAGGTTACGAATTGGTTCGTGAAGGTTTCACAACTGCTTCTGATGAAATTCAGGGAGTTATTTCCATAATTTCTGAAAATGGACTATAATTTTTGGTCTCAAAACCCACCAAAATTTGGAAGAAGGAAGTCATGGAGTTCTACACAATCGCTTCATTGGACACTAAAGGAAAGAAAATCAAGGCATCTACTCTAGGGGAGAAAACCAAGAAAAAGAAACTGAGTTGCCTGCCCATGGGGGAGGTATTGATGATGCTGTCCTGGATAGTGACTTAGCTGCAGACACAATAATGGATGTTGTATCTGAAATCAATACTGCAGCTGAAGTAACTGATAAGAATTATGCTCAAAATGAGCCAGTAAGTATCTTCTCCACAAAATAGTGATGTATTATAGTATTCTCCTCAAAAATTGTTCAAAGGGACACTTTTGTTTACACAAAAAGGAGGTCTTTCAAGTGATTTTAGTCTTTTAAGTAGTTTTTTTTAAAAAAAAAGTAATCTTATTCCTTCTCAACATATACAGCTAGAATTTATAATGGAAGAATGGTTTCCTGATCCTCTTACTGATAGGACTGAGGGGGAGGAAATTCAAAAAGAAAAGAAAATTCCAAGGACTAAGGGGGAGTTATCCAAGGATACCCCAGCTGAAAAGGAAACTATTGATATTAAAAGTACATCTGAATCTTCTGAATATAAAGAAGCCACATTGGCTAAGAAAAGAAAGCTGTCTGTGTTAAAGAAGAAGAGTTTTGGATATAAGAAAGCTTTGCAAGTGGGAACAGCACCATCTATATTAACTGTGGACTTCAGTTCTTTACTAGTCCAGATGCAAATAAAACTGGATAATCAAAGACAGTCTATAGAGCAATATGTGGATGAAACTCATTAGGAATTACAGTTTCAATTGGCCCAGGAAATCAAATCAATTAGATTTGAAGTGAATCAACATAAGAAGGATATGACAGATTGCTTCCATAAATGAGGTAATGCTGTGGTGTTCCTGGCCAAGCAACAACAAAAAATCCAAGCTAAAGTGGATGAAATTTAAGTGAAGTAGGGATATGTACTGGAGAATCAGTTAATGATGAATAAAAATCTCAAGGATTCACATCATGAAATATTGACAAAGCTCACTGATTCAAGCACTACTCTGAAGGCTGAAATCTCCAAGCAAATCCAGGAAGATATATCTGCTGTCAAAGCCACATTTCAAGAATCTAAGGAGAAAATTAAAACTTTCCTGATAAAATTTAGAGTTTATTTTAAAGAGGGAACTGAATATATAGCTGATCAAGTCAGATTCCAGAAAGAAGATTTAAGAGATCATGTTACAATAGAATTCATAAAGGGGGAGAGATTACTAGTCAAAGCCAGATCTGACCATGTTAAATGGACTACCAATAGCATCAGAGCTACTCTTGGATATCCTCCTCTTTGTGATGATGCTAATGTAGCATAGTCTGGGATATAACCTGAATACTTTGAGGGATATCAGCCTGAAGTTTTTTAGGTGATCTACCCCCTAGCTTATTTTGAGATGGTTCAAGAAGAAGTGCTGAAAATGTATAGTCCTCCACAAGAGGCACAAAATGTAATTCTGGAAAAGGTTTAAATGTCAAAAGCTGCATTAGAAGCTCAGAAGAAAGCTCAACTTTCCAAGAAGAGATTCAGAGAGCAGGTTGAGCTAAAGCCAGATTTTGAGCAGTGGAGCCCAACTTTTGGAAACATAATACTTACGGCCAGGAAAGCTGTAAAGGATAAAACCCATGATAGGGGTAAGTGGTATTCTGAACAAGAGTGGAATAAATATCAAGAGAGACAAGAAGAGATTCTTCAACATAGAAGAAGTGCTAAGGCTGGGAAGCAACCTGCTAATGCTCAAGAGCCAAGCAAGTACTTCCCCAAACCTTTCCACTATTTTGAAAGAAAGAAGATTAAGGCTGAAGAATTAAAGAAGAAAGCTCAAAAAGGGAAAAAGACAGCTGAGGTTGCTGAACCTTCTGTGCAGGCAAAAATCATGTCTGGCAAAGGAATAGTTATTAAGGAGCCTAGTCAGTAATAGGATTGCTAAGTTTATGTAATATAACAATGTACTAATTTATTTCTTTTGTTCTATAAGAAATTCATGTAAACCAAAGTTTTTCTGATTAATGAAATCTGGTTCAATATTAAGTGTTTGTTGTTCATAATGATTATGTAATAACCTGCTCTGAAATGCTTTTACTTTTATTATAATTTTATTTTATCTTAAGAGATGTATATCTTTGACTAAGGGTTATGACTTCTCCAAATAGGGGGAGATTGTTGGGTACATTGGAAAATGTGTACTAGATATTGAGAAGCCACAACTTAGAAAATGATTTGCATCAATTTGTATTTGATAGGAGTTTGAGTTTCATTATGTTGGTTTTAGTTTTTGAAGGAAAATTTTCTAAGTACAAGTGTCGACAATTGTGATGAAACTGTGTCAACACTCAGGAAACTTGTGTCGACACTCAGGCAAGCTTTGTCGACACACAGGCAAATTGTGTCGACACTCAGGGAAGTTGTGTCGACACCAAGAATTTGTGTCGACACTTATAAAGAAGCTGTGTCGACACTCAGAGCTTTATCGACACCTAAAGAAGAAATTGTGTTGACATCCAGAAATGTTTTGACATCTGAAGAAGGACTTGTGTCGACACTTAAAACTAAAGCTATGTCGACATTCAAGAAATATGTCGACACCTAAAGCAATTGTGTCGACACAAAGGACTTGTGTCGACACACCTTCTCTCAAGAGGCTGTGTCGAGTTCAGAAGTAATTGTGTTGACACACTGGACTTGTGTCGACACACACTCAATGTCATTTCACAAACACTCAATACCATCTGTCTGTAATAGAAATGTCGAGACAAGAAGATGCTGCGTCGACACACAGGACTTGTGTCGATACATACAACAAAAAGCAGTGTCGAGAAGCAGAAGTAAGACTATGTCGACACTTGGAGTATTTGTGTCGACACCTTGAAGACTTGTGTCGACACTTAGCCTATATTTGTCGACATATGTGAAGCAGTCTGCTGAGTGTTGTGTGCTGAGTTGAAAAGACATTGAAGAACCTGATGACGTGACTGGTGACTTGACAGTTGTCATAACTAGCCGGTCTGACACCACTGTCAGAACTGTCAGAAGTTTGTTATGAACCGTATCAGCCGTTAACCATAAAGTAAGCTCTATATAAGAGACTGATTGGAAATGACAGAAGATAAGAAAGATTTCTGGATCATAAAGAAGAACTCTAAGAGATCAAGGCCTTTATGCAAGAAGGATTCAGAGTTCAATCTGAATCTAAGGAAGAAGTTGACTGAAGATCAACTTCAAATTCAAGAGAAGATCCACCTAATTTTCCTAATCAAGAAGCTTTGAAAAGATAAGTTAGGTTGGCTCAGAAGGATCAGTCTATACAAGAACTGATCAAGAAGATAATATCAATAGAGAAATCTAGCTTGTGAAGTTTTCAGATACTTATTACTCACAAATTCTTGTAGGATCTATTGTTAGATCTAAGATTGTAAGCCTAAAATTATAAAGGTTGAGGTAGGGCAGTGCGCCTGAGGTAGGACTTGTGGAAAGTCTAAGTTGTAAGCCTAATTATAAAGGCCGAGGTAGGGCTGAGGCCTGAGGTAGGATTCAGGGAAGAATCTGAGGTAGGACTTGTGTAAAGTCTGAGGTGTAGGAACCATTTTTTGTTCGGAGTTTGTAAGATCTGGGGATTCGAGCCAGTGGAAGGAAGTAAGGGTTAATCCTGTTATCTGCTGGATAGGCGAAGGGGGAAAGTGGATGTACCCATATCTTGGGAAACCACTATAGATCTGGTGTTTGATGTGTTGTATTTAATTTCTCTACATAGAATTATTCTGTGATAAAAGAAGTTTCAAATATATGTTTGCCTTAAAATCAAAAATACACAAAAAGATTAGAACCTATTCACCCCCCCCCCCTCTAGGTGTTTAGGCTCTTGAAACAAAGTCTTTTAAGAACACTTGGGCCAATTGCCCTAGCTGTGTCTCTAAGTTCCTCAAGGACGCAGTTTGAGTGGCCATATTTGTTTGGGCCATCTCAACAAACTTCTCCATTATCTCCTCCAAAGTACTTTTGCGAGTTACTTACACGTTAGGATTATATCTCATATGCGGCGGTCGCGGCTGGCAACTAGTGGCTTGAGCATCAAATTGATTCTGTCCTCCCTGCCACCTTTGACCGGGAGCATTCTGATTCCATGAGAATTGTTGATGCTCGAAATGCGACACTGCTCAGTTAACGAGTTATTCGATCTCACAAGCTAGGTGAATAGGAGGGTTGTGGGGATAGAGAAAAGGTTTGAGAGACTGTCGGGCAGCTTGTTACTCTGAGTCGCGCATGAAGATAGAGGGAAAAATAGAAGAGAGGGCTGCTAGCAGCGACAACAGCAGAATTTGCCCGTCGCGGCCTGAATGCCACTCTTGCGACGGGCTTTCCTTTGATTATAACTGAAGTTACAGCTTGAGGTTGCACCTTTACATGGAAAGCAGAAAAAAGGGGTACAAGGGGGGAAGCCGGCGGCTAAGGAAGAAGAATGTCAGAGATCGCACGGGCTGACAAGGGAGGTCGTCATAGCGCGCGGTTAGCTAATCAAGGAGCTCGCAGGGACTATGCCGCGCTAATTGCTTGATCGAGCTGGGAGAAGAAGATGAAGGGCAGGTCGCGCTGACTGGGAAACTGAGTCCGCAGGAATCAATGTCGAGATCTGGATGCCTCTACCGCGTCATTTGTCCCTCACGAATGAGGGGTCTGGGGTCTTATTTATAGGCCCGAGGAGGTAACGGTCTTGGTAACGTCACCACCTGTGAGGCGGTTAGGTGAGCGAGTACAAACATTGATTCTGCATAGTCTGCACCGAGTTGCGTGATCTTGGACTGCCTGGAGCTGGAGATGGTTGCTGCTGTTTGAGCTCGCGCTGGGCTGGACGAGTACAAATTCTGAGTTCGCAGAGTCTGCGCCAGGCTGCGCGGTTAGGGACATGGCGGTGGCGATGGCTTCTATTGTAGGCGGACTGGGACGTGTCCGCCCCTACTGTTGAGCGAGCTCGCGCTGGTCTATCCCAGTTGAGGAGAAGTTCGCCCGCTGCTGGGTAGAAGCAGACACCAAGAAGTTGGAGGGCTAGCCGGTGGACTGCAGAACGAGTCTGCCCAGCCCGCGGCTGAGGAGAGGCAGATCGTAGGCTGCCGAGCTAGTGCTGATCTTGCGGACTACACAACGGGTCCGCCTACCTCGCAACAGACAGTTTGAGCAGGCTGCAAGCTAGTGGCTTGTCTCCATTGCTCGACGACAAGGACTGCCAACCTGGCGGACTGAATATTCCAGGTCGCGCCTATTGGCGAGAGCCGCTAACGACTGGTAGCAACCTTTGCTTGGGTATAAGGGTTAGCGGCCTTGCGGACTGACCAGAGAGGTCGGCAGACCGTACGGTTAGCTGATATCGAGTCCGTCTACAGCTGGCGAACAGGTGGGTTGGTCGCTGCCTCTAGTTGAGCATTTAGCATGCGGTCTGAGCGAATAGGAATTCGAGTCCGCCACTCAGTTGAGTAGTTTGTACCTGAGGAAGAATGAATGGCCAAATGGTTAATCGAACTAACCGTGTGGCCTGCAGGAGCAGATTGAGGAAGCAGCCCGCAGCCCCTGTAGAACGAGCGGCTACTGCGCAACCTGGGCGGTCAGACGGGGAGACCGCCCTATCCATGCAGACTGAGCGGACTGAAAGGTCAGTTTGCCCACCCGTGGAGAGAAAGGCTGACAGGCTGCAACCTCATAGAGCAGGCCGCGACTTGCGAGATGGCTACCTTGGAAAGGATCGCCGATTTCTTGGTTAACAGGGTTATAAACATTATTAAAAGGAACATTGTGATTTTGACTATTTATAAAATTCACATTTTCATCATACATTATACCTGTCGGCTCAGCAATGCTTTCTCCAGCGGTGCACTCGTAGGCATGATGGGCAGAATTACCACAACAATTGCATGATATGTCCATATACTGAGCTAAGGGAGGGGTTGATCTGGTAAACATATTCCTTCCATCTAAAGTGTGATGGCTCGCCTATGATTGCTGCACGACAGCATTAACTTCAAACAAAGTCCTCGCCCCTCTAGGGGTATTTCTCCTAGCAGTCCAATAAGTGTCATGGGAGGCAGTATCTCGAAGTAGCCTTAATGCCAATTTCGGAGATAAATTAATTATCATGCCACCAGCAGCTGCGTCAATCAATTCCCTGAAATTAAGCTCAATAGCAAAATAAAATATTTCAACTAGATTCCACGGCTCATAGCCATCTTCCGGGCATCAACGCTGCAATTCCGAGAATATCTCCCACGCCTCGAATAACGTCTCCTAGTCAAGTTATCGGAACGTTGCAATATCCCTTCGTGCATTCACGATCATGTCCACAGGGTGGAACTTAGCCAAGAACTTGGAGGACAATGCCTCCCAAGTAGTAGCGGTCCCTGAAACAATGGTATGCAGCCAGGTCTTTACTTTGTCCCTCAACGAAAAAGGGAACAACCTCAACTTTACCACGTCATCAGAAATTCCAGCATACCGAAATGTGCTAAAAATCTCTGAGAACTCCGCTAGATGGAGTTGCGGGTCCTCACTCGGCAATCCAGAGAACTGCGTATTATTCCTGATCATAATCAAGATGGCCAATTTTATCTCAAAGTGGTTGTTTACGATGGTCGCCCCAAAACGAGGGTAAACACTTCCTGTAGTGGGGGTTGTGAAATAACGCATTGTCATAACGCGTGGATGGACCACCTCTTGACCCTCAGCAAAAACCTGTTCTCCTTGACCATTTCCCCCTAGGCCCAAATTCTCCATCCTTCCTTCAGCAGTAGTAGCACGCAGGCGAGCTCACCTCACACGTGCGGTTTCTAGATCCAACACAAGATCTTCAACCCTTTCACCGGAGATGGGATCTGTCATACAACACACAAAAAACTTTTAACAATACCAACAACACTTGCAAACTTTTTCAAAAGAAAAATACACACTACAGTTGCTCTCCCCGCTAACTGCGCCAAAAAATTGATGCACTCTCAGCAAGTTTATCGATCGTTGTCATGTAATAAAGTTGAGGAAATGAATCCCCGGATATCGATCTCTCAGGGAGCGCAAGTAGGGAGTGTGGTTTCTCTATTTGGAAAAGTGGTTACAAGCGCAAAATGTAATAAAGGGGGTTTTTATTAAAGGGGGTTTTCATAAATCTATTGCTAAAAACCCTATTGCGGGTCGCCGTCAACGCATCTCTTGGGAGGATTACTCAAGAGAGTAATAGGGAAGAGGGATAAGCTAATGAGGGTCACAATCACCTCTTTGCAATGCTCGCTTCTAGCAAGCGCTAGAACGGCACAAACACAGCTAGCAGAAGTGAAAATGGAGATCAACAAGCTATCAAGGACAGAAATTAATCAACACCTAGACATGATGAAATATTCAAGCTAATAATATTCATACATATCATTCAAACTCAACAAATATTCAGTAAAAAGGAAATGCTACAATTGAAGGGTGAGAGAATCAACCAAGCACACGAAGTCTCTCCGAGATTCACGGCTTGATTCAAGGGTTGTAGGGCCTTGTCCAAACTCGGTTTACGGTTGACGTCTGGGAACAAAGAAGGGTTGTCACTTCCTTCGGATAACCCATCTTCTTCGTTAATAGTCGCTAGCTGGTACTAACTGGAGAACTTCTTGGATGCAGTAACCTTTGAGCTTGACATGGAGCTTGGAGCTTCGAGATGGAAATGGCGGCCGGAGATGAAGAGTTTGCAATCTCTTAGAGTGGAAATGGTGGCCGGATCAACTCTCTAAGGAGGAAAGAGAAAATAGTGGCTGGATGGAAGATTTCCCGCTCAAAAGAGCAGGAATGGCTGCTGGAGGAAGACTGGTTCGGTACTGGATAGAAAAAAGAAGAAATATACACATTATATAGAAACATGTCAGAAAAATTGGCACACACGGTTTGACGCACGACCGTGCGTCAACCGTGCATTATTTAATTTTCAGGATAAGCCTGTAGAAGGAGAGGCGTTGACCCGTGTGTTTTACTCGCGCATGGGCGCTTCCGCCCGAGCATGAAGTAAATCGTACGGGTAATGACTGGACGTAAAAAAGAAAGAACAAATAGAAAAACCATGCGTTTTACTCGCGCGCGGGCGCTGCCGCCCGTGTGTGAACAAATCACACGATTAACCACAGACTGGTGCAAATAGGAAATCTACAGGAAAACTGTGCGTTTTATTTTGGCACGGTTTGGTAGAAATCGTGCGTGAACTAAAAGCACGGGTAGCCACAAATGTCCCCATCACTACTGTGTCAGATGCACGATTGCCAACAGACCGTGCGCGAGTAAATTTGCATGACCGTGCGTTTCATACAGGAAATGGAAAATGAAACATTGTGCTTTGCGACCTCCTGCAAAGCAATAAAACCAGCTAAAATACCAGCTCCCAAAACCAAAAAGCAAACCATCAGCAACAAGAAATAGCCATGTAGAGCACCAGGTGCTTGCCCCCAACAAACGAATGTACAATTGCACACTTATGGGCCAAAATAGTGCACAAAGCGGTCGATGACCGAACGATGCAAATATAACCGATATCCGGTTGAAATGCAGTGCACGAGTGAGAAAATAAGCCCAGATGATTCTGAAAAACACTATAAATATCAGACTCATCAATGGGCTGGAGAGAGGTTTGGGTGCTTGGGCTGCAGCCCGGTAGCGATGCCATGGGGGGCTGTGGGCCAAATCCCGGGTCGTTACACAAAGCCTATCAAAGTCTCGATGAAATTCACTCGACATTTGTCGAGAGGGCAACACGGCCTGGGATACGGGCATGTCCCAGGCTGTGTCCTGCTCTTTGTTATCTCGAGTGCTCGACGAAATGCTCTCGACGTTTGTCGAGAGGGTACACGGCCTGCGACAAGGGCATGTCCTAGATCATGTCCTACTATGGGTCGATGAAATACACTAAATGAAATGCACTCGACGATCCTCGATAGGCATGTCGATTTTGGCACACGACCTATGACACGGGCGTGTTAGAGGTTGTGTCCTTCTCGGGTTGTTTCCAGGGATGTAAGGCCTGGTGGACACGGGCTAGACACGGGCGGGTTCAAAGCCATTTCAGGGTACACGGCCTGTGACACGGGAGTGTCACATGGCTGTGTTCGGTTCTGGATGAGTCTGTTTCTTTGCCGCTTAAGGCACATGGTTTGGGACACGGGCGTGTCACAAGCCGTGTTCAGGCCAGTAAATGTTATTTCATGGCGATTTGGGGCCGTTAATTTCCTTCACCTAGGATCCGTTAGTCCAGGACTTTCCCTTCTTGTATTAAGTCTAGTAATTGAGAGTTATCTCTCATTCATCTTGGTCATTCTCTTTCTAAAAGAGATAGAGAGAAGGGACTGCAAGGAAGGAAGAGGAGAAGGGATCTAGCTACCGGTGGAGCTTTAGAGTTTCGAATTGAGAGCTGAGTCAAGATTTGTGAAGGCAAGATCATTGTGGTGCTATCTGGCTAGATTTCCATGGCTCCAAAGAGGCCGTCAAGGGTAACGATCTTCTTTCTTGGACATGTGAAGTCCTTGTTTTAGCATGTATATGGATTTCCCCTACCAAAAGGTGGCTTTTGAGGGATTTCCTTGGGTTGATTCTTGAAATCCCCAGTCTTGCATATAGATTCGGAAATGTGTAGTGCGGAATAGGTATGTTTTGTGAAGCTCATCTGGACAGGTTGGTCTGGTTTGCTGATGTTTCATTTTGCGCACTGGAGAAGACTCCGCGTATAAATGTGTAGTTGGTGGAGTTGTTGGGTTGTACCTGTGAAGGTTAGTAACAGGAAGTACTAGAGTGGAATTCTAAGAAAATACACTCGTGATTCTTGTGTTATATGCTATGTTTTGGTTGAGATTGGGTGCAGAAAGAGAGTTCTATTGAACCCGCCAAGCGACCGCGAGGAATGCTAGCACTAACTCCTTTTTTAATTATGAAGCCAGTCCTTAGTGGACAGTGTGGCTATTGTGAGCTGCGAGCTCTAGAAGGCTTCGTGCCGAACGAATAATGGGAAAGCTTAACCGTGTCATTTTGGACAATTTGAGCAACGGGATTGGCTGAACCGGACCGCGTTATGTCTGACCAACTAGTAGACCTAGTTATTGATCTCGTTGGAGCGCATAATGAGAGTCTTATTCCTATGCGCTTGTTGGAACCCCTAGGTGATTTGGGCTAGGTTCTCTTCTTAGGTTGTGACCCATAATGTATAGAAGGGTCAAATTTTTTGTGTTTCTTAAGTTTAGGCCATGTCCTTAGAGTAAACAGTACAAAGGAACAGCCTCCATCACTGCCAGAGACTCAAGACCTAGAGAAATCAAGATTTAGAGAAAGAGATCTACGTTTGTCGATCTCAGGTCGACGATAGTCGTGCTCAACTCGACTAACTCAGAGCTAAAATCTCTGAGCTGAGCTCGACAAACTCCGTTCTTAGATCGACTAACTCATCAACACTCAACGCCATAATTCACTCAAAGCCACGTCTGACTCAGAGACAAAGAACACTCAATGCCAGATGTGCTATTCAATCAACACCGACAGATTGACCAAGTTCTTAGGTCGACTAACCTCACAGTCTCAGGTCGACGAACATAGAGCACAGAATTAGTCAGTTAATGCACAGAAGTCGATTCAAAGAGCTCAGGTTGACGAAAGCAGATCTCAGTTCAACGAAGGCTGATCAGAGGTTGACGAAATCTCAGGTCCACGAAAGCTGATTAGAGGTCGACAAAAGCTGATCTCAGTTCGACGAAAACTGTAAGACATTTTGTTATTTATTCTTTCTCTTTATGTCTAATCATTTTATATCTATTATAGGCTATTAATTCCCTTGCAAATCAATGCACTTATATTCTCTGAATAGAGCCGTTACTGGCAGCATTGATTGCTAACATCCTCCATGGAATTAATTGCTTATATCTCGGGACAGACATAAATTGAATAATCGACAGCATTCTTGCCATTTTTCGTTCCCAAGATTTCAGGTAAACATTTATTGCATAGTTTTCTTTTGAATTCGACCAAGTTGCAGTCATCTGATATACATCTCCCTCCCAAGAAAACAACAACACACAAGAGCAGAGATTAATTATCAATTAGAGTCAAAGCAAAGAAAACATCCCAAAAGTGCAGTGAAAAACATCTCTAAAAAAATTGACTGCTCTGAAGAGAAGAAGAAAGAAAAACCATCACCATCCAGAATCTTTCTTTCTCTCCCTCTTTGTTTTCAGGGATCTCAAGTGACAGTAACATTCAAATCAGTCAAGTATCTCTGAAAAGCTGAAGGCCTACACCCTTAAACAAAGCTTCAACTCCTGAACCATTCAAGATCTCAGTGGGAGCTTTAACAACAAATAAGAATCCACACAGTCTTCTTATTTTGACTTGAGAAAAGAAGACTTACATCACTCTCTCATTCCAACCTCTGTACAGGGTTTTAACTCCCTTCAAAATTATTCTTGTTGCAAGTCTCCTTCCAAAAGACTTTGGTTGGTTTTGAGCACCTGATCAAAAGCTCACTAGTGACAGTCACCTGATAAAAACCTGTAGTGGATTCCTTCCAAGGGTGGTAGAATAGTGGATGTACCCAGTTTGGGGAACCACTATAAATTTCATGTGTCGTCTGGTTGCTCTTTCTTTTCTGTTCTTGTTGTGGCTGTGTTAGTTAGATATTCTGTGATCTTTGATTTACTTTAATCTGTGATAGTTAGATGTAGTAGATAAAGGTAAAGATAGTATATTGTTAAAAAATAAAATCTTAAAAACACACAAACATACTCTATTCACCCCCCCTCTAGAGTATATAAGATCTAACCCTAACTTTCAATTGGTATCATAGGAGGTTTTTTTTGTTGTACAAGCTAACCCTTGAACAAAAGATCCTAAGTTAGATCTGTTCTCTTACATCTTCTAGATCTATATAGCATGGTACAGAACAAAGAATATGCAAGCACCAGACCTCCAGTGTGTAATTTGTCCAAGTTCACACTCTGGAAGGTAAGAATCAGACTCTACATGAATTGTATTGATGAGGACATATTTAATTCCATCTTAACAGGACCACCAGCTCCAGTGGCTTAAACCTCATCAAATTCAACAGACATGAGTGCAGTTCCACCTTCTGGATGGACAGATGCACCGAGAAAGGCAAAGATAGCTGATGCAAGAGCCATGAACATATTGGCTCAAACAATGTCAGATGAGTTATTTCAAAAAGTTGCTGAGTGCCCATCAGCCAAGGCCATTTGGGACTCCCTGAACCAGATGGTGGCTGGATCAGCAGATGAGAGGAAGGATAGGAGATCCAACCTCATCACTCAATATGAAAACTTCAAAAAGGATGAAGCTGAAACAGTGGAAGTGATGTATAATAGATTCAGCTCAATTATCAGTGAGCTAAGGACTCTAGATAAGGAAATCACTTTGACATAAGTGAATGAAAAGATCGTCATGTGCTTCCCCAACACATGGGACTCAAGAATCTGGCCCATTAGAGAATCCAGAAGCACAACAGAGATCTCAACTGAAACTCTACTAGGAAAGCTTAAGTCCTATGAAAAGCTGATAAAATAAAGGGAAGCAGTAGCTGAAGTCAAGACTCCTACACCAACTAAAAAAGAGCACAAC
Source organism: Platanthera zijinensis (assembly GCA_039513925.1). NCBI lineage: Eukaryota > Viridiplantae > Streptophyta > Magnoliopsida > Asparagales > Orchidaceae > Platanthera > Platanthera zijinensis. The sequence goes on along the minus strand of CM077081.1, from coordinate 166,201,584 downwards.
ATAGCTTTCAAAGCTACAAGAGACTCTGAAGTCATTCCTGTGAATGAAGAATTGATGAGTCTCTTTGCCAAGAGATTCTTTAAGATGGCTAGAAATGATTTCAGAAGGAAACCATCCAAGTATGAAGACAAGCCAAGGTATGACAAAACACCATCTAAAGATATAGTGTGTTTTGGGTGCAGGAAATCGGGACATTTCATCTCTGAGTGCCCAGAAGTTCAGAAAAAGGATAGAAGAAAGGAGGGTGACTCAAGGAAGGGTCACTACAGCAAGCCTTTCTCAAGCAAGCACAAGAGGAAGGACAAGGGCTTTGTTGCTGAGTCATGGAGTGACACTAAAGAAGAGTCAACCTCCTCCAGCTCTAGTAAGGATGAAGAAGAGCAGAAGGCCAAAGAAGTTTGCCTTATGGCTATTGAGGCAGGCAGTAGCAGATAAGATGCTGATGAGTCTGAAGATGAAGAACTCTTATCAGCTGAGGATCAGTTGAAGACCTATCCAGCATATAATCAACACTAGTATTTGGATAGTGGCTGCTCCAAGCACATGATAGGGAGCAAGGACAACTTAATTGACTATAAGTCCAAGCTGGGACCAAAGGTCATCTTTGGTGATTCAAATTGTGCCCAAACAGAGGGCTATGGAAAAATCAGGATTGGAGCTGTAACTTTCAAGAAAGTTGCATATGTGAGTGGAGTGAAGTACAATCTCATCTCCGTAAGACAACTTTGTGATGAAGGTTATCAAGTATCATTCAACTCTGAATCCTGTACTATTACCTCAAAAGAAAACAAACCAGTTTAAATTGGCAGTAGACAAGGAAATATATATTTAGTTAATTTCCAATCTATTACTTCAGATATATGTCTGCTTGACTTAGTTAGTAGTCAAAATGACTTATGGCATAAGAGATTAGGACATGTAAATCTTAAAAACATTATTAGGTTATCTAAGGATAACCTTGTGAGAGGTTTACCTTCTGACCCCTACAAAAAGGAAGGCCTCTGCAGGGCTTGTCAACTAGGCAAGCAAACTAAATCTTATTTTAAATCCATTAATAAGAGTGATTCACTTAGGATTTTGTACTTACTACATATGGACCTTTTTGGCCCTGTTGTTGTACAAAGCCTAAGAGGGAAGTCTTATACCTTAGTGGTTGTAGATGACGTCTCCAGATTCACTTGGGTTTTCTTTTTGAGAGCAAAGTCAGATACTTTTCAAGTTCTTACAGATTTTCTCAAGAACATACAGATTGAGTATTCTACTCAAGTTGCATTGATCAGAAGTGATCATGGCACTGAGTTTGAGTATCTTCTTATGCTAGAGTTCTGTAGGAAAGAAGGTATAAGACACTGCTTCTCAGCTCCTAGAACTCCTCAACAAAATGAGGCAGCCAAAAGGAAAAATAGAACACTCATTGAAGCTGCAGGCACATTACTTGCAGATGCTTACATGCCCCTATCTTATTGGGACGAGGTACTGAACATAGCAAACTATGTCATGAAAAGAAGCTTGATACACAAACTAAAACATAAGACCCCCTATGAATTGCTCAAAGGGAAGAAACCAATAATTAAATATTTTAAAGTTTTTGGTTGTGTATGCTATATTCATAATAATGACAAAAAGCACATTAGAAAGTTTGAAGCAAAGGCTGCAGTGGGAATTTTTCTAGGATATTCCCAAGTCAGTAAAGCTTATAGGGTTTTAAATAAATCCACATTGAAAATAGAAGAATCCATCCATGTTATATTTGATGAGACTAACATGTTTTACAAGGAGTAAGAAATTTCTACCAGAAACCCCTTGCAGGTAAACAACTTGTGTAAGAAATTGGATGAATTAAAATTTATATCCAAGTCTTCTCAACACACCAATGAAGAAAGTGATGAAGAAAATCTGGATGCAGTTGAACCCCCCACAATAACAGAGGTAATTCCACAAGAGGAATTCTTCCCAAATATTGTTGTTGAATAACTCCACTTACCTATCTTGTCACACTGAGGGATCATCCCAAATCCCAAGTTATTGGAGACATAATAGTAGGTGTACAAAAAAGGCATCAACTTAATAAGGACTTGATACATGCCCATTTCCTCTCTCAAATTGAGCCTCAATCCATATCTGATGCAGAGCAAGATCCCTACTGGATCGTTGCAATGCAAGAAGAGCTCAATCAGTTTGAGAGATGCAGGGTTTGGGATTTGGTTCCAAGACCAAAAGACTACCTAGTCATTGGAACTAAATGGGTATTTAGAAATAAGCTTGATGCCTAAGGTGTGATTGTGAGGAACAAGGCTAGGCTTGTTGCTCAAGGGTATATACGAGAGGAAGGGATTGACTATGATCAAACCTTTGCTCCAGTTGCCAGGCTAGAAGCAATAAGGATATTTCTGGCCTATGCTTCATTCAAAAAGTTCAAAGTCTATCAAATGGATGTGAAGAGTGCCTTCTAGAATGGGGAACTTAAATAAGAGGTTTATGTTGAACAATCTCTAGGTTTTATTTCTCCAACTCATCCCTCTTTTGTGTTTAAGTTGCACAAGGCTCTCTATGGTTTAAAGAAAGATCCAAGAGCTTGGTATGAGACCTTTGCAAGCTTTCTATTAGAGCATGGTTTTTCAAGAGGCATATTTGATAGGACATTGTTTACCAAATTGCATCATTATAAAATATTGTTAGTACAAATATGTAGATGATATAATATTTGGCCCTACAGATCCAAAATTATGCAAGAGATTTTCTGATCTAATGCATTCAAAATTTGAGATGAGTAACATGGGTGAGATTTCCTTCTTCCTTGGTCTCCAAGTGAAGAAGTTCCCTGATGGCATCTTCATTTCCCAGGCCAAATATGTGAAAGAGTTTATAAAGAAGTTTGGGATGGCTGATGCCTCAGCAAAGAAAAGACCCATGCCTACAAATGTTGTACTAGACTTTGATGCACATGGGAAACCAGTTGATCAGAAACTATATAGCGGCATTGTTAGATCCCTACTATACCTTACAGCAAGCAGACCTGATATTATGTTTGCTACATGCCTTTGTGTTAAGTTACAGGTGAACCCTAAAGAATCTCATCTAAGTTTTTCTAAAAAGAATTTTGAGATATATAAAGGGTTATCCTAGTTTAGGTCCCTGGTATCCTACTGAGTCAGAGTTGGAGTTAACTGGATACTCAGATGCTGACTTTGCTGGATGCAGAGTGGACAGAAAAAGTACCTCAGGAACTTGTAAGTTCCTTGGTATGATATTAGTGTCTTGGTTTTGCAAGAAGAAGTCATCTGTGTCTACATCAACTGCTGAAACAGAATATATTGTAGCTGGCAGTTGCTATTCCCAAATGCTGTGGATGCAAAACCAACTACTGGACTATGGTTTCAACTTAAATAATTCAACATGACTATGTGATAACACAAGTGATATAGCCATAGCACAAAATCCAGTTCATCACAGCAGAACTAACCATATAAACATTAGGCATCATTTCATTAGAGAGTGTGTAGACAAAAATAAAATTAATCTTGTCTATATCTATATTGATTTACAAAGAGCTGATATCTTCACCAAACCTCTGGATGAAAGAAATCATTTGTTCTTCATAAATCAGCTTGGAATGATAAATGGAGAAGAATTAGTTTAATTTCTGTCTGCACTCGATGAATTTTTCAAAGTTCATCAAACGGAGATCGACGAACTAGGGGAAGTTTGTGAGATATTCATCGAACAGAGATCGACGAACTCTCTGTGTGAAGTTAGTTTCGTCGAACTGAGATCGACGAACCTACTTCAGAAAACTTTCGTCGAACGAAGATCGACGAAATGTCTTCAACCCTTCAGACTGAGATCGACGAATCATTTAAGTCAAAATTATTTCGTCGTCCTCAGATCGAAGATCTATTCATTTTTCGTGGAACAGAGTCTGTCGGTTCATATTCAGGAAAACACTATATTTAGGTTTTCTTCGACCTCCGTCCCGCGCTTTCAGTTCTCTTTCACTTGATCTTCGACTTTTCTTGTAGGTATTCTCATTGCAATCCCCGCAGGCTCTCTTGCAGCGATGAAGTTTGATACTGGATTCGATCTGGATTTCGAATCCTTCCAATACTCGGATCCTGTATTTGTGAACATTCTGCAAACTCTAGAAGACCAACATCTCAAGACTCTACTCTCAACACGCATCAAAATCTGTGGAATAGAGATCACGGAATGGGTCTATACATCTACCACGGAGGAGAACGTGATGATAGAGACTATCACTAGTAATGCCATCTCCCTCACTCCCGCAATTTTAACTGAAATATAAGGATTGCATAATTGTGAGGAGGAATTAGAAATTTAAACTGAAGAGTTTGATATGTTGCTGTGCCTCATGGGTTATTCTGGAGAAACCCCACAGAAACTGCTTAAAAAGTATTTATCTGTGAATATAAGTTCCTTGCAGATATTGTAGGGAAAGTGCTTCTAGGAAAGCTCTCTGCACATGATTACATTACAAGGCATCAATTCCTGGTTATGAGTGCAATAGTTAACAAGTAATCCATTAACTGGGCTCAAGTTTTGTTTGATATTATCAAAAAGAAGAACAATAAAAAGGAGGTATGTTTTGGAAGGATCCTAGGGATCTTCTCAAAGAAAAGGCTGTCGGATCCCTGGTCTCCCCAACCATATCCATTAATGCCTCAAAGTGACTTACCTATGCTATTTTTGGCAAGTGGGAGAGGACCATTACAAAGCCAACCAAGGCTCCTTCCTCTTCCAACAGAACTTCTGAAAGTACAATGGCTACATCAGCCACTCCTCACCCCTCTATAGTGATTCCATCCACCACTCCACCTCCTCCTGATTCTCAAGCTCCATCTCAGCCTCAAGTTCAACAAACCCCAGCCTCCACTTCTATTCTAATACATACCCCTACACCACCAGCTTCTCTAATTCCTTCTTCCCCTACACATATTGCATCCAAATCTCCCTCTCGTAGGGCTAATACATCCATCCCTACTCCTCCCAAATCTCCTCTCCCATCTCATCTTATTGATATCCCCCTCTCCACTCTCTCTTCAATCCCATCCTTCAATTTACTCTCATCTCTTCTGAACACTCCTTCTCCTCAATAATCCCCTCAATAGGACCCCCTTTCAGACACCTCCAATCAACCATCTCCTCTAGCAACTATCATCACTACGTCTATACCTTCTCAACCACCTCCTGCCCAAACATCTAACTCTATATCTTTGAATCCCTCTATCATCCATCCACTTCTTGAGATCCTCAAGCCTATCCTCCAAACCATCATTGCAGAGGATATTTACCCTCTGTCTATCTCCATATCAGATCTTTCTGCTCAAATCTCTACCCTCACTTCTACTCTCTTTTCATCTTGGGGCCTGGCTTCAGTACATACTGAAACCAGGTAGGGGGAGATACTTAATGATGAAGTAGCAACAGTAGTAGCAGCAACAATAGCAAGAACAAATGTTGATATGGAACTAGATTCTCTACATTTTCTTGATACTGATATGGTATCTGAAGTAGTAACAACAGAACCAGCAGCAGTAGCAGAAACAAATGTTGACATGGAAACAGATTTTCTGAATTTTCTTGATACTGATAAGGAATCCAATGATATATAGATAACTGACTCAGTACCAGATGTAGATAATCAATGTACAGTTATTATAGTATCCAATGCTCAAAAGACCTGCTTGCCAAAAGTTCTGCCTGGAAGGATGTACTTCATTAAATCTAAAGTAAATCTACATACTCTGCTGAAGATCTTTGGATCTTATATTCAGTTCTGTCTCTCCTCTCCCACTCAATCATCCAGAGCAATGGTATGTTACACCTCTCCTGCAAGTTAAGAAGTATTATACATTATAAAGCAAAGTCTGATAGTGTAAGATCCCCCTTTTTTTTCTTTTTCAACCACCGGGGTCTTAGCCCAAAATTGTCGCTTTGCGGTGGCACTGACTCACGGGAACGCCGCCACTACAAAATGCCAATTCTGCCGGCCCTTTTCGATCACAAAGAGAGAGAAGTAAGAATACATAAAATGTAAACAGGTCCACAGAAATACACATATAAAATGAAATCACATCCAGTCCATTAGTAATATCAAATAGAAGTACTGCAAAGATACAATTCAGATGAAATATAGATAAACGGGCTCGAGCCCGGTACATCAGAGTCCTCACTACAAATCGCTCATCGCGGAAGCTATAAAAATACTAATCACTAACAGAGCTGGTCGTAGGTGAACTGGTGCTAGACTGACCCACCTCCATGCGCACCGTACTCCGCTGGTGCTGGTCCCTGGATCCCATCCGGAGCTCCTGTAATGTTGTGGTTCGAAAACCATTAATCATAAAGACTAAGCCCTATCATCCCATACCCCTCCCCCCCCCCCACGGCTCCTAAGCACTGAGTGGAAAGGAGGAAAGGGAAGCTACAAAGGTGGAGAGTAATCAAGCAGATGATAAAGGAGCTAATCTAACAACCATCATGGTGTATAAACAACTATCTAGAATAAAGTACATCTAGCAATTCTACGGTAGTAAGTAATAAAGTAGATATGTAGTAAGTAGCAAATATATAAGAAGGCAAATAGAAAGCAAGTAAGTAAATAAGTAAGTAACCTTAACTTATATGAATGCACATACAAACTTATAAGTTAGGGGTCTTCTGCAAGGCTCCCATCGTATAAAAAGTCCCAAACCGATTTATACGTTGGTGTGTCGGTTGTATGCAAATATGAGTGTAGTGATATGTTATGCAATGATTCATGCAAGTGCAACTCACGCACACGACTCTATGCGCACAGACCTTTAGTCCCCCCTATTCGGGCAGCTAGCTTCACTCCCAGGAACCTCCGTAGTTGCAAACGGAGACAGTGGGTCGGGCCCACCACTCCTATGCGGGTATCCACACTACCAGGCCTAGCCCTTTTGTACGCCCCTAGAAGAACATAACCTAGAGTATCCGCGTACTTGTGCTGGCTATCTCCGCCAGACATTCTTTGGCTAAGTGTCCCACACCGCCGAGTAAACATACTGATGTCGGTGTGAATGACAATCAAATACCGAAGACCGACCATCTTATTTTGTTCTCAAACCCTCAAGCCCTCGGCTCCCCGGACTGTCCCGTCCGTGCATCTACCTTCAGAGCTATCGTCTGAATGGAAACCAAACCAACTTATTCTACCTCTCTATCTACCGTGGTGTGTGAAAGTTCAACCCTAATTTTTTTAGTTGCTCTTTTAATTTATTATTCCTACGGTTTACGTTAGCCCAGGACTGCCCCTGGTATTCCCCGTGAAGGGCTCTCAAAGGTCACTAGGAACTATGATGGTAGCTGAAGCCCACCATTCCCTTTCGCAAGGCACTTATTGTTATTGGTTGATACCCGTTACCCGATCCCTTTTAGATTACTTTAGACCTAGCTATAGAGAATTAAGCCTCTTCCTCTCCTACCCGGGTTGGACGATCTTTCGTCGTTCCTGAACACCACTTAACACTAGCCAATCTCACACTCTACTTATCCTGACTTCCAATAATAAACTTAACTTAACTTGCCCTATCCAAACCAGCAAACTACCAAAATTCTATCTCCCCAAGTTCATTACCCACTCTTGTTCAGTTTCTGTGGTTTTATTATATGCAGACCATCCTAAGATACATGAGGTATATAAGATGAGGTACTCCAAATTGTCTTCTGAATCTCCTATAATATTTACTGGAGTTCTATCATGACACAATATAACTAAGTCCAAGATTTTCAAATTTTTCCTTTTTATCGGGCATTTAATTTATTTATTCTAAGCCTCCCAATGCCCTAGTATGAACATGAAGTGCACTAATGAGCCAACAATAAATTATCATAAAATCAGTAAAAATCCTATGAGGCATTTAAGCAGTAATTCCAAATTTTTAGAAATTTCAGAGGTGTTTAGTCCAATATTTCCTAATTTACCATTTTAGGCCACTTCTACTATATTATGAAGCAAGTACTGTAATTATGTACCCAAAAATCACAAGAAAATTTCAAAAGCTTGATGGTGACCTAAAACTATCAGAAACCAAGTCCCATGATTTTTCTCTAATATTTGGGCTCTGAATTTATTTTAATATAAAATACTAATTTTTCCTAGCTTAGTGAAGGAGGCACTATTTTTAATTATCTAAAAATCCATAGAAAATTACAGGGTGATTATCATAATTTGAAACACTCACTGACCAAATTTCATAATTTTTCAAATAATAATTGGGCATTATTTGTATTTTTGACTACATATCCCAAATGGTAAGGTAAAGAAAAAAGTACCCAAAATATTCAGATAAAACTCCAAAGAAAAATATAGAAGGTATAACATGCTATAAGATGCCCTAATCCAAGATTTAATAACATTACAGTTAACATAAATTCCAGAATCATCAAAATAGATATCTAGGGCACAATTAGGGTTGTGAATGAAGTACTGTATAAATTAACCCACAAATCACAACAAAACTATATTATGGCCATTTAGACTAGAAAATCACCCTGCCCAAATTTTATTTGATTTGTAGTTCATTTGTTAGCATAATAGTTAAAAGTAAGATTGGTGCCCTAAACTAGGGTTAGGATTTTCGGTGGCCTAACTGTCTCCAAATCCCCTAAGATTTTTTCCAGAGAACTGTAATGGCCCTAAGGTCCTTTCCACCAAATTTCAAGTCAGTCCAAGGTCATTTGACCCCATGACCTTCACAACCCACCGAGAGCCATCCTTAGGGTTTGGCCTTGGATCCTAGGGAAAATCTACCCCAATCCACCTCAAAATCCATGAGAAGGTGCTAGAGGGCATTCCTAGTAAGTGGTAAAAATCTCAGCCTCTTTTGAGGTGATCTGGCCACTCAAATCTCAAAGTGCACTTTTAACCTAAAAACCCCTTGATAGGGCATAGCTTAGGGTTGTCCATTTCTTACTTAGAACATCTCCAAATGAGATGAAAAATTATACAGAGCCTCAAGATGAACCAAGGGACCACTCACCAAGATTTAGAAGGGTTTGGAAGTAATTAAGCCAATTAATTATTTTTTCCAAAGATTATTAAATTTTTCTAAAAACTTTAGAAAAACATTCTCAAAAAATTCCAATTTTTGGACAGGCCTTAGGTATAGCTGTGGTAGACTCCCTGCCAAAATTTCAAATCATTTGGTCAAAGGATAAAGGGTGGACACACCTTTTAGTCTCTGCCTAGCTCTAGGTCTTGATCCCACCAAAAGAGGTGCCCTGGTCAAACCAGTTGACCAAATTGACCCAAATCAATTTTAAAATATAGTAGACCCATAGGGCTACCAATTTCATGTTTGTCATTTATTCATAAAAAGCCCCTAAGTATTTTCCTAATTTATCTAATGTGGCTGTTATTTTAATACAGAAAAATGCTTATAAAAAAAAGCTTAATTAACTGCATAGATCTTTAAGCAGGATCTAAGGGCCCTGGCATCGTCTTCCTCCTCATGCCAAAGGTCACGATTTGCCCGACCTGGAGCTAATTCCAAGTGCAGCCGGCGGCCGTCCAGCCTCCTCCCTGGCCGACCACCGCCACCACCACCTTCGTTGAGGTGGTGGCCATCGCCGGGCGGCGGCACAACTACCCGATGGGCTTTTTTTGGCGAGCCTGAGACTTCATTTTTGCGGAAAAATTGGAAAGAGAAGCTCTTCTGATCGGGCACAATTGAGCCTGAATCATAATCCTAAGGAAAGCTAAGATCTACCCGTAGAGAGAAAGGAGGGGAGTACCTTGTTCGCGGGCTAGAGGCGTGCAGACCGTTGGGATGCCATTGGTGCGGTGGTGGCGTAGCCGGAATTCTTAATAGCACAGTGGGAGGCTCGAAAACTTCAGGTAAAAGCTGGGAAAACCTCCTCTTGGGCCTCTGAGGGTGTTTAAAAGCTTGGTCAAGGAGGGGGAACGGCCAAAACTGGTGGCCATTAATGACCCATTATATCTTGGCTCGGCCATGGTGGTGGGGGGATGAAACGACTCTGTGACAGTAAGATAATGGCTGGAAACTTCTCCTCTTCCCTAGAGGAGTTGGATCCAGCCATAAAAGGGAAGGGGGAAGGCCACGACATCTAATGCCATTGATGGCCATGAAGCCAAGCTCTCGGCCAAGGCCGTAACCTCCTTTTTGCAAAACCGTCGGTCCACGTGTCAAGCTTGACCAGTCAACTTAATTTAAGTAAGACTTATTATGTCTTAATAGGAGAAAAACGGCCCACTGCCTAGACCGGCCCGGTTCAGCTGAACCAGCACCCAGCCAAAACAATTCTGCCAGAAAAGACAAAGTGAAATGGCGCTGAGTGAGCTCTGCTCACTCAACGCCATCCTTTCTACGGCGTTGAGTGAGCTTTGCTCGCTCAACTCCATCCTAGTTACGGAATTGAGTGAGCTCTGCTCACTCAACGCCATCCAGACTATGGCGTTGAGTGAGCTCAGCTCAGTCAACGCCATCTGGATTATTGCGTTGAGTGAGCTCTGCTCACTCAACGCCATCCAGAATATTTCCTTTTTAAACGATGGCATTGAGTGAGCTTATGTCATGCAGGTTATGGCGTTGAGTGAGCTCTGCTCACTCAACGCCATCCATACAACACCAAATGGCATTGAGTGTGGTCAGTGCACTTAACTCCATTCAACTTATGGCGTTGAGTGCACTCACCGCACTCAACGCCATCCCGCCTGACAGATTACGGCATTGAGTGAGCTAGGCTAACTCAAAGCCATCCAGTCTACGGCATTGAGTGAGCTCAGCTCACTCAACGCCAATCAGACGACACTAGATGGCGTTGAGTGCAGTTTGTGCACTCAACGCCGCCTAGCTTATGGCGTTGAGTGCCCTAAACACACTCAACGCCATCCCGTCTGAAGGATTGCGTTGAGTGCAGTCAGTGCACTCAACGCCATTCTTCCTGAAAGATGGCGTTGAGTGCAGCCAGTGCACTCAACACCATTCTGCTTATGGAGTTGAGTGCACTCAACGCACTGAATGCCATCCCGCCTGAAATATGGCGTTGAGTGCAGTTAGTGCACTCAACGCCATTCTGCTTATGGCGTTGAGTGCACTCGATGCACTCAATGCCCGAGTCCTAAACTTATTTTAAGCAAGTTTGACCCATTATTTATAGACTAAGGTGATTTTGACCTTTCTTCCTAAGCTCCCTTGGTCTTTTGGGTTTCCTAGGGTTTTGTCGTGACCTAGTCATCGCAAAACCATCCCCCGGGGGTCTAGCCGGAAATGGGATGTTACAAATCCCAATAAACAAAACAAAGATTTCCTCCCCGAAATCAAGGTTAAGCCTTCGGGGCTCCTATCGGGAGAAAAAGGCTTGTAACATCCCATGAGAGTTGAAAGATTTACATCTCTACTTTACGTTTGCTATGTGCGATTTCAAATCTAAGACCAATTCGTCCAATTGACTAGGTATATACCCCAATAAACAAAATATTAGCCCCTATTCTTGAAATTTCAGTCCTATTGGTTTAAAACAGGAACGCAAATTGATTGTCTAGAGGGGTTGTGAGGTATACCTGACCGAAAAGATCCAGATACTTTTGCCACATCAAGTCCTGTGGCTCCCATGTATGCTCCTCCTGCCCATGATTGTTCCACAGAACCTTGACTAACGGAACCTTCTTCCATCGCAAGACCCGCACTGCCGTGTCATCGATCCTGATAGTGTCCAAGTGGACTGACCGATCCGAGGCCACCGGGCCATCTGCCAAGGAAATCAGCTGCTCAGGGCGTAGCAGAGCCCTCCGAAGTGAGGAGACGTGGAAGACGTCATGCAATCCCGCTAACTCTGACTGTAGCTATAGTCTATAATCCAAGGGGACGATCCGCTCAAGCACCCTGTAAGGCCGCATATATCTCGGACTGAGCTTCTTCTGCCCGCGAACCCTCAAGACTCCGTGCATCGGCCGTATCTTCAAGAAAACCCGATCTCCCACCTGGAACTCCACTTGACGATGCCTCGCATCGTAATATTTGGCCTGCCTGCTCTAGGCTTCCAACATCCTGTCCCGAATCAATCTAATCTGAGCATCTGTATCCCCCACAAACTCCGAGCTTAGTGCCTGCGGATCCTCATCCTGAACCCATGTTAGTGGGGTCATGCACCTTCCTCCATACAATGCCTCGTATGGAGCCATGCCTATGCTGGACTGATGGGCGTTGTTGTATGAAAACTCGACTAGTGGAAGCAATCTCTCCCAAGGCTCGCCGCGGTCTAAAATATATAGGCGCAACAGATCTTCTAGTGTACGGTTGGTGCGCTCTGTCTGCCCGTCGGTTTGAGGGTGAAAAGATGTGCTAAATGTCAACCGAGAACCCAGATAGGCCTGGACTGACCTCCATTCCCTGGATATTAACCTCCCATCCCGATCCGAAACGATAGTCTTGGGCACCCCATGATAATGCACAAACTGCTAAATGAACCTCCAGACTAATACACTAACCGGAGCGTCCTTTGCCACTGGGATGAATCTGGCCACCTTTATTAGCCTGTCCACTATCACCCAGATCGAGTCATTCCCCGCACGGGATCGAGGTAGCGCATGTATGAAGTCCATGGCTATATCCTCAAATTTCCACTCCGGCACCGGAAGTGGCTGCAGCAAGCCTGCCGGGTTCCTACACTCTGCCTTCACGAGTTGGTAGGCCTCACAATATGTCACAAAGTACGTAATATCTTTCTTCATACCCAGCCAGTACATCGTCCTCTTCAAATCCATTACCATCTTGGTGATCCCCGGGTGTACAGAATATCGGCTGCAGTGAGCTTCGTCATGATGTCCTCCCGGATCTGGCCTCTTGCTGGTATGTAGACTCTGCCTCGGAAACACAGGAGACCCACCCTCAAAGAGTAATCTCCTGTCGTGCCTTCCTCAAAGTCTCGGAATATCGGCTCAGCTCTCTCATCCAGCTTCTTCCCATCTCTGATGCGGTCCCGAATATCATCAGTAGTAACCATCAACCCCAGGTACTCCATGTATAACTCCTGGCCATCCTCAGACACTAGTGATATCTGCATCTCCTCGAATGCTTTTACCAACTCCAAGTCCATCAGCTGCGGGCCTACTCCTGACGTACTCGCTCTCCGGCCCAGAGCATCTGCGACCACATTCGCCTTCCCGGTTGGTAGTGCATGGTATACTGGTAGTCCGATAGAAATTCTACCCAGCATCTCTGCCTAATATTTAACTCCCTCTTGGTCTCGACATACTTCAGATTCTTGTGGCCAGAGAAGATATTGCAATGTACTCCATAGAGATAGTGTCGCCAGATCATAAGAGCAAAAACGACTGCCCCTATCACCAAATCGTGCACTGGGTAGTTCTGTTAATTCATCTTCAACTGACGGGAGGCATAGGCTATTACGTTCCCGTTCTGCATAAGAACGATACCCATCCCCTGATAGGAAGCATCTGTGTACACCTGGAATCCTTCCTTCACTAATGGAAGGGCAAGGATGGGAGCCGAGGTAAGACTATCCTTCAGCTCCTAGAAAGCAGATTCGCATCGTCGTGTCCAAATAAAAGGGGACTCCTTCTTCGTCAGAGACGTAAGAGGGAGAGCAATCTGAGAGAACCCCTTTACGCACTTCCGGTAATAACCGGCAAGTCCCAAGAAACTTCGAACATCCGAGGCTGACTTTAGTGGTGGCCAATCACGTAATGCCTGGACCTTCGCCGGATCTACTGCCAGACCTGCTCCACTGATGACATGGCCCATAAATGCCACCTCCTTTAGCCAGAACTTGCACTTGCTGTACATGGCATACATCTCATGCTCCCGCAGCTTCTCCAAGGTCAAGGCCAGATGTCTCGCATGCTCCTCCTCCGTCCCTGAATAGATAAGGATGTCGTCGATAAATACGATAACAAAGACATCCAGATACTATTCGAACACCCGGTTCATCAAGGTCATAAATGCGGAGGGTGCATTCGTGAGTCCAAAAGGGATCACGGTAAACTCGTACAAACCATATCTGCTGCTGAAGGCCGTCTTCAAGATGTCCTCCTCCCAAATATGAAGCTGGTAGTACCCCGACCTCAGATCCAGCTTTGAGAACCAATGGGCTCCCTCTAGCTTGTCAAATAGCTCGTCTATCCATGGCAAGGGATAAGTATTCTGGATCGTCAACCTGTTCAGGGCCTGGTAATCTATGCACAGTCGAAGAGTTCCGTCCTTCTTCTTGACAAATAACACCAGAGCTCCCCATGGTGAAGAGCTAGGCCGAATGAACCCGACCTCCACTAACTCCTGAAGCTGGCTTCGAAATTCCACCAACTCCTTTGGGGCCATTCGATAGGGAGCACTGGATACCGGTTTAGCCCCTGGTACGAGCTAAATTTGGAAATTCTTCTCTCGGTGCGGGGGTAGCCCTGGTAGCTTCTCTGGAAATACGTCGGCGAAGTCCCGCACTACTGGAATATCTGAAATGGAGTCCTTCGCCACGACTGCCTCAAAAAGGACCTGATAAACCTTTCCCCCTACAAGTGGGACTTAACGGCCTGCACAGACGATAATAAGGTACGGGGTGCTGGTATAATAACTTCGATGATAATGAAGGAGTCGTCGTGCCTCACGGTGATCATCTTCGCCACGCAGTCGATCTGGGAATTGTTACAGCACCGCCAAGTCATGCCCAGGATCAGATCGTAATCTGGCATCTTCAGAATCGTCGATGGTGCCTCAAACACCTTCCCGCTGATCTTTGCTTCCATATTGTAATGAGTAGAGATCATTATCTCTGATCGATCGGGTAGGCGCACCCTAATTATCTTCCCGGTGAATGGCTCCACACCTGCCAGTCCTTTCACGAAATCCTCCGACACGAACGAGTGCAAAGCACCAGTGTCGAAGAGTGTGTGAGCGGGCTTGCCGCTAACGAAGATTATGCCTGGGGTAATTAAGTGTCTTAGTATTCTTGTTGCAATTGTCTTCTCTTAATTTCTAACTAGGTTATGTCTAGAAAAATAGTTCATATGAAGAAAACATAAAAGTACTGCCATACCTACGATAACCTGCTCCGGGTTCCGGGGCTGTGTCAGGTCTAGAGAATACACCTGCTCCCTCTCTGGCCTGCGGCGTCGATCCTGAAATCCTCGTCATCGATCATGTCATCGTCTGCCAAACTGCCGGGGAGGTGGAGCGCCCTGATGTGCTGTTGGGGGTGCTCGCCTCATAGGGCAACTCCTCTTGATATGCCCCGATTGATTGCACTGAAAACATACCAGTGCCTGCTCTGCTATCCTTGGCATCTCCAGCATCTGTAAAGGCTGGGGGGAAAATACCCCCTGACTCCTCTGCTCTTGCCCAAACTCCTAACGAGGCTGATCCCCGTTCCTTCTCTCCCCAAAAACTTGGCCTCGAGTACGGTCTCTCTGACCTCCAATCACTGTATCAACAGACGGTCTCCTCCGGCTCTTAACTGTAAGATAATTCGCTTCTCTCTTCTTTGCCATCTCCAGAATCCTGACAAAACTCCCCTATGAGACAAAGAGGATGGCCTGCCTCATGTCGTCTTGCAGCCCCTTGTAAAACCTTCGGGCATAGCCAGCGTCGTCCAACTGATAAGCGTCTATATTGGGGGCAAGGTGAGTGAACTCCTTATAATACTCCACCACAGTCCTGTTCCCCCGCCTCAACCACAGGAACCTATCCTCCAGGTCGTCCCTCGCCGACTGAGGTACAAAATGTCCCAAGAGCGCTGCTCTGAACTCCTCCCAAGTAATATCTGTGCAATCCATCCCCACAAAGGTGGAGTCCAACTGGGATTTCAACCACCTCTTTCCATGTGAATCCATGCAGGAGACTGCCAAAGCAACTGCCTCCTCAGTGGGGCATCGAATCCCCGCAAGCATCTCATAAATGGTATCCAACCATTCCTCCGTACGTACTGCAGACTCCGTCCCCAGGAAGGATGGAGGGAAAAGTCCCCGGAAGACAGTCATCCAATTGGCCTCGGGGTTTGGTTGTGGGGTTGTGGCTTGCTGAGCTCTGAAGTCCTCCAGAATGGCTGTCAGTGTTTGCCCCATCTCTGTCTGCTGAAATGGAGCTGGAGCTGGCGGAGGCAGGACCACATTCGGAGACTGAGGTGTCCCCTGATGTGATGTAGGGTTCGTCGCAGGCTACAAGGAAAAATTCCACTTGTTAGAGGATGTATGAATGGAATATAAGAAAGGATAGGATGGACATTCACATGTGATTTCCCTAATGGGCACACCACTGCTTCCGCTGTTAGTTTGTCCGCAAACTAAGCTCGCACGGGGGTTTCCCAGGGTTTTGTGGACTACTTCTCTTCCGTTCAAGGTCCGCTCTGATACCACTTATAAGACCCCCCCCCCCCATTGTTTTTTCTTTTTCAACTACCGGGGTCTTAGCCCAGAATTGCCGCTTTGCGGTGGCACCGACTCATGGGAAGGCCGCCACTACAAAACCCCAATTCTGCCGGCCCTTTTCGATCACAAAGAGAGAGAAGTAAGAATACATAAAATGTAAATAGGTCCACAGAAATACACATATAAAATTAAATCACATCCAGTCCAATAGTAATATCAAATAGAAGTACTATAAAGATAGAGTTCAGATGAAATATAGATAAATGGGCTCGAGCCCGGTACATCAGAGTCCTCACTACAAATCGCTCATCGCGGAAGCTATAAAAATACTAATCACTCACGGAGCTGGTCGCAGGTGCACCAGTGCTAGACTGACCCACCTCCATGCGCACCGTACTCTGCTGGTGCTTTTCCCTGGATCCCATCCGGAGCTCCTTTAATGTTGTTGTTCGAAAACCATTAGTCATAAACACTAAGCCCTATCATCCCATACCCCTCCCCCACGGCTCCTAAGCACCGAGCGGAGAGAAGGAAAGGGAAGCTACAAAGGTGGCGAGTAATCAAGTAGATGACAAAGGAGCTAATATAACAACTATCATTGTGCATAAACAACTATCTAGAATAAAGTACATCTAGCAATTCTACGGTAGTAAGTATTTAAGTAGACATGCAGTAAGTAGCAAATATATTGGAAGGCAAATAGAAAGCAAGTAAATAAGTACGTAACCTTAATTTATATGAATGCCCATACAAACTTATAAGTTAAGGGGTCTTCTGCAAGGCTCCATCGTATAAAAAGTTAGATACCGATTTATACATTGGGGTGTCGGTTGTATGCAAATATGAGTGTAGTGATATGCTATGCCATGATTCATGCAAGTGCAACTCACGCACACGACTGTATGAGCACAGACCTTTAGTTCTCCCTATTCGGGAAGCTAGATTCACTCCCTGGAACCTCCGTAGTAGCAAACAGAGACAGTGGGTCGGGCCCCCCAATCCTAGGCGGGTATCCACACTACCGGGCCTAGCCCTTCCGTACGCCCCTAGAAGAACACAACTTAGTGTATCCGCGTACTTGTGCTGGCTATATCTGCCAGACATTCCTTGGCTAAGTGTCCCGCACCGCCGAGTCAACGTACCTATGTAGGTTTGAACGACAATCAAATACCGAAGACCCACCACCTTATTCTGTACTCAAACCCTCGAGCCCTCGGCTCCCCGGACTGTCCCGTCCGTGCATCTACCTTCAAAGCTATAGTTTGAATGGCAACCAAACCAACTTATTCTACCTCCCTATCTATCGGGGTGTGTGAAAGTGCAATCCTAATTATTCTAGTTTCTCTTTTAATTTATTATTCCTACGATTTACGTTTTCCCAGGACTTCCCCTGGTATTCCCCGTGAAGGGCTCTCAAAGGGCACTAGGAACTATGATGGTAGCTGAAGCCCACCATTCCCTTTCGCAAGGACTTATTGTTATTGGATGATACCCGTTACCCGATCCCTTTTAGATTACTTTAGACCTAGCTCTAGAGAATTAAGCCTCTTCCTCTCCTACACAGGGTGGACGATCTTTCGTTGTTTCCGAACACCACTTAACACTAGCCAATCTCACACTCTACTTATCCTGACCTCCAATAATGAACTTAACTTAACCTGCCCTATCCAAACCAGCAAACTACAAAAATTCCATCTCCCCAAGTTCATTACCCACTCTAGTTCAGTTTCTATGGTTTTACTATATGCAGACCGTCCTAAGATACATAAGGTATATAAGGAAAGGTAATCCAAATTGTGTTCCGAATCTCCTATAATATTTACTGGAGGTCTATCATGACACAATATAACTAAGTCCAAGATTTCCAAATTTTTCCTTTTTATCGGGCATTTAATTTATTTATTCTAAGCCTCCCAATGCCCTAGTATGAACATGAGGTGCACTAATGAGCCAACAATAAATCATCATAAAATCAGTAAAAATCCTATGAGACATTTAAGCAGCAATTCCAAATTATGAGAAATTTTAGAGGTGTTTAGGCCTATATATCCTAATTTACCATTTTAGGCCACTTCTACTATATTTTGAAGCAAGTACTGTAAATATGTACCCAAAAATCACAAGAAAATTTCAATAGCTTGATGGTGACCTAAAATTATCAGAAACCAAGTCCCATGATTTTTCGCTAATATTTGTGCTCTGAATTTATTTTTATGTAAAATACTTATTTTTCTTAGCTTAGTGAGGAGGCACTATTTTTAATTATCTAAAAATCTAGCAAAGATTACAGGGTAACTATCATGGTTTGAAACACACAGTGACCAAATTTCATAATTTTTCAAATATTAATTGGGCATTATTTGTATTTTTGACTACATATCCCAAATGGTAAGTTAAAGAAGAAAGTACCCAAAATAATCAGATAAAACTCCCAAGAAAAATACATAAGGTATAACATGCTATAAGATGACCTAATCCAAGATTTCATAACATTCCGGTGAAAAGAAATTCAAAAATCATCAAAATAGATATCTAGGGCAAAACTAGGGTTGTGAAGGAAGTACTGTATAAATTAACCCAAAAATCACAACAAAACTATATTATGGTCATTTAGACCAGAAAATCACCCTGCCCAAATTTTATTTGATTTGTAGTTCATTTGTCAGCATAATAGTTAAAATTAAAATTGGTGCCCTAAACTAGGGTTAGGATTTTCGGTGGCCTAACTGTCTCAGAATCCCCTAAGATTTTGTCGTGATAACTGTAATGGCCCTATGGTCCTCTCCACTAAATTTCAAGTCAGTCCAAGGTCATTTGACCCCATTACCTTCAACCCACCAAGAGCCACCCTTAGGGTTTTGCCTTGGATCCTAGGTCAAATCTACCCCAATCAACCTCAAAATCCATGAGGAGGTGCTAGAGGGCATTCCTAGTCAGTGGTAAAAATCTCAGCCTTTGTTGAGGTGATTTGACCACTCAAATCTCTAAGTGCACTTTTAACCTAAAAACCCCTTGATAGGGCATAGCTTAGGGTTGTCCATTTCCTACCTAGAACATCTCCAATGAGATGAAAAATTATACAGAGCCTCATGATGACCCAGGGACCACTCACCAAGATTTGGAAGGGTTTGGAAGTCATTTAGCCAATTAATTAATTTTCCTAAGATTATTAAATTTTTCTAAAAACATTAGAAAAACATTCTCCAAAAATTTTTGGACAGGCCTTTGGTATAGCTGTGGTAGACAACCTGCCAAAATTTCAGATCATTTGGTCAAAGGATGAAGGGTGGGCACACCTTTTAGTCTCTGCCTAGCTCTAGGTCTATATCCCACCAAAAGAGGTCCCTGGTCAAACCAGTTGACCAAATTGACCCAAATTAATTTTAAAATATAGTAGACCCATAGGGCTACAAATTTAATGTTGGTCATTTCTTCATAAAAAGCCCATAAGTATTTTTCCTAATTTATCTAAGGTGGGTGTTATATTAATACAGAAAAATGCTTATAAAATAAAAGCTTAATTATTTGCACAGATCTTGAAGCAGGATCTAAGGGCCCTGACATCGTCTTCCTCCTCCAGCCAAAGGTCACGATTTGCCCGATCTGGAGATACTTCCAAGCGCAGCCGCCGGCCGTCAAGCCTCCTCCCGGGCCGGCCACCGCCACCGCCACCTCCGTTGAGGTGGTGGCCATCGCCGGGCGGCGGCGCAGCAGCCGGAGGGGCTTTTTCCGGCGAGTCCGAGAATTCATTTTTGCCGAAAAATCGGAAAGAGAAGCTCTTCCGATCGGGCTCAATTGAGCCCGAATCTTAATCCTAAAGAAAGCTAAGATCTACCCGTAGAGAGAGAGGAGGGGAGGACCTTGTTCGCGGGCTCGAGGCGTGCAGACCGTCGGGATGCCATTGGTGTGGTGGTGGCGTCGCCGGGATTCACAATAGCACAGTTGGAGGCTCGAAACTTCAGGTAAAAGCTGGAAAAACCTCCTCTTGGGCCTCTGAGGGTGTTTAAAAGCTTGGTCAAGGAGGGGGAACGGCCAAAAGCTGGTGGCCATTAATGGCCCATTATATCTTGGCTCAGCCATGGTGGTGGGGGGATGAAACGGCTCTGTGACAGCAAGCAAACTGTTGTAAACTCCTCCTCTTCCCTAGAGGAGTTGGATACAACCGTAAAAGGGAAGGGGGAAGGCCACAACATCTAATGCCATTGATGGCAAAGAAGCCAAGCTCTCGGCCAAGGCCGTAACCGCCTTTTTGCAAAACCTTCGGTCCACGTGTCAAGCTTTACCGGTCAACTTAATTAAAGTAAGACTTATTAGGTCTTAATAGGAGAAAAATGGCCCACTCCCTAGACTGGCCCGGTTCAGCTGAACCAGCACCTAGCCAAAACAATTCTGCCAGAAAAGACTAAGTAAAATGGTGTTGAGTGAGCTCTGCTCACTCAACGCCATCCTTGCTACGGCGTTGAGTGAGCTCTGCTCACTCAACGCCATCCTAGTTACGGGATTGAGTGAGCTCTGCTCACTCAAAGCCATCTAAACTATGGCGTTGAGTGAGCTCAGCTCAGTCAACGCCATCCGTATTATAGCGTTGAGTGAGCTCTGCTCACTCAACGCCATCAAGAATATCTCCTTTTTAAACGATGGCGTTGAGTGAGCTTAGCTCACTCAACGCTGTCCAGGTTATGGCGTTGAGTGAGCTCTGCTCACTCAACGCCATCCATAGAACACCAAATGGCGTTGAGTGCAGTCAGTGCACTCAACGCTGTTAACCTTATGGCGTTGAGTGCACTCAATGCACTCAACGCTATCCCGCCTGACAGATTACGGCATTGAGTGAGCTAGGCTCACTCAATGCCATCCAGTCCACATCATTTAGTGAGCTCATCAAACTCAATGCCAACCAGACGACACCAGATGGTTTTGAGTGCAGTCTATGCACTCAACGCTGCCTAGCTTATGGCGTTGAGTGCACTCAACGCACTCAATGCCATCCCGTCTGAAGGATGGCATTGAGTGCAGTCAGTGCACTCAACTCCATTCTTCCTGAAAGATGGCGTTGAGTGCAGCCAGTGCACTCACCACCATTCTGCTTATGGCGTTGAGTGCACTCAACGCACTAAACGCCATCCCGCCTGAAAAATAGCGTTGAGTGTAGTCAGTGCACTCAACGCCATTCTGCTTATGGCGTTGAGTGCACTCGACGCACTCAACGCGCGAGTCCTACACTTATTTTAAGCAAGTTTGACCCACTATTTACAGACCAAGGTGATTTTCACCTTTCTTCCTTAGCTCCCTTGGTCTTTTGGGTTTCCTAGGGTTTTGTCGTGACCTAGTCATGACAAAACCACCCCCCGGCGGTCTAGCCGGAAATGGGATGTTACAGATAGCTCCTCCAGTAACATTATATGAACAATGATCTAGCGCTCATAGGCCTACTTATATCATGGATGATAGCCCTATTCCTAGTTTAGATTATCTAGTAAATCAGGACATTGCTATGGAAGCTGAAGCAGCTGAAGCTGAAGATGTTCCCACTCAAGCTAGCAAAGAAATTCCCAAGGATCTGATCAGTCAGGTTGATGAAATGTATGACAATCCTTTGTCTTCTTCTTCTTCTGATGATGATGATGATGATTCTGATGATGCTCCTAAGAGGAAGCAAGCCTTAAAGAAGAGGAACGCTCCACCTCCTCCTGCTCCTAAACCTTAAAATACAAATGATACACCATATTATATCCTACAAAACATAACTCCATACAAGGGTATGCTAGCATGGATGTGGCTATCTAAAAATGAACAAGAAGAAAGGAAGAAAAGTAGGAGGTATTCTCCTTCTCCAGAAAAGTTCAGAAGAGATCCACCTCCTCCTCCTCCTCAAGCTGCAGGTGCCTCAGGAACCTTATCTCAGAGCTCAAAAGGATTCACTAAACCTACTCTCACTAAAACTTATCAGAGACAGGGAAGAACTTCTCATTCTTATGGAGACAGTTGGCATAAACAGAGACATCAGTCTTATTCCAGACATCAGTCAGCTCAACAGCCTATCCCTTAGCCAACTTTTCCCCCTCCTCCATCTTCTGGCAAAACTAATAGCCCTAAAGAAATTCCAACTCCAGCTTATGATCCTGAAGCTAGTCCAACTACAAGAATGGCTAGATTCAAGGAATATGTGGCTCTTTCTCAAATCAGGCAAGCAAGAGAAAAAGGCCAAGATCCATCTCAATTCTCTACTATGTCTAACTACAGAAAGAAAGAGTTTGAAAGATACCATGTAGGGAAGTTGTTCAATGCTGAGGAATATATGAGTCTACATCCTGAAGCAGTGGTTCCAAGAACTACCTCACAAAATACTATTGGTGATGCTGACATGACCATGACTATGAGACAAGCTCAAGACCCAAACAGGAAAATCATATTTACTAGGTCTTCTGACCTTCACAAGAACATTTAAACTGTATATTTTGTGTTTTCTGTGAATAATCTGGGTACATAGCTTTATAAAGGTACTGATAGCTTATTTATTCTATCAGTTATCTAAGTTTTCATGCAATGTTTACTTCATTTTGTTTTGTGATATTTTTTTTATTTGAAGTAACCTCACCCAAATAGGGGGAGATTGTTGGAACCCATAGGTGATTTGGGCTTGGTTCTCTTCTTAGGTTGTGACCCATAATGTATAGAAGGGTCAAATTTGTTGTGTTTCTTAAGTCTAGGCCATGTCCTTAGAGTCAACATTACAAAGGACCAGCCTCCATCACTGCCAGAGACTCAAGAGTTAGAGAAATCAAGATTTAGAGAAAGAGATCTATGTTCGTCGATCTCAGGTCGACAATAGTCATGCTCACATCGACTAACTCAGAGCTAAAATCTCTGAGCTGAACTCGACGAACTCCGTTCTCAGATCGACTAACTCTTCAACACTCATCGCCATAATTCACTCAAAGCCACGACTGACTCAGAGACAAAGAACACTCAATGCCAGATATGCTATTCACACAATGCCGACAGATTGACGAAGTTCTTAGGTCGACTAACCTCACAGTCTCAGGTCGACGAACATAGAGCGCAGAAATAGTCAGTTTATGCACAATAGTTGATTCACAGAGCTCAAGTCGACAAAAGCAGATCTTAGTTCGATGAAAGCTGATCAGAGGTCAACGAAATCTCAGGTCGACGAAAGCTGATTAGAGGTCGATGAAAGCTGAGCTCAGGTCAACGAAAACTGTAAGATATTTTGTTATTTATTCTTTCTCTTTTTGTCTCATCATTTTATATCTATTATAGGCTATTAATTCTCTTGCAAATCGATGCACTTTTATTCTCTGAATAGAGCCGTTACTGGAAGCATTGATTGCTAACATCCTCCATGGAATTAATTGCTTATATCTAGGGACGGACATAGAATAGAATAATGGACAACATTCTTGCCGTTTTTCGTTCCCAAGATTTCGGCTAAACATTTATTGCAGAGTTTTCTTTTGAATTCGACCAAGTTGCAGTCATCTGATATACATTTCCCTGCCAAGAAAACAACAACACACAAGAGTAGAGATTCATCATCAACTAGAGTCACAGCAAATAAAACATCCCAAAAGTGCAGTGAAAAACATCCCTCAGAAAATTGACTTCTCTGAAGAGAAGAAGAAAGAACAACCATCACGATCAAGAATCTTTCTTTCTCTCCCTCTTTATTTTCAGGGATCTCAAGTGACACCAACATTCAAATCAGTCAAGGATCTCTAAAAAGCTGAAGGACTATACCCTTGAACAAAGCTTCCACTCCTGAACCATTCAAGATCTCAGGGGGAGCTTTGAAAATAAATAAGAATCCACACAGTCTTCTCATTTTGACTTGAGAAAAGAAGACTTACATCAATCTCTCATTCCCACCTCTGTATAGGGTTTTAACTCCCTTCAAAATTATTCTGGTTGTAAGTCTCCTTCCAAAAGATATGGGTTGGTTTTTGAGCACCTGATCAAAAGCTCACTGGTGACAGTCACCTGATCAAAACCTTTAGTGGATTCCTACCAAGGGTGGAAGAAGAGTTGATGTACCCAGTTTGGGGAACCACTATAAATTTCTTTTGTCGTATGGTTGCTCTTTATTTTCTATTCTTGCTGTGGCTATGTTAGATATTCTGTGATCTTTGATTTACTTTAATCTGTGATAGTTTGATATAGTTGTTAAATGTAAAGATTGCATATTGTTAAAAAAGAAAATCTTAAAAACACACAGATATACTCTATTCACCCCCCCCCCTCTAAAGTATATCAGATCTAACCCTAACTTTCAACGCTAAAGACTAAAAGCTCAATACCGTTTGGATGCAGACCTTGAATGGTGGTGGGACCCAAGTTCGTTGGTACACAAAGAATGTGCCCTGAGTGTATGGATCGTCGGGCCGCGTGGCCGTCAGTTATTATATGATGATTGTGCATGAGTACACATTATATGATATATCTGTTTGTGAAATGCTATGCCAGCAGGGAAGGAATACCACAGCCCCAGGAAATTGGTACGGTCATTATAAATTGGTCAGCTGAATGATGAACATTGCTTTATTTGCCACTATTATGGTGGGCTTTCCCTATACAGGAGCTGGAGAGCCGAGCGGGAAATAAAGTACTCAAGCCCCTACTGCTGTTGCTGCTGCTGGCCCTCGAAGGCTGAGCAAATTCTTTTCTTATGTTCATGTATGGCCAGCCTGCATGCCGATGTTTGTAATCCACACTTGTAAAGCGTAACCGTAAGGCTTATGGCCAAACTCTTGAGTATTAGTTGTACATTCCTTCGTTAGTATATATAAATGTGTTTGTTTATATTAGTGGACATTCATGGTTTGTGTTCAGTTTAACGTTAAAATCTTCCGCTAGTATGATTTGTGTTAGGATGCGTTCCTATTTTTGTATTAACCTGTGACCTCGCCACCTTTTTGTGGCATATAGTATGGCGCCCCGTCCGGATCTTCTATTATATGTTATTTAACGGATGGAGTCGTTACATTTTGGTGTACAGGGTTAAAGAACATATAGTGCATGAGCCCAACCTAAACATAGCATACAACACTGATATGTTTTTAAACCCTGGACACCAGAATAACTTTTTCAAGTCCCTTTACATCTTTGTACTCCCTGGGTGAATTGAGTATTTTGTAAAGTGAGCCTCATACATCAATTCTTCCCTCAACATACCAATACTTGGGACGCAAAAATGACCCTCTTTCCTCAAAAGGCCGTTATCCAAGGAGAATTTGTCATTTGAACCATCCTTTGCATAACGTTGGAAACTTTCATCAAGTTCCATTGCTCGCCGAACCCTGTCTGCAAGGTCATACTATACCTCCATCCAGTTCAAGCATGCTTCGGCTGTGGAATTCTTATCAACAAAAGAAATCTCTAACGCTTCCAACTCCTAGATCAGACGCTCATCATACAACCGCAATAATTTTACCTTACCATAGTCCTACAACTCCAAGCATTTGCGACCACGTTTCCCTTCCCGGTACTATAGTGAATATCAAAGGTGTAATCACCGAGAAAATCCATCCACCTCTGCTGTCGCATATTGAGATCCTTCTGATAAAACAGGTACTTTAGGCTATTATGATTCGTAAAGATATCTACTTTTAAAACATATAGATAGTGACGCCATAGTTTACGTGCAAAAATCACCGTCGCCAACTCCAAGTTGTGGACGGGATAATTTCGCTCATGCACTTTCAACTGGCGTGAGCCATA
Organism: Platanthera zijinensis; assembly: GCA_039513925.1. Taxonomy (NCBI): domain Eukaryota; kingdom Viridiplantae; phylum Streptophyta; class Magnoliopsida; order Asparagales; family Orchidaceae; genus Platanthera; species Platanthera zijinensis. The sequence goes on along the minus strand of CM077081.1, from coordinate 166,175,468 downwards.
AGCGATCTCCCTTCCAAACTCCCTGTGACACAGCAGCGGAAGCGTGGTTAACTCATAAACCACAGGTCGGAGGATCGAAACCTTCATCTGATACCAAAATGTAATGACTCCACCCGTTAAATAACATATAATAGAAAGTCCAGCCGAGGCCCCACACTATATGCCACAAATAGGCGACGAGGTCACAGGTTAATACAAAAACACATACGCATCCTAACACAGAGTATAGTAGCGTAAGATTTTAATGTTAAACTGAAATCAAACCATGAATGCCCACTATATATAAACAAACACATTTATATATACTCACGAAGGAATATACAACAAATACTCAAGAGTTTGGCCTTAAGCCTTACAGATATGCTTTACAAGTGTGGATTAAAACATCGGTGCGTAGGCCGGCAACACAAGAACAAAACAAAAGTCTTTCCTCAGGCATTGAGGGCCAGCAGTAGTAGAAGCAGTAGTGATGTAGGCCACGGCTTTCGACACCATAACGGCTAAGGGATTCACACGCTCGCTTAATTATAATTACTATTACGCTCATACGAAGAATAAACACAGCCACTACGCGAGTTGCAACAATTAATTTAAGAGGATTTGGGGGGGTTCGCTAGGCCCCTTAAGATAATATCAAGGCTATAGGCCAAGATCCTCTCAAGCGAAATGAACCCACACGGTTTGATCGAGTGTACGTTGTACCAAAAGAGACACCACCGAAATAAGGATTCAGATAACGGGTGGTTCTCTCCCAACGAAATAAAATGAGGGCCGCCACGCCTCACGAATTCAAATGGAATCAAATAACAATAACAATAATTTAATTGATATTATCCACGAAAATTTTACCAATCACAAATCACACGATATGCTAAATTCCCAAAGAAAAGATCTAAGAGAGAAACACACAAGAGTGGAGACGTTCGTTACCCAACCAGAATGGATGATTCCGATTTAACTCTCTTTGGATTGCTCCGTTCCGGATCAACGGAAAGCGTGCCGGATGGAGGGAAACTCCAAGTTCTTCGTTGCCTTCCGACGCCATTGAAGTTTCACAAGATTCACCACAAGCTTTGGCTGATTCTTCTCTTGGATTAGAAGATGGGGCTGATTTGGATATCACGAAAGGAATCGGTTTTTTGGAAGAAGATATATGTGATGGTCGGGTTTTGTTAAGAGGGATGCGGACGGTTTTGTGGAGGAGAGGTGGTGGTCGGGTTGATGTTGAAAGGGGGGCTCGGGTGTGGTGATGGAGGTGGAGGCCGGCGGCTAGGGGAGGTTGCAAGTGGTCGGCCTTCTTGAAGATGAAGAGGAGGGCTCGTTTTTTGGAGAGGGATTGAAGGTTTTGTTTGATTATTGGAAAGGAGGAGGTGGAGGTAGAGAGGAGGCTGAAATAGGGAGAGGAAGGAGAAGGGTGGCCGGCGGCCAAGGAGGAGAGGGGGTAGGGGAGCTGAACTCCAAGAGGAAGAGGGAAGAGGGAAAACCAATTTAGGGTTTCAATTTTAATTCATTCATTCACTAATCTCAAAATACAATACAACATAGCCTTATATAGGCTGTACAAAGACAAGGGTTATAAGCACCCCAAATGTGGCTAAACAAAGGCCAAAATGAAATGACAAATAATTAAAACTTTGGCTAAACATTGGCCAAATAAAAACATAATAAAATCTGAAATAAAATTTAAAATGACGCGGCGGAGATTTGACACGACATTGGCGGAGATGTTGACGCGGCCATGGCGGAGGATATCGTGACAAATCTTCATCTCGAGGCGGCAACGGAACATCAAGCTTGAGTCGGTACCCACATAAACCGTGTCACCATAATCATCTGGAAGGGGATCTTCTTCGGCAACATGACGTGGATCTTTGACATGTACTGGATCACCAACGTCGTCCGGTGGGGGACACTCCAAGTCAACATGTCGGGGGATGGCGGTGCCATCAATCCCCCCCTCTCAAAAATACTCATCATTGATGAGTAGTCTCATGTATAATCGGTGAGGAAGAGGAACCTGCAAAGCAAAAGGTGGTCTTGGGGGGACCTCATAGACGCATTAGACAAATAAGAACAAAGTATTTCCACAACGTCAACCAACATACCTCCGATGGAGACCGGAGAAGAGAATGATCCAGACAAACTATCACCACCCAACCCAATAGAAAGCATAGTGGAATATGTAAATGGAGAGATAGACTTTTCAAGGGGCATAGAAACATGACCCGTAAAGTATTAAAAGTAGAAAATAGGAGCGATGCCCCAATCAATGGAAAATTCTACAAGAAATGTCATGCTACTAAATTCACATTAGATTCGCAAATAATGGACTGGCCGGTTCATAAATATTTCTGAGGTGCCCGGAGGCATCCGTTCAGGGACGAGACAAATCAAAACCAAATCACTTATATAACAATAGGATACTCTCCGATTCCAACAAACAATCTTAGAACTGTGTGCGGAGAACCCATGTGCAACGTGACTTGCTTTAACAGTGGGCAGTAACGGGACCAAGTCAGGTGGCACGGGTGGTAATAAAGCAGTGGTGAAATCAACGCCATACAACGTCGTAGTTTTAGATTTAAACTTAAATTTAAATTTTAAAACGTCATGAATAAAAGCTAACGGAAAACACTCATCACTATATATAGAACGGGGCGCTCCCGGATTTGACATTACGTTCGGGCAACACAACTTAACATTCGCAACTACGTTCACTAGCGTGTGCGTGCACGGGTCATCAAAAGGCGGGGGATAAATGTGTGCGACCGGGCTTGGAAAATAAGTTTGTCGAGGGGACATCACGTCATAAGGCACCATCGCCAAGGTACCACTAGTAATCCAATTCGAAACCTCAAAACACGAATTTGACTTCCAATAAAGATCATCCGGTCGCAACCCAATAAAGTCGTAAGAAAGTTCAAACAGTGGATTCTATCTTACGGAAAAATCATCTGACATTTCTTCTAAATCATGTGGGTAATCATGTATTTCAGATTCAGTGATCGGATCATAGATCGGCAATGCTACAATAAGATCAGGCGTTACAAATGGTAGAGAGTTAAAATCACATTCAAGTTTAGGTAAAGGAGTTAGCATTAGGGGATGCTCATCCGGTTCCACTTCAATATCATATTCCAAAAGTTTAACTCCTTTACTGGAATAATCTTCCAACACATCAGTCCTGACATCAGTTACAGTGAAAATCTCAGAAATGGGCACTTCGATACGTCTCGGACTAGAAATAGCAAGCTCATGTCCTAACAGATCGTCAATTGAATCACGACTGGGTAAGCTCTCAGCAGACTGTAACTCTTCTGACTCAGCTAGAATATCAATCGACTTAGGATCATCAAAAGGCTCCACAACAGTCAAAGGGGATGGCTCCAAAATGTCGTTGAAAGGGATTGAAACCCGTGGCTCTCCAATACCTGCACAGGGATAGCCCACCATAATACTGGCAAACAAAGCAACGGTCAACATTCAACTGACCAATTTATAACGACCCTACCCCTTTCCCGGGGCAGTGGTATTCCTTCCCTACAGGCATAGCATTTCACAAGCAGATATATCATATAATGTGCACTCACTCACAATCAACATATCATAACCGTCGGCCACACGGCCCGACGATCCGTGCACTCAGGGCACATTCTTGGTGTACCGACGAACAAGGGTCCCACCACCATTCAAGGTCCGAAACCCAACGGTATTGAGCATTTAGTCTTAATGTCTCTAATGACTAAGACTATTATTATGCTCTCCTACGAGACCAATAACTAGGTCTACCAGTCGGTCAGACATAACGCGGTCCGGTTCAGCCAATCCCATTTCTCAAATTGGAAAAAATGGAGCGAGCCAGCTTTCACCTTATCCGTTCTGCATGAAGCCTTCAAGATCTCACATCTCATAATAGCCACATTGTCAACCAAGGACTGGCTTCATAGTCCAAAAAGAGAGTTAGTTCCAGCGTTCCTTGCGGTAGCTTGGCGGGTTCAGCAGGACTATCTTTGTACACCCAAACTCAATCCAAACATACCATACAGTATATTGGATCCCTAGTTGGATTTGGGTTAGATTCACTAAGTTAGGATATGACCCAACATGTATAGCCAGGGTCATGGTTGTGTCCTAGAGTCTAGGTCTAGTCCTTAGTGTCAACAATGCAAGGGACCAGCCTCCTACAATGCTAGAGACTCAAGACTCAGAGAAAATTCAAGACTTAGAAAAATAGCTCTATGTTCGTCGAACTCAGGTCGACGAAAGTCGTGCTCAGCTCGACGAACTAAAACACAATTCTCTGAGATGAGCTCGACGAACTTGGTTCTCAGATCGACGAACTCTAGACAAAGTGACAACACTTCTAAGTCAAACAATGGTCAAAAAACATAGAACATCAGCTAGACGAACTCTATTCTCTGGTCCCAGATCGACTAATTCTTGATCAGATGTTTCAACACTCAACGCCAGATAACATCACACTCAATGCCAGAATGATTACTCAAAACTCAATGCTAGAGGACATCCCACTCAACGACAGAGAACATCACACTCAACACCAAAATGATGTTTCAACACTGAGCACAAGAAAACAGTCTAAGTCCAGAATTAAAACTCCGGTCGACGATCTTGGAACCCAGCTAGACGAACTCAGTTCTGAGGTCTCTAGTCTACAATCTTGTACATCAAATCAACGAACTTGGTGCACATAATAGGAAAGTTGACAAGCAGCAGTCAGCAATTCAGAGGTCAACGAACTTGGACCTCAGCTCGATCAACTATGGACTCAGGTCGACGAATCCAGACTTGGCTATTTCCCTCTTCTATTCCTATTATATTGCAATGATTCCTGAGTAATTAATACTCTAATATTATCTAAATATTATCGTTAGACAAGAGCATTAATTATGGTCTTCATCAGGATTATTGCCTGCCATTTTCCAAAAGGACAGTTGGGGAAACTAATCAATGCAAATTTTGCAAGGCCGTCAACATTGAATACAGAAAGGATTTCGAAATTCAAAAGGACATTTACATAGAAAATAAAAAAGATGGGTTTTTCCTCTTCAAGGAAATACAACTGATACAGACACACAGAAAACCAGTCAGGAAGAGCAGAACACAATCGTCTCGTAATAAGGATTCCCTCTACTCTCGCTCTCTCTTGACAACAAAGAGCTAGAAAGAAAGAACTGCTAGAATAGAAGAAATATAGCTTTCAGAAGATGAAGAACAATCATTTTAATCAAGATTCTTCTTCTTCTGTCATCCTCTAAGGAACTTTTAAAGGACAACAACTACTGCCTCTTTCAAGGAGTTCCTGAAGTTCTTCTAGGTTAAGTTAAAAGCTTGAAGGCCTATCACCCTAAAACAAAGTTCCTTTCACCCTGAATAAATTCAGTATTTCATAGGGAGCTTTTGCCACCATCAAATCCACAGAGACTTCTCAGTTGAATACTTGATAAAGAGAAGACATCATCACTCTCTCACCCCCTCTGTAAAAAGGGTTCTCTACTCCCTTAAAAAGTGATTCCGGGTTGCAAGTCTCCTAACTAAAAGACTTTAGGTTTGGTTTTTGAGCACCTAACAAAAAGCTCATTGGTGGCAATCACCTGAACAAAAACCTGAGTGGATTCCTACCAGGGTGGTAGAAGAGTGGATGTACCCAGGTTCGGGAACCACTATAAAATTCTTGGGTTGTCTGGTTGCCTTTTTCTTTTGATCTTGCTGTGGCTGTGATAGTTAGGATTCTGTGAGTTTTATTAGTTTAATCTGCTATGTTGTGATATAGCATCTGAGTTTAGAAACAAGTTATATTATTCAGCAAAAGATTTTAATTACTCACAAATACTCTATTCACCCCCCCCCCCCCTCCAGATTATATTAGATCTAACCCTCACTTTCAATTGGTATCAGAGGGGAGTTATTTTGGTTGTACAAGTTAACCCTTAAACCAAAGATCCTAAGTTAGATCCCTTTATATTTCTAGTAGATTCACTTAGACATCATGTCCGAAAACAAAGATATGACAGCACCAGACCTCTAGTGTGCAACCTGAACAAGTTTTTAATCTGGAAGGCAATAATAAAGTTATATATTAACTCCATTGATGAAGATATCTACAATTCCATTTTTACAGGTCCCCCTACAGCACTTACAACAGCAGCATCATCCAGCACTAATGCAGTTCCACCACCCGAGTGGACTGAGGCTCAGAAGAAGGCCAAAATTGATGATGCCAAGGCAATGAACATATTGTCCCCAATAATGCCAGATGACATTTTCCATAAAGTGGCTGAATGTACATCAACTAAGGCCATTTGGGATTCCCTGAATCAAATGGTGGCTGGATCTACTGATGAGAGAAAAGACAGAAGATCAAACCTCATATCCCAATATGAGAACTTCAAGAAGTAGGAAGCTGAAATAGTAGCTGATATGTAAAATAGGTTAAGCTCAATCATCAATGAGCTAAAGACCTTAGACAAGGACATCACCCTCATAGAGGTGAATGAAAAAATCCTCATGTGCTTCCCAAGCTCATGGGATTCAAGGATCTGGCCCATCAAGGAGGCCAGGAGCCTAAATGAGATTTCCACTAAATCTCTTTTTGGAAAGTTAAAGTCCTATGAACAGCTGATCAAGTCCAGGGAAGCAGCTGAACAAAGAACACATGCACCATCAAGGAAGGAGCACAACCTTGCATTGAAGGCTGCTGAGGAGACTGAGACTCCATCTATAAATGAAGATCTGATGAGCTTGCTTGCCAAAAGATTCTACAAAATGGCAAGGAAGGTTTTAAGGAGGAAGTCATCCAGGAAGTATGATAAACCCAGGTAAGATAAAACCCCTACTAAAGAGGTGGTATGTTTTGGCTGTAGGAAACCTGGACATTTCCTCTCAGAATGTCCAGAGAATAAGAATAAGGAGGACATAAGAGAGAAGGACACCAGGAGCAAGCATTATAGCAAGCCATCTTCCAGCAAGCATAAAAAGAAGGATAGAGGGTTTGTGGCTGAAAGCTGGAGTGAAACAGAAGATGAATCTTCATCTTCAAGTTCCAGTGAAAAAGAAGAGAAGGAAAAGGCAAAGGAAGTTTGCCTCATGGCAATTGATGCCAACAGTAGCAGATCAGATATAGATGAATCTGATAATGAAGAAAGCATGTCAGCTGAAGATTAGGTATTAGCCTCTTATGATTTTGAATCTTATGAATTTAAATTTGAATTTAAAAATTTATGCTTATATTTGATAAGCCCTGAGAAGGAAATCAAATTTCTCAGAGAAAAATTAAAAGATCAAGATAAAATCATTTCTGAAAATGCTAGTCTATCTAATTAACTAAATTCTGCAAATGAACAAATCATCTTTCTGAAATATGAACTTAGCAATGCTAAGATACTGGAAGAAATATTTAATGGAAGAAGTTTAAGACTGTTAGATATAACCAATACAATAAATACTAGAACTAATAACTGTAGATTAGGGTTAGGAGCTTAATCCAGTGAACCAATACTAATCCAAAAGAACCATCTTTCTAAACCTATAAATTTTGTTTCTGATAAAGGAAAGAAAAACACTGAACAAGTCAATAAGGTTAATGAAGTGCTTAAACAAATAGAAACTAATAACAAACTTAAAAATAGAAGAATAAGAAATGTAACAATGTTCAGCAGTTATCGTCGAACTCAGATCGACGATACATAAACAATCGTCGACCTCAGAACGACGATCTTTGAACGCAAATTTCAGTAATAATCAATCTTCGATCTACGATCAACGAAATCGGTATGGTTCGTCGACCAGAGATCGATGAATTTGGTACCCCAAGAATGAATACCTTCATTCTTCAAGCAGAGATCGACAATCTCATCAAACATTGTCGAGCTCAGGTCGGCGATCCAACCAGAAATCGTCGATCCCAGATCCTGACAACAGAAACCAAAATTCTAAAAGTAACATTAAAAATTTTAGTCAATGGATAATACAACCAAAAAGATATCATCCTAAAGGTTGCAAAAATAAACCTGAATGCTCTTATATTTCCAGTTACAGTTATATAAATCAACCCGGACCCAAGGTTACCTGGGTCAAGAACAACTAACTGTTTTGTATGCAGATGAAGAGTTGTACAGCTGTAAATTAAGTATGGGACCTGGACAGTGGTTTCTCAAAGTATATGACTGGGAACAAGGAAAGTCTACTCAAATACAAGTCCAAGCTTGGACCAAAGGTAATCTTTGGAGACTCAAACTGTGGGAAATCTGAAGGCTATGGACAAATAAGGATTGGACCAGTCACATTCAACAAGATAACCTATGTAAGAGGAATCAAGCATAACCTCATCTCCATAAGTCAATTATGTGATGAAGGTTATCAGGTACACTTTAACTCAACTGCCTGTATTATTTCTAATAAAGAAAAACAAACTGTTTTAATGGGGAATAGATAAGGAAACATATATATAGTTAATTTTCTATCTACCAATTCAGATATCTGCTTACTTAATATTATAAGCAATCAGAATGATTTATTCCATAAAAGACAAGGGCATTTTAATATGAAAAACATTTCTAGGCTATCTAAAGACAACCTTGTGAGAGGTTTACCTTCTCGCCCCTACAAGAAGGAAGGCCTCTACAGGGCTTGTCAACTAGGCAAGCAAACTAAATCTAGTTTTAAATCAGTAAATAAAGGTGATTGACCTAGGATATTGTACTTGCTACACATGGATCTCTTTAGACCCATAGTTGTACAAAGCCTGGGAGGGAAATCCTACACCTTAGTCATAGTGGATGACTTCTCAAGGTTCACTTGGGTGTTTTTTCTGAGATCTAAGTCAGATACATTTCAGGATCTTACAGATTTTCTCAATACCATACAGATTGAGTACTCTACACATGTGGCATTGATTAGAAGTGATCATAGTACAGAGTTTAGTCTCTTCTTATGCATAAATTCTGTGAGAAGGAAGGTATCAGGCACTGCTTCTCAGCTCCTAGAACTCCCTAACAAAATGGGGTAGCTGAAAGGAAAAATATAACACTAATTGAAGTTGCAGGAACATTACTTGCAGATGCTTACATGCCCATATCCTTTTGGGCAGAGGCTTTAAGCACTGCAAACTATGTACTGAACAGAAGCCTGATACATAAACTAAAGAATAGGACTCCCTATAAATTACTTAAAGGGAAGAAACCAAAAATCACTTATTTTAAAGTATATGGCTGTGTATGTTATATACATAATAATGACAAGAGATACATTAGAAATTTTGAAGGTAAGGCTGAAGAGGGAATTTTTCTAGGATATTCCCAAGTAAGCAAAGCTTATAGGGTATTTAATAAATCATCCCTAAAAATTGAGGAATCAGTTCAAATTACATTTGATGAAGCTAACATGTCTTGCAAGGAGAAAGAATTTTCTACCAATAATCCTTTACAGGTACCTCACTTGTGTGAGAATCTGGATGGTCTAAGCCTCACCAAAGAGGACCCAACACATCCTTCTCCATAAGAAGAAGAACAAAGTGAAAAAGAAAGCACATAAGAAGCTGAGTTTCAACCAACAGCAAACATAATTCCATAGGAGGAATTAAATCCAACTACTGTTGCTGAACCAACTCCACCTACTGATCTTGTCACACTAAGGGATCATCCAAGATCCCAAGTGATTGGAGACATAACATCAGGTGTACAGACAAGGCATCAACTCAACCAAGACTTGATGCATGACTGTTTCCTCTCTCAAGTTGAACCTTAAACCATAAAAGTTGCTGAGCAAGATCCCCACTGGATCATTGATTTGCAAGAGGAACTCAACCAGTTTGAGAGATGTAGAGTTTGGAATTTGGTTCCAAGACCCTACGACTACCCAGTTATCGGAACCAAATGGGTATACAGAAACAAACAGGATGTCGAAGGTGTAAATGTTAGAAACAAGGCTAGGCTTATTGCTCTAGGTTATAGGATAGAAGAGGGAATAGACTATGACCAAACATTTGCAGCAGTTGCAAGATTGGAGGCAATCAGAATATTTCTTGCCTATGCTGCCTACAAGAAATTCAAAGTCTATCAGATGGATGTGAAGACTGCCTTTCTGAATGGAGTGCTAAAGGAAGAGGTTTATGTTCAACAACCTCTAGGTTTCATCTCTCCAACTCATCCTTATCATGTTTTTAAATTGCATAAAGCCCTCTATGGTCTGAAGCAAGCTCCAAGAGCTTGGTATGAGACTTTAGCTAGCTTTTTGATAGATCATAAATTCATTAGAGGCATTATAGATAAAACATTATTCACTAGACATTATAAGGATCAAACCTTGTAAGTACAAATATATGTGGATGACATTATATTTGCAAGAGGTTCTATGACCTCATGCATTCAAAATTTGAGATGAGTATCATGGGTGAGCTCTCCTACTTCCTTGGTCTCCAAGTGAAGCAGCTCCCTGATGTCATCTTCATTTCCCAGGAAAAATATGCTAAAGATCTTATTAAGATGTTTGGGATGGCTGATGCCTCAGCAAAGAAAACACATATGGCTACAAATGTTGTAATAAACTCTGATACACATGGGAAACCTGTGGATCAGAAATTATATAGGGGCATTATTGGATCCCTACTATACCTTACAGCTAGCAGACCTGATATCATTTTTGCTACATGGCTTTGTGCTAGGTTACAGGTGAACCCTAAAGAATCTCATCTAATTTTTTTTAAAAAGGATTTTAAGATATATAAAGTACCCTTTATATTACAGCAGGTACTTAGTATGTTTGGCGCGGCGTTTGGACCCGCCGTTTGTGGCAAACGCCGCCGCACGGCGGGTAACCAAATGCCGCACGGCGGCGTTTGCCGCGTCTGGACTCGCCGCGCCAAGGAAAATGGCGAAAACGCTTCCTTTTGGATCCGCCGCCTCCCGCCTCCGTTTCCTCCCGCCGGGTCATCTCCTCCCGCCCGGTCTCCTCCAGCGGAAACAAATAAAGCCTCAGATACTGACTTTGCTGGATGCAAAGTGGACAGAAAGAGTACCTCAAGAACTTGCCAGTTACTTAGTATGAGATTAGTGTCCTGGTTTTCCAAGAAGCAATCATCTATGTCCACATCAACTGTTGAAGCAGAATATATTACAGCTTGCAGTTATTGTTTCCAGATGCTGTGGATTCAAAACCAACTCCTGGACTATGGGTTCAACTTAAATTATTCAACTCTATTATATGATAACACAAGTGTTATTGCTATAGCACAAAATCAAGTCCATCACAGTAGGACTAAGCATATAGACATTAGGCATCATTTCATTAGAGAGTGTGTAGACAAAAACAAAATTAAACATGTCTATATCTAACCTGATTTGCAAAAAGCTGATATTTTCACGAAGACCTTGGATGAAAGAAATCACTTATTCTTTGTAAATCAGTTGTAATAATAATGGAGAAGACTTAGTTTAGTTTCTGTCTACACTCGAAGAACCCTTTAGATTTCGTCGACCTAAGAACGACGAACTCCCTGTTAGTAAAGTTTGTTTTGTCGACCTGAGATCGACGAACCTACTTCAGAAAACTTTTGTCGGACGGAGCTCAACAAAATTTCTTCAACCCTTCAGACTGAGATCGACGAATTGTTTAACTCCAAATTATTTTGTCGACCTTAGATCGAAGATCTATTTCTTTTTCGTGGAACGGAGTCTGTCGATTCATATTCCGGAAAACCTTATATTTAGGTTTTTTTGACCTCCATCCCGTGCTTTTAGTTCTCTTGCACTTGATCCTCGTTTTCTTTTGCAGGTGATCTCATGGCGATTCCGGCAGGAACTCTAAGGGAGATGATGTTTGACACTGGATTCGACCTAGACTTCGAATCTTTCCAATACTATGATCCCATCTTCCTAAATATTCTACAGTTACTTGAAGATCAATAGTTTAAGACTCTGCTCTCCACCCGCATCAAGATATTAGTAACATAGATCAGGGAATGGGTTTACACAGCTTCTATAAAGGAAAATACGATGACTGGAACAATCGCGGGTACTACTATTTCTCTTACCCCCAATATATTAACTGAAATTTTTGGATTGAGAAATGGTGAATAAGAATTATATATAAATTCGGAGGAATTTGATATGATGCTTAGCATGATGGGGTATTAGGGACAAACTCCCAATAAATTGCACAAGAAACATTTGTCTACCGAGTACAAGTTTCTTGCAGACATTGTGGGGAAGGTGCTGCTATGGAGGCACACTACACATGACTAAAACACCAGGCATCAGTTCCTAGACATGTGTGCTATCGTGAATAAAAGGATAGTGATGGGCACTTATATTATTTGATCTGATGAGAAAGAAGAACAACAAAAAGGAGGTTTGTTTTGGAAGGATCCTAGGGATCTTCCTCAAGGAGAAGGCTGTTGAATCACTGGTCTCCCCGACCATATTCATTAATGCTAGTAAGAGACTCACTTGTGCTCTATTTAGCAAGTGGGAGAGGATAATCACTAAGCCAACCAAGGCTCCCTGCTCTTCCACCAAAACTTCTGAAAGTACCAGGGCTGTACCAGCCACTCCCCACCCCATTGAAGAGATCCCCTCCAACTGTCCACAACCTCCAGCTCCTCAGGTTAAATCCCAACTAGTAATACAACAAACCCCACCATACACCACCATTACAGTCCCTACCTCTACACCTCTAGCATCCCAACTTCCTACATCTCCAACAAACATTCCCTCTAATACCCCATCCCCCCAGCCTGATACATCTGCACCCTCACCACCCCAATCTCCTCTTCCACATCATCTTACTGATATCCCCCAAACCAACCAATCATCCCTCCTATCCTTCAACCTCTTATTATCCCCACTAAACACTCCCTCTCCTCCAAATGACTCTCTCCTAGACACTCAAATCCCACCTCCACCTCTAACTCCCCCAGTACCTACCATATCCACTCAACCAACCACTGCCACAACATCTACCACTCCACACTTCGATCCCTCCCTTATATTACCACTTAATACCCTCCTCACACCCCTCCTAAAAAAACTCATAGGGGAGGCTATCTCTCCTCTTGCTGCCTCTATCTCCTCTCTAACTACACAAATTACTGTCTTAACTACTGCTCCCTCTTCAGTTGGGGGCCTGGCTTCAGTTCCTCCTGAAACCAGGCAGGGAGAGATACTTGATGAAGAAAAAGCAGTAGTTGTAGCAGAAGATGCAGCACTAGTAGAATCAGATTATAAGGATATGGATACAGTAGAAGCAGTAGAAGATGTAGCAATAGAAGAAGAAACAATAACAGATGTATAAGAAGAAGTTATAGTAGAAGAAGTACAAGAAGAAGTTATAGCAGAAGAAGTACAAGAAGAAGTTATAGCATAAGATGTACCAACAGACAACACTAAGCCATCTATGGCTATAATTCCATATACCACACGAATTTGGCTCAAGGCCACTATTACAGCTCCTGAGCCTCATCCCAGAGTTGTTTCCCCCACCATATCTTCCCCTATAGCACCAGTTTATATTATGGATGATTCTCTAATGCATGATCTAGATGCACTGGTCATGGCTGATATTGAGGAAGAAAATAAATTTGCTGCTCAAAGCACTAATGTACACAGTTCTCCAGTTTGCCCTCCAATTCCTTCAAAGACAGAAAAGACAACAACTTCTGATGACACAATAAGAGAGATTGATACCATGTATGACAATCCTTAGCCTTCTGATGATGATGATGATGATTCTGATTCTGATGAGGACCGAAAGAGGAAGAAAGTTTAAAAGAAAAGGAAAGCTCCTCCACCTCCTGCCCCAAAATCCAATCCAGCAAATGACACACCCTATTACATTCTGCAGAACATAACTCCATACAAGGGTATTCCAGCTTGGATATGGCTGTCCAAAAATGAAGAAAAGTCAAGGAAGAAGAGCAGAATATATTCTCCTCCCCATAGAAATTCAAGAGAGGTCCTCCTCCTCCTCCTCCTCCTGCTAATGGTGCCTCAGGAACTACTTCTCAAGGGACAGATGCACCTTCCAAGCCTACATCCTTTACCAGAACATATCAAAGGCAGGAAAATCCATCTAGACATCATTCTCAAGGAAGCAGCCAGCAAAGGAATGTCAGTTCTGCAGAGCAAATAAAGGAGGTAGTTTATCAGAAAACAGAGTTCTCACCTCCCAAACAGCAAGCTCAACAAAGATGGAACCTAGAATCCCACAAGCCCAAAAGAAAATATATAGAGACTGCTCCTCCAATGTCTATGTATACTCAGAGTGATGAAAGCCAAAAAGTAACAAATTTCCAAGCACAGTCCACTCAATTCAAGCTTGTTACCCTGCTACCCCCACAAGATGATCAATCATCTGTTAGTCAGATATTGATCCCATCTTCAAGATGGCTAAGCTCCAAGAGTTGATTGGTCTGTCACAAATAAAGAAGGCTACAGAAGAGGCAAAAGATCCAACAAAGTTCACAACTATGTCTTCACATAGAGAAAAAGAATTGGATAAACTTCAAGTGTGCAAGAAAGTGTTTGATCCTGCAAGGTACATGTCAATACACCTAGAGGCTGAAGTACCCAGAACCTCCACCCTAACAGTGATTAGAGCAGTAGATATGTACATGTCAAAGAAATAAGCTGTTAATCCTGATAGGGAAATCATCTTTACTCATTATGGGGATAAGAGCAAAGAAGTAGAGAAACAGAAAAAATAGAACCTGAACTCCTATGTGTATGGTATACTTTTGAAAAACTGTGTTCTATGATACAAAGCTAACTGTGTAAATATATCTGCTGCATATATATTATATCATTCTCTGCCAGATATATATTTTCTTGCTTTGTACATTTCTTTTTATCACTGAGTCTGTAATTAATGACCTCACCCAAATAAGGGGAGATTGTTGGATCCCTAGTTGGATTTGGGCTAGGTTCACTAGGTTAGGATATGACCCAACATGTATAGCCAGGTTCATGGTTGTGTCCTAGAGTCTAGGTCTAGTCCTTAGAGTCAACAATGCCAGGGACCAGCCTCCAACACTGCCAGAGACTCAAGACTTAGTGAAAATTCAAGACTTCGAAAAAGAGCTCTATGTTCGTCGATCTCAAGTCAACGAAAGTAATGCACAGCTCGATGAACTTGGAGACAATTCTCTGAGCTGAGCTCGACAAACTTGGTTCTCATATCGACGAACTATGGACAAAGTGACAACACTTCTAAGTCAAACATTGGTCGACAAACTTAGAACATCAGCTAGACGAACTCTGTTCTATGGTCCCAAACCGACTAATTCTGGATCAGATGTTTCAACACTCAACGCCAGAGAACATCACACTCAACAATAGAATGATGATTAAACACTCAATGCCAGAGGACATCACACTCAACGACAGAGAACATCACACTCAATGCCAAAATGATGTTTCAACACTCAGCAGCAGAAAATAGTCTAAGTCCAGAATCAAAAATCAGGTCGATGATCTTAGACCTCAGCTAGACGAACTCAGTTCTCAGGTCTCAGGTCGACGATCTTGGACATCAGATCGATCAACTTGGTGAATAGAATAGGAAAGTTGTCAAGGAGCAGTCAGACATTCAGAGGTCGACGAACTTGGACCTCAGCTCGACAAACTATGGACTCAGGTCGACAAATCAAGACTTGGTTATTTCCCTCTTCTATTCCTATTATATTGCAATGATTCCTGAGTAATTAATGCTGTAATATTCTCTGAATATTACCATTAGACAAGAGCATTAATTATGGTCTTCATCGGGATTATTGCCTGCCGTTTTCCAAGCGGACAGTTGGGGAAACTAATCAATGCAATTTTTCCAAGGCCGTCAGAATTGAATACAGAATGGATTTTGAAATTCAAAAGGATATTTATATAGAAAATATAAAAGATGGATCTTTCCTCTTCCAGAAAATACAACTGATACAGACACACAGAAAACCAGTCAGGAAGAGCAGAACACCATCGTCTTGAAATAAGGATTCTCTCTGCTCTCGCTCTCTCTTGACAACAAAGCACTAGAAAGAAAGAACTGCTAGACCAGAAGAAATATATTTTTCAGAAGAAGAAGAACAATCATTTAAATCAGGAGTCTTCTTCTTCTGTCATCCTCTTAGGGACTTTAAAAGGACAACAACTACTACATTTGTTAAGGAGTTCCTGAAGTTCTTCTGGTTGAAGTTGAAAGCGTGAAGGCCTATCACCCTGAAGTAAAGTTCCTTTCACCCTGAATAAATTCAGTATTTCAGGGGGAGATTTTGCCACCATCAAATCCATAGAGTCTTCTCAGTTGAATAGTTGAGAAAGAGAAGACATCATCACTCTCTCACCCCCTCTATAAAAAGGGTTCTCTACTCCCTTCAAAAGTGATTCCTGGTAACAAGTCTCCTAACCAAAAGACTTGAGGTTTGGTTTTTGAGCACAATACCAAAAGCTCATTGGTGGCAGTCAACTGAACAAAAACCTGAGTGGATTCCTACCAGGGTGGTACAAAAGTGGATGAACCTAGGTTGGGGAACCACTATAAAATTATTGTGTTGTCTGGTTGCCTTTTTCTTTTGTTCTTATTGTGCCTGTGATAGTTAGGATTCTGTGAGTTTTATTAGTTTAATCTGCTGTGCTTTGACATAGCATTCGAGTTTAGGAACAAGTTATATTATTTAGTAAAAGATTTTAATTACATACAAATACTCTATTCACCCCCCCCCCCCTCTAGAGTATATTAGATCTAACCCTCACTTTCACAACACAAGAATCTCGAGGGTATTTTCCTGGAATTCCACTCTAGTACTGCATGTTACTACCCTTCACAGGTATAACCCATCGTCTCCACAAACTACACATTAATACACGGAGTCTTATCCGTTGTACAAAATGAAACATCACCAATCCAGACCAACCTGTCTAGATGGGCTTCACACAACATGCCTATTTCATAATACACATTTTCGGATCTCTATGGAAGATTGGGGATTTCAAGAATCAACCTAAGGAAATCCATCAAAAGCCACCTTTTAGTGGGGGAAATCCATGTACATGCTAAAACGAGGACTTCACATGTCCAAGAAGGAACATCATTACCCTTGACGACCTCTTTTGATCCATGAAAATCAAGCTGGATAGAAAGCACCGCAATGATCTTGCCTCCACAAATCTGGACTCTGCTCGCAATTCGAAACTCTGAAGCTTCACTGGCGGCCGGATCCCTTCTCCTCTTCCTTCCTGGATTTCCCTTCTCTCTATCTCTTTTAGAAAGAGAATGGCCAAGATGAATGAAAGATAACTCTCAATTCTTAGACTTAATACATCAGGGAAAGTCCTGGAGCAGTGGATCCTAGGTGAAGGAAATGAACAGCCACAAATGGCCATGAAATAACTTTTCCTAGGCCGAACACAGTTTGTGACACGCCCGTGTCCCAGAATATGTGCCTTAAGCAGCAAAGAAACCGACTCTTCTAGAACAGGACATGGCCATGTGACATGCCCGTGACACAGGCCGTGTGCCCTGACACGGCTTTGGACATGTGATGAGTCCCCATTTCAAATCTATTTCTGGACTCATCTGGGCTCGTTTTCTTGTCTTTACACTATCATTTTGCGCCATTAGCACTCCTTTTGGTTCGCTTCGACATTACTCGTCTTGTGCACTCTTTTAGCCTATTTCTGTGTGTGTGTGTATTTCCCTCGTGTGATGCATTTTATATATATCTGTGACTGCCATTATCAACAGCGCGTGCAGTTTTCCTGCAGGTTCGGGGATCGTGTGGGCGTCCGACGTAGGACTTTCTCCATTTTGGCAAAGGAGTCAATGATCGTGCGTTTTTACCCACGCACGACCATCGACCTCTTTGGCGCACGACCGCCAGTCGTGCGTAGTCTGGGCTCTCATTTTATTGTCCTGTCCCACCATATCGCACGATCACCAGCTATACCGCGCACGATCACTGCTCGTGCGCTGCCGGTCGTGCGCAGTCATGCCATCTTTTTTCCACTTTTCTGTCCAATATCGCACGATCACCACCCTTGCCGCGCACGATCACGATCGTGCGTATGCTTAAATTTCCTGGTGCAGGTTCTACAGGTTGTTGCCGCACGTGCGCTGACATTGTTCACGCACGACCACTGGTTGTGCGCTTGTGGTCGTGCGCGCTATTTAATCCCGCTTCTATAAATTGGCCTGCTCCGCGAATTAGGTTAACGAACCTTGATCTAATTTGATCGCCACTTCTCCCTTCCGCATTTCAGACGCTCCATCCATCTCCACCTTCATCCCTACCATCGGGAGGTGATTTTTCGGCGATTCTAAAGCATTCCGCATCCTCCGGTGACCCTTCCGGCCATTAATGACCTCTTCTCCGAGCTTCCTACCGAAGAAGAAGATGATGGAGATGACTTAGAGAACGGACTCAAAGGCCCTCGAGGTGATAGCTCGTCGGTACCGGAAGCCACCTCGGACTGCGCGTGGAAGCGGATTGACAACCTGCACCTCCGGCCAACAATCGCGGTGGATCTTCACTCTCTTGGTTTACTCTTCCTCTATCTTTCTTGTAATGTATGAATGACTCATGCTTGTTGTGAACTGCAATGTCTAGTTATTTGTAATTGGATTTTTGTTGTTTGAACTTGTTTATGAGATTTGTGTTGTGATGCGCCTTGCCCCATCTCACTTCCATCGTTCCACTTCATTGCACTCCGCACTAAACACCTCACCCACTGGCTCACCGTCCATTCGCCCTACCGAAGTACGGCATAGCGGCCGATACACCCATCTCGCCTTGCGAAGCGGTGAGTGCGACCCACATTTTTCCTTTTAGTTTAATTGGTTCTAAGAACACAAATATCAAAGCCCCTTTGTTTTTTTCTTTTATTTCACAAACTCTAATAACAATAATTTCAGACTATTCATCGTTCCATGCCAACTGCATTCCTCAAGAGACCGACACTCGGGGATTTATTCCCAAACTTTATTACTTGTGTGACCGGTGCGCTTGCCGTATTTACACGCATCAAGTTTTTGGCTCCGTTGCCGGGGAGTGCAACTGTTGAACGATCCATGACCCTGAAAATTTTGTTATTAGAGTTATTTCATTTTGTTTTATTTTTATCCCTTTTCCCCTATGTTGTCATTTCATTGTTGGAGTTGTTAGCTTTACTCGAAGAATTTACGCAAAGTAGTTTTACCCGCTATTTTTGATATTTCTACAATGTGGGCCAATTTCAATATTCATTGCCCTCATTGTGGAGACATCTCTCATGCTAGCGATAGATGTCCTCAGAAGTATAGTGCCCAGGAAATTCATGACTCTACATTACGCATATATAAGCCTGTTATCCACCGACCCGCGGAGCCATTACTGCACTACTTCTTTTCGGCTTCAGCTGTTGCTGCAACATCGAAGCCGGCCAAGCAGTGCATTTTTTGTCGAAGCTGGGATCATGTATTGAAGGATTGCACTACTTATTTAGCTGAATTGGGAGTGGATGATGAGCCGGATTTTTGGATTATTCCAACTTCAACCTTGTGCAGCACCCCTTCAGCCTCAGTTTATGCACCATTGCTATCCCCATGTTTCGGAGAAAGCATTTCTGGTACACGCACCGATGCTTGTGTTGATCCCCATTCTTGCGTGGATATCTATACTTCTGATGAACATTCATTACTTAGTATTGAGTCTGGGTGCGAAGAGCCAGTTCTTGACTTTCTGTCGAGTTCTGTACCTTCACCTTCGTCTTTGCATAATATTCTGTCTTTTTTTTATATTTCTGTTGAGGTTGATTCGCAGGTGGAAACTAGAATTTCCAGCTTTCTGTTAGATCCTGTTGTGGAGGACAATTTCGTGGTCGAGGCTGCTGCTTTTACACAATGTGAGGATGTTCAATGCATGGACGAGGTGGAGGCTGCGCTAGGAACTTCTTGTACCATCCTGGACAGTGGTGTTCAGTTTTCTGCAATTTCACCAATGGGGGATGATTCCGGAATCATCTCCAAGATGAAGGATCCTTTATGTTATTCTTCTGATTTATTTCTTGACCCTATTCCTGTTTTCACATCCCTGCAGGACCCCATCGTGGAACCGGTTCGATCAGTACAAGGACCTGTAATGCGGCCTACGACTGCTAGAGACCATTTGCAGGTGGTGTTGGAAATGACGAGCTTCATAAGTTATTTCTTGCCCATGCCTGACATTTATGACAGGTATACTTATACAAGTAGTGGGGCCTTTGTTCTGTCTCCATACCGGTACCCTCTTCCAAAATGCGTGCATGTACAATTGCCTGAGCATTTCTATTTTCATATGCCAATCAGCTAATACTTGTTTAGAAGTTGAATAAGTCCTGTTGGGAGACAGAAAACCCAATAGTTATCTAGATAGCTTGTGCTTTTCTTTCATTGTAGGATTTTAGCAATAGTTAATCTTTTTTTTATCTCTTATTTTATTTTCATGCTCCTTTTGTCTCTAAATGTTTGTGGTAGCTCGGCCTCATTTCCTTATCTCCTGTGCGCACCCTCAGCGTTATCCGAGCGATCATGGTATAAAACTAGGTTGCCTATAATTTTGATATATCGCGCACGACCACTGATCGTGCGAGCTATTTATTTTCGCACGATCACTAGTCGTGCGGTCTGCCCAGTTTTTATATCAAGATCCCTCGGGCTACGCTGAGCGTGCGCCCTAATCTCTCGCTCCCGATTTACTGTTTGTGCGCCGTTCTCCCGATCTCCCGCCCCCCTCTTCTGCTCCGGCAAATCTCCGGGAGATTTCTTCTCTCCTCGCTGCTCCGGATCTCCCTCTTGCGATGGCTTCTACCTCAAATCGCAAGGCTGTCAACGCTTTCCAGCGTTACACTCCGGCTCAAGTGCTATCGAGGATGACGATGTTTCAGAAGGACACCCACAAACGCCGGTATGATGAACTGAAGAACAAACCCTTCCTTCCTCAGCGTCTTGTGGATTGGGAGGAGTTGAGGTCCATTGGCGACGGTGGCGTCCTTGCGGATTCGATCCTCCACCTCTACTCGTTTGATAAGTGGCGCCATGTTTTTGAATTCCGTGAACCTGGATACAAAGAACTTACTTTGGAGTTCCTCTCCACATTCGAGTGGGAGTGTGACACGATCGGGTACCGTCCTGTTGACTGCTCCTTCCGGATTAGGGGACGGGTCAGTTCTATGACCATCCATGAGCTGGGCGTCCGAGCCGGATTCTAGTCGGATATCTCAAAGCCACAGGGTTTAGGCTCCGGCTTCCCTGAAGGAACCTCCCATGGTTCTGCTTGGCGTGAAATCACGGGTACTGACGAGGAGTATATGGCTTAGAAGGCCAAGTCGATAAAAATTGTCTCCCCTGCCTTACGGTACCTTCAGTATCTGCTTAGTCACTCTCTCACTGCGCGGTCGCTTAGCCAAAATGTGGTCGGGTGGCATGATTTAGTTTTTCTATATAGCATGCTCAGTCGGGAACCCATTCACCTTGGTTATTTGTTGGCGACATTCTTCCACCATGAGGCTACATATCGCCTCGTCGATGCGATAGGTGGTGCTTACTACATCACTCGCATCGCGAAGGATTTGGGAGTTTGGGACAGTTTGCCGCCGATGGAGCAGGTTACCACCCCCTCTGTTATCACCCGTGCCAACATGGTTAGTTTTCATTTGCTGCGTGTTATTGGGCGGCGAGCCGATTGCCGATTTGAAATTGTTATGCCGGGCGACGCCCGAGGAGCTCGACAGGAGGATGAGGATGGAGTTGTGCCGGAATCATCCGCCATGGGTGGGCGGAGAGCTGTAGGAGGCACTCGGCCACGTCATTCTCAGTCACCATAGCCACCACCATCCGAGCTGGAGAGACAAGCCGGCCCTCACTCTAGTGCTGCACAGGGTCAGAGCATTCCATTCTTGCATGAGCGGCTCGTGGATATTGAGGCCTCCTAGTTGTGGATGGAGGACCTGATATATCAGCAGGCTTTGCGCGGTGGCCTGAGCATCCCTCCACCTCCAGCTCGTTTCGCTCCCGCTCCACGCCCGTCACCTGTTGAGATCTACAGCAGCGACGAAAAATGAGGGCAATTCCTCCGCCCCGCAGCTACCTCTGCATTCTTAGCATCAGATTCTGTTATGTCCTGGCATTTTGTTAAAATTTTTTTCTACAACTTTTTATTTACTGTGCAAACAATTTATAAACTGCTAATACAGGTATTTGGTCCACCTTAAGGACGGTAAATAAAAGGGCTATTCGGGAGAAAACCCAAGCTTGGACCTCTTTGGTCCTTCTTCTTTTTGTGCTTTTTATTTCACTTGTCTATTTTATTTGCTGTTATTTGACTTTTTTTTGTCTGTTCCACCTAATTCGCAGGTACAACATATTTTTGTGCGATCCAGCAACCTCTGCCTTCTGGTATGCTGATTCTTTGGAGCATGGGTACCCTCTCTCCTCAGCCTTCTTTTTTTTACTTTAGATGCCCATTTTCATTTCTGCCCGTGTTTTCATTCAAGTCTGGGGGGAAGAGCCGCTTATGCACTCCACGAGCACACTGAGAGCATGCCAGTAGTTTTATTTTATATTTCATTATTGTAGAATCCTGCTGCACACACCTTGCCACCCACACGAGCGCGCACTTGACCACGCGTACGGCTCGAGTCAATGTTATCGTTTTGTGTCAATTTTAAAATGGCGGTGCTGACTCAGGATTTTAATTTAGAGTAGTTCGAAACTCGTGCAGTGCTCCTAATCGAGTACTCTCGTTGTGTAGAGATTGTATAGATTTAATTTTTCTTTATACTTGCAAATTTATATTTTTTTTGCATTCGTAAATGAAGTTTGTCCTACTCAAAATTGTGAATCCGGAGCAGTCTGTCGGTAGCGTAGGAATGTGTGTAGGCGTCTCTAGCTTCGTATTGCTCGAGTCGGGAGGAAGGATCATTTTTCTCGGTGGCTAAAAACTTGCCCCAAGCTACTTTCGAAGCATTGGTGCATGGTTAGTCTAGCGTGAGAGTGATGTAGGCCATCTTGGTGGCTCGGTTGAGCTTTGTACCCTTCCGAACGTCGCCCTCGCTAGCCCCTTTGTGCCTACCCTTCCTTTTGATTCAGCTCCACCGTTATTTCACCAAAGCCTCATAACCTATCCTAGTCGCACACCCAAATCGAGCTTTAGTATTTCATATTTTCATTTTGGGTTGTTATGTGGCGTATTAATTGTGAAAAAGTGAAAGTGCGCACAAGTTAAATCGGCTGAATTGTTGAAAATAAAGAGATGTAAAAGAAAAAAAAATGGAAAATGAAAAGTGAAAAGAAAAATAAAAATTGTTTGAAGTTCTAGTTGAACATGATTTGGATTTGGAGTAGGCGGTGCACACACCCATGTTGCAAAAGTTAAGTCTGGGGGTGTGGTGCACTCGCGCGTTTTGTGGTTTGCCGAGGGATTCTATTAGGCGAGCTCATTTGGGTTAGGTGCTTAGACTTTCTTTTTATCATTATTTACCTCACCGTAACCCAAGCCTCATCATTACCCGAAGTCCTACGGACTCACGCTAGAGTCAAACTAGTGTCGAGGAGAGAGTGTGAACGGGCAAGCATATGGTCCCCGACATTGGTGGATTCCTTTGGAGGTGATCACGAGCCCGGATCTTTGGCAATGCTTAGCCGAGCGACTTGCTTACTTTCTTCCTACACATGACCGAGCGATTCTCTGGCATTCAATTTTTGAGTAGTGACAATATTTATTTCCTTTTGTCGAAAATTATAAATTTCATAGTATAATTAAAAAGTTCTTCTATTATATTTTCTATACGCTTGAGTCTTTGATTTCTCGTTCTACTTTAGATCGAAGTTACTTCGTCAGCTTGCTGTTTTAGAGTTCACGGGATGATTATTTGCCCGGGACGTGCAAATGGTTAAGTCTGGTGGTGTGATGAGTCCCCATTTCATATCTATTTCCGGACTCATCTGGGCTCGTTTTCTTGTCTTTGCACTATCATTTTGCGCCATTAGCACTCCTTTTGGTTCGCTTCGACATTACTCGTCTTGTGCACTCTTTTAGACTATTTCTGTGCGTGTGTGTATTCCCCTCGTGTGATGCATTTTATATATATCTGTGACTGCCATGATCGACAGCGCGTGCAATTTTCCTGCAGGTTCGGGGATCGTGTGGGCGTCCGGCGTAGGACTTTCTCCATTTTTGGCAAAGGAGTCAATGGTCGTGCGTTTTTACCCACGCACGACCATCGACCTCTTTGGCACACGACCGCCGATCGTGCGCAGTCTGGGCTCTCATTTTATTGTCCTGTCCCGCCATATCGCACGATCACCAGCTATACCGCGCACGATCACTGCTCGTGCGTTGCCGGTCGTGCGCAGTCATGCCATCTTTTTTCCACTTTTCTGTCCAATATCGCACGATCACCACCCTTGCCGCGCACGATCACTAATCGTGCGCTGCTGATCGTGCGTATGCTTAAATTTCCTGGTGCAGGATCTACAGGTTGTTGCCGCACGTGCGCTGACATTGTTCGCGCACGACCACTGGTTGTGCGCCTGTGGTCGTGCGCGCTATTTAATCCCGCTTCTATAAATTGGCCTGCTCCGCGAATTAGGTTAACGAACCTTGATCTAATTTGGTCGCCACTTCGCCCTTCCGCATTTCAGACGCTCCATCCATCTCCACCTTCATCCCTACCATCGGGAGGTGATTTTTCGGCGATTCTAAAGCATTCTGCATCCTCCGGTGACCCTTCCGGCCATTAATGAGCTCTTCTCCGAGCTTTCTACCGAAGAAGAAGATGATGGAGATGACCTAGAAAACGGACTCAAAGGCCCTCGAGGTGACAGCTCATCGGTACCGGAAGCCTCCTCGGACTACGCGTGGAAGCGGATTGACAACCCGCACCTCTGGCGAACAACTGCGGTGGATCTTCACTCTCTTGGTTTACTCTTCCTCTATCTTTATTATAATGTATGAATGACTCATGCTTGTTGTGAACCGCAATGTCTAGTTATTTGTAATTGGATTATTGTTGTTTGAACTTGTTTATGAGATTTGAGTTGTGATGCGCCTCGCCCCATCTCTCTTCTATCGTTCCACTTGATTGCACTCCACACTAAACACCTTACCCACTGTCTCACCGTCCATTCGCCCTACCGAAGTACGCCATAGCGGCCGATACACCCATCTCGCCTTACGAAGCTGTGAGTGCGACCCGCATTTTTCCTTTTAGTTTAATTGGTTGTAAGAACACAAATCTCAAAGCCCCTTTGTTTTTTTATTTTATATCACAAACTCTAATAACAATAATTTCGGATTATTCGTCATTCCACGCCAACTGCATTCCTCAAGAGACGGACACTCGGGGATTTATTCCCAAACTTTATTACTTGTGTGACCGGTGCGCTTGCCGTATTTACACGCATCAACATGCCCATGTCTAGCACGTGTTCACCAGACCTCAAATCCATGGCCATAACCCGAGAAGGACATGGACTCTGAGACGCCCGCGTGACAATGACGGGCGCTTCACATCAAATGATTGGCGGCTGATCCATCTGTTGTTGAGAACAAATTTAATGTTCAGTACGACCTTTCATCCCCAAATGGATTGCCAAATCGTGAGGACCAATAAAATAATGGAGGACATGCTCCGAATGTGTGCATTGGATATTGGTAAGAGATGGGAAGATCATCTCACGCACAATCAACATATCACATCCGTCGTCCATGCAACCCGACGATCCATGCACTCAGGCCATATTATTGGTGTACCGGTTAACCAGTGTCCCACCACCGTTCAAGGTCTAAAACCCAATGATATTGAACATTTAGTCTTAGTGACGCACAGGCCTAAGACTCTCATTATGCGCCTTAACGAGACCAATAACTAGGTCTACCAGTCGGTCAGACATAACGTGGTTTGGTTCAGCCAATCCCGTTCTAAAATCATCCAAAATGACGCGGGTCAGCTTTCCCCTTATTCGTTCGGTACTAAGCCTTAAAGAGCTCGTAGCTCACAATAGCCACACTGTTGACCAAGGACTGGCTTCATAATCCAAAAAGGGAGTTAGTGCCAGAGTTCCTCGGGGTTGCTCGTCAGGTTCAGCAGATCTCTCTTTCTGCACCCAAACTCAACCCAAACATAGTATACAACACAAGAACCACGAGGGTAATTTCCTGGAATTCCACTCCAATACTTCCTGTTACTACCCTTCAAATGTACAACCCATCGACTCCACAAACTACACATTTATACGCGGAGTCTTCTCCAGTGCAGAAAATGAAACATCTCCAATCCAGACCAACTGTCCAGATGGGCTTCACACAGCATGCCTATTCTGTACTATACATTTCTGGATCTATATGCAAGATTGGGAATTTCAAGAATCAACCCAAGGAAATCTCTCAAAATCCACCTTTTGGTGGGTGAAATCCATGTACATGCTAAAACTTCAGGACTTGTAGTTGGTGTATAGGGTAAGTTATTTTGGTGGCCAGGGTTAAAGAACATATAGTGCATAAGCGA
The DNA here is from genome assembly GCA_039513925.1 of Platanthera zijinensis. Classification (NCBI taxonomy): domain Eukaryota; kingdom Viridiplantae; phylum Streptophyta; class Magnoliopsida; order Asparagales; family Orchidaceae; genus Platanthera; species Platanthera zijinensis. Next base: position 166,148,946 of record CM077081.1, on the reverse strand, counting down.
AATTATCCCGTCCATTACTTTGAGTTGGCGGAAGTTATTTTTGCACTTAAATTTTGGCGTCACTATCTATATGGTGTAAAGTAGATATCTTTACGGATCATAAGAGTCTAAAGTACCTGTTGGATCAGAAGGATCTCAATATGCGATAGCGGAGGTGGATGGAGTCCTCGGGGATTACACCTTTGATATTCACAACACTCCCGGGAAGGGAAACGTGGTCGCAGATGCCTTGAGTCATAGGACTCCAGTAAGGGCAAATTTGTTGCGGATGCATGATGAGTATCTGATCCAGGAGTTGGAAGCGTTAGAGATTTCTTGTGTTGACAAGAATTCCACAGCCGATGAATGCTTGAACTGGACAGAGGTACAGTATGACCTTTCGGACAGGGTTTCAGGTGTTGGTCAATACGGCTTGTGCGCCTGAAATGGATATAAAACGTGTGCAAGGAAAGAGGGACTTGTCTATGATGAAGTCTGAGTTCAAAGCGCCCCGTCCTGGCAAATCGAACTACAAAAAGAAGTGGAGCAAGAGATCCAAATCTTCTGTAAAGGCTACTTCTACATTTGCGTAGTGGAAGCGTGGTGGGCCCATAACCCACAAGTCCAGGGATCGAAACCAGGCTCTGATACCAAAATGTAAAGACTCAATCCATTAAATAACATATAATAGAAGGTCCAGCCGGGGCCCCACACTATATGCAACAAATATGCGGCGAGGTCACAGGCTAATAACAAAATGTCAAGGCAAGAGATCCATGTCCTCTGGACAGGCTCCTTCTGCAGTTACGTCGGGGGCAATGTCAAGTCAAGAGTCTCGTACCTGCTTTACATGTGGCAAAGTGGGACATATAGCCCGTAATAGTCGAGTTGGTCTCCCAAAGGTGGAAAATAAGATGGGAGCGTCTAATGCTGAGAAGGGAAAAGTAGTGGTGGAGTCCTCTACATCCCAGGCACAACCACGAGTATATAATCTTGGCCACCAAGAGACCATAAAGCAAAGTGATGTTGTCACAGGTACGATTTAAAGTATTGATTGTTGTTTTCCTTACTGTGTGCAAATTTCATGACAAAATTTCGTGTAAGGAGGGTAGGGTTGTAATACCCCAAATCTCAAGATTGAGTGCAGGGTGGGCAATATGGCCTAGGACACGGGCGTGTCCCAAAGCCGTTTCCTGCTTTGTGGTCTCGAGGTGATACACAACCTGTCGAGTGCTCGACGAAATGCACTTAGCATTTGTCGAGAGGGCAACACGGCCTGGGACACGGGTGTGTCCAAGCTATGTCCTGCTTTGTGTTGTCTTGAGTGCTCGACGAAATGCTTTCGATATTTGTCGAGAGGGCAACACTTGACGAAGGCTGAGCAAATACTTTTGTTTTGTTCATGTGTGGCCGGCCTGTGTGCCGATGTTTGGAATCCAAACTTGTAAAGCATAACTGTAAGGCTGAAGGCCAAACTCTTGAGTATTTGTTCTACAATCCTTCGTGAGTATATATAAATGTGTATGTTTATATATAGTGGACATACATGGTTTGGGTTAAGTTTAACATTAAAATCATCCTCTAGTATGCTCTGTGTTAGGATGCGTACCTATTTTGGTATGAACCTATGACCTCACTGCATGTTTGTGGCATATAGTGTGG